>CM032447.1:197324126-197366626 GCA_019049505.1 Pachyrhynchus sulphureomaculatus | reverse complement strand
AATATAATTTGTTTGAAAGTCGGTTTGTAACAATCCGGGTGTAAAATTTATAAAGATATAACATTAAACTTATTGGTCGCTAGTTTTCTATGCTAGCTGTATCACCATTCTTGAACAAAAATATTACCTCGGCGTTATACCATTCCTTCGTAATTCTACCGTTTTGCGGACATCTATTCAATAGGATTTTAACTATTTTTTTCCAGACTGTGTCAGCCAAATTTCAGCATTTCTTGTTTCATCCAGAGATATCTCTGGCAATTTCTCTAAGCCGGCATTTCTAATCGAGGTGAGACCTTTTAAATATTTAACTATATCTTGTGTCGTCTGACTATAACTTGGCATAGAATTCCTTGATCATGCGTGAAATCGGTTCTGGATCTATTATAACTATTAACTGTTCACCTTTCAATGCAGTTTTTTAAACAAGAGTTTAGATCTAAGAATTCTCATATTAGCATTTTTTTAATGATCTCGTGACAAATTTTTGGTTTGTATTTCTTCACATCTGTGCGAATGGCCTTTTTTATTTCTCTGTTCCCTTTTTCATTTTTCTTCTTTCGTTGGTCAGTTTGTTGGTGGTAGTACTTATTTTTGAGTTGTTATGTTTTTTGAGCATAGAACAAACCTTTTTTGTGCCAGTGTGCAGTATGACTTCTATTATCTCGTTAATGCTGTCTATGTTCATCGCTCCATAATCTTTTTCTGATTGCAATCATTGTGATACTTCTTTCTGATATTCTTTATTTCTTACCTTTGTTTCATTAGCTGTCCGAAACTTATTTCTATTGACTAATTTATTTCTTTTTTTTTATGTTAAGGCGAAAACGAGCTCTTACCATTCTGTGGCCACCTGTGTCAAGTTGGTTCAAAACAATAATGTCAGAGCAGTGTTTTCCTCTCTTATTTCGTTTCTTTTGAAATTATCTGGGCTTCTCTATGTCTATTTGCTGTGAGGAGGTTTTTTGAAAAAGGTGTTTAAACAATAAATATTTTCGTTACTAAGAAAGTTGGCCAACATTTGTCCCATTTCGTTTCTTACTCTCAGCCCATATTCACCAATATATTGTGAGTCATGACGCATTTTTTACCTATTTTGGTGTAAAAAACATCGATAGCTGTTATGAAATGAGCCTTTTTGTTTGGCTTTTCCTGTATTATATCTTCATAAATTTGTTTTATCTCTTCGTTAACAGGAAGTGCTGGTTGGTGCATAGATGTTTTTTGTTTGCATTACATATCTTTTGTTTAATTTTAGTAATATGTGTATGACTTGACCAAAGACTGTACATAGTTTGCCAAATGAAACCTATATGTTTTTATTAATAAGAAATCCTACACAACTCTCACAGTCGTTAGTTTCCCAGCCTTTTTGATATAATATATGATCTGATTTTATTCTGGCTGTCTTTTCTCGGGCAGGCGTGTTTCGGACAATCCTACGGTATCCCATTTAATAGGTTCTAGCTCATGTTCCAATTCTAATAGATGGTTTGTGGTTTTCATAGTGTGTATGTTATAGGTTGCAGTGAATATGTTCTAATGTGCGTTTATCTCTTTAAATTTTTGCCCTCTCCAAAATCCGTAGGGCTGACATCTTGTTTTCAGAGTGGAATTCAAAGCGCCCACTGCTACCCACCTGGGGTACATTCATTTCAAGGTTCAACATCACAGGATTACTTTGATACCATACGAAGGTTTTAGTAATTGAAATGCCGCGCTTGCCCTGCGTGTTGGGACTCGCAGTATTACATCGGTTGAATCATTAAGTGATGACCGCCTGCAACTGTCAGTGATCAGGCTTGATGAAAAACTTTTTCTTTCATAGTGGCCTAGCTGCTGCTATATGCCATGTCCTCAATTGATACGCTGGTTTTTGTTTGGCATGCCTTATTCACACTTGTCCAGCGTATCTACAGGACGTTCCCTATCAGCCTTTGGGACACGCCATGTTGGGGCTGGGAATTTCACCTAACCAGATTTGTCCTCCGCAGAGAACTAGTGAGATCCTACTTCAGTTCAAAACCCGCCCTTTTGAAAAGCTAAGCCCGGCATGGGTTATAGGCTTCATTTCTAATATTTAGATATTACAGTGTCTCTGATTTTAACTATTTGTAACTCACTAATGATAAGCTAAATTTCAGAAGGTGTTGATTAAAGTTTTATTTGTACACTTATATTTTAAATTTAATTCTCTCGCTTAGGCCTGATACATGGGAATGGATTTTTTTCTCAATATTATTACGAAATTACATACATTGGATCTATCAATAAATGTATTTTGAATACGATAAGTCATGGAAAATTACTTAGCTCTAAAATTTTAAAATAGAGATAAAATAGAGTTACTACTAACATTAAAATAATTCCAAAATAAAAAAGAACTATAACTCCTTCCCAACAGTCTCGGTATAGCATTATTTTCATACACTACAGCTTAGCAGTGTTAAAACCTTGTACTCTAATAAAAGCAGCAAAACATCCAGATAAACTTACCAAAGTATTTTATGCTCAGCTTTATTGGCCCTTTTCTTTGTTTTCCTGATACCGGAAATGTCAGCGTTTTAAATGATACTGCAATGTTAAGACCGCAAAATCCGTATATAGTTCTTGGTACACAAAGAAGTATTATTTAGAGAGAATCAAAAGGCCCGTCTTCAAATAAAATTTATTTTACGAAAAGGGCAAATATTTAATTTTAATTTATAATATTCCTAATACCAACTACGCTCTCGGATTAAAACTTTCTCTACAGTTTCACGTTAGATGGAGTAAGGCCTGTTCGTTATTAATATATTTTGAGATATAGTACCTATACCTTTACTTCTGTCGTAATTATGTTACTAGAACTGAACATTAACATCTTTACTTAAAGATTGCTGATTTGAACGCCAAACATGTCAGGTACTGGTTTGGCTAATGAAGAGACATCACTATCGGTTCGTCCATTGTCTACTGACGGTCTTCATCCTATAAGTAATTATTTTTTTTTGATATTGTTCAAGAATGACATATTTTTTTTAATCTTCTGCGATCGAAACTGCGATTCCTTTTAAATCCACCAAACCTAAAAAATAAGGAAATTGAAGTATTCAAATCGTCCTGTGATCAGTAATATTCCCGTTAAAATTAATCTTATTTAGTGTTCCGTACGGAACACTTATAAGAACACTTCGGTGTCTGTTTGGCCCATCCGATTTTCTCCGAAACTATTTGTCCTAGAAAGTTGAAATTTGGTAATAATATAGGAATTGATGGCCTCATCAGAGCCATGTAGTTTTGAAAGTTAAATTTTGACTGAAGGGGTTAGTTTTAGGGGGTGAAATCAGAAGTGAAAAAAATTTTTTAACTAGGTCATCGAATGTGGTGTCAAATGAAAGGTTGTGAAAACACGAGTAAAAAATATATATATAATGTAATACTTCCGCGCACTTTTCTTTGTATTATTTTTAAAAAATCGCAAAAAATTGCTGACCACCCGCCTTATCTCGAAGAGTACTTAAAAAAAAAAAATTTGGGGGTGTAAAACGAAAATTATCTACCTTACCTTTAATAATTTATCTGGTATATAAAGAAAACAAAAATTTCAAGGTCCTCAATTTTCAGCAAAGATTGGCAGCAAACTTTGTTGAAAAGTCGTTTAGGGTGTGTTTTGTAAAGTCACTGATCATTTTATACCTCCGTAACAAAATATTTTATTTTAAAAGCAATCAACGTACGGAACACTAATTGCGCAAGTGCAATTTGCACTTGACCGGTTTTTTTTATAGTTACTGTTAAATAGTTAACTGACGCAGTAGTCCTCTATTTTCCTATAAGTACGATGTTCTCTTTTCCAGCTTATCTGGTTCTTAGAAGAAAAGTTTTAACTGTTTTAAGTCAGATACCACTGAGGTCTGATAGTTTACAATATCTGCTGAAATGTGGTCCGTTTATATTTGCAACTATTGTAATTTTGTTACGAGAGGTTATAATCATCTTTATCTAAAGCAGAGGTGTTACGATATTAAATTTAGAATGTGTAGGCAATTCATATACTCATCTCGAGGATTACTTCTTGCGATCTAAACGTCATGCCCCCCTGATCTAAAGCCGCCTAACAAGCCCTGAATGAAGCAAAACATGTCCTGTAATAATTTGATGATTATATACAACATACCTAAGTTAAAGTAGTCTTGATCTTTCCATACTTTTAATGTGAGGCCAAAACTGTGTAGTGTCTATTTTTGATAATATGCAGAACGAGACCCTACATAATTTTTTGTAATAATTCTACTGTTTAATATCTTAACACAGGCCTGTTAAATAATTATTTTTCTGGGCATTTTCTTGCACAATTTTTATAAGATGCAGCTACATTAAATTACATTGTGTTTTTTCCTTGTTCAATTGAGACCCATTGTTCGTACCTAAGTATAGGCTATATTTTCTCTTTCTATTCTGAATATGAAGGTGCAAAATCTGCCAAAACATTGTTATATATTAGACTGGTTAGGTTTTGGCATATTTTTGTTTTTTTTTTGGTTTGGTTTTTAATTAGACAAAGTATATTTAAGTTTGTGTGTTTTTCTTGTTTGTTTGTCTGTTCTGTAATTCACAGTATTAAAGTGGTAGGGTCGACATTTCTGTGTTCATAGAAATATTTCGTTTTTCTTTCTTTATTTTTGCCTAATTGCGACTTTTGTACTCAAAACTTTCTTTGTCTTTTTTTTATATCCATGAGTTTCTGTTACACTTTGAGCATTTTCCATTAACCCCCGATAATGACAGAAGTGATGTTAATTTGTTGTTGTCCTAATTCCAGAATTATGTCTAGTTTTCGAAATTCTGGATGGGGACACTGTCACTACAACTAGATACGCTCCAAAAATTTTCTCCTTTTGATTTTTTACCTAATTCATCTTGTAATCTGTAACAAACAATCTTTTCGTTTTTTTTTTTCAGAGTGAGCAATAAAGCAGTGTTCATATTTTCATTGAACCACGTTGTTAAATTAAATTAAATTAAAATCTATTTGAAGGGTAAATTTATTTTTTTGATGCAGTTTCTTAACCTGATTTTTTCCACCAATATATTTTACTCCAGTTTTTTTCGACAGTTTCACCACTACATTTGTATTTTCATTTTCTTTCAACCTGAAAGTTTTCCCTGCTCTTAACGTTGTTTCGCTGGGAGAATGGTGCATATTCTAAATAAAATTGGGTTACTAATTAATGTAGAAATGCCATTTGATTTTGGAAGTTTGTTCGAATGAATATGTTAACACGAGATTAGACAGGCCAGTGATTTTTTATTTTTTAACGATAGTAATATTTATGTAATAAATATTGCAATAATCTTTTTTTAATTTTTGTTATTTGAATTGTGAAGTCATCATGGTATACGTGAATAATTTCCTTTTTTAAAAACACATCCATTATAATGGACTTATTTACCAACAAGATTCTGAAAACTTCCTAGGGGAGAGAATTATAAAGTGACACAGTTATTTGTTATATTAATTTTAGAACTCTAGAACTTTCCTTTTGTACACATATACTTCTTAAAAGTTTCTCCAATATTTTAGTTTGAATGAATTATTGTGTATTTCAGCTGTAAGTTTATGTTTGTAGACAAGTTGTGAACTAATTAAAGACATTTTGCGTTTTAATCAAATGCGTTTGTAAAATTAAGAGTTTCGTGTTTTCTCAGTAGGTTTAAAACAATAAATGGCTCGAAGCAAGTGGAGCCCAAAACTTTAAGTATTTTTAATATCTTCGACCTATTCTCTTCGATATAAGAGGAGCTATTCACAAATCTAGGTAAGTATAATATCTTAGAACTTTATTTACTGACTCCGTGTAACACGCCGCCCAGTAGTAAGATCGAAAGTACAGTTCGGAAAATCATGAAAATGAGGGAAAATACTAACACTAGTTCCAATACTAGGAAGATACGAGTTTTCGTTTAAGCTTATTTCTTATTATAACAGTTGCCTCTAAATAGTTAATAACAGTAGTACAATATTTACGTATGGCGATAGTGGTACGGCTTCTTATTTTCCCGCCTTCACGTCAGAGGGCACTGAGGTCTATTGATTACTAATATTTTTTGGACTGTGATCCTTAAATCTTTACTTCTCCTTCTCATCATCCCCGAAAGTTAGCAAACAAGTTTTGAATAGAAACATGTCATGTATTAGTTAGGCGAATGGTAGACGTCCAAGGTTTTACACTGTTTTATACCGCTCGTACTTTTTGTGTAAGAGACAGTTTTCATGGAATAAGGACTAAATATTTTTCTGTGTATTATTTATAAACATTAAATACATATTTAACTTATAATATCTCCAAGGTCTAAATTACTTCCAAAAATTCCATCTATCAGGAAAATTATTCTGAATCGATAAAGAATTACAATTTTTGTGGTAATATTTATGAATAGGAAAAAAATCAGGGTTAATAACTTAAATATGAACAGATTAGGTGGCGTTTCATGTTTAATATTTCTGTAAAATTGTATTTTTGCGTGGATTGAATAGATTTTTGCTCTGTCCGGAAGTGTTCCCTGAGTGTTCCATCATATTTGTGGAAGTCTAAAAGTTTTTGGTAAAGCCATGTACAAATTAAAGCACAGGTAATGTCAGTACAGGGTGAGTCAACGACAGAATAAAGTTCATTATCTCATTTGTTTCGGGAATGACGAAAAAATGTTAAATACAATAGTTTTAGGGAATGTTAAGGTACACAGTTTGAAATTATTTTTGAGTATACAGGGTACTTCAAAAAAGAATAGTTAACATAGCATATGTTTTTTTCAATCGAACATCCTATTTTCTAATTTATTTTTAAATTCTGCATAAAATTTATAACTTTTTTATTAATAATGTTATATACCTAAACCTAGTAGAGTTTCTAATATTTCAATTTTTTTTTAAAAAATACTAGTTTTCAGTTTTGTAAAAATTGCCAGTAGCGCCATTGTTTCTGAAGGCGGAATACTCATAATTGGTACGAGCGTTCTATACAGATATATATATAGATGTGACAGGGTGTTGAAAATAAATTTATACATTTCGACTATTTTAAATTTAAAAATCTCAAATTTTTTAAATGTCATATCCTGTATATTATTATTTTTTCTGATAGATTTTACAAAATCCTTCAACTTTTATTAAGTATGTAATATACCACTTTCTAATAGTTTTCGATTTATTTTGAATTTTTCAATTTTTACCCTTGTTTTTAATATACTTACGCTATTGTGAAAACATAAACAAATACTTAATAAATAAAAATTTTAATACAGTTTAACTTTAATGATTAAATATTATGACGTAATAAATGTTTAAAAATATGCCCGTCTACTTGAATACACATGTTTAGCCGTTTTACTATATTTTCCTTCACTTTCCTTAGCATAAAGGGCGTTATTGTCCCGCGCGCATCCCGTATTCTATTTTCCATATCTACTGGTGTTGAAGGGGGATTCACATAAACACGATCTTTAATGTAGCCTCACAAAAAGAAGTCTAAAGGTGTTAAGTCACATGATCGAGGGGCCACTGAATAAATCCATCCCTACCGATCCATTTTTGTGGGTAACGATCGTTTAAAAATTCCCGAACTTTCCGGTGGTAATGAGCAGGAGTTCCGTCTTGTTGAGTCCACATTTGTTCCCTTTCAAAGTCGTTAACTTCTTCAAGAAGATGGAGTAATTCGTTTTGCAGAAAATTTAGATATATAGGCCCAGTAATTCGATAATTTAATATTCCTCACCATACATTAAGCGACCAATGGTTTTGGTTTTGAACTTTCCGGACCCAAAATGGATTAACTGTTGAATAATAATGCATGTTATGGCTGTTAACTGCTCCATTACTGCGAAAAGTAGCTCCATCAGAAAACATTATTTTAGATAAAAAATTTGGATCGGGTCCATTCATGGTGGTACAAAAGTTTACTCGTCGTTCAAAATCACGTTCTTGAAGTTCTTGGTGTAGTTCTATATGAAAGGGTTGACACTTGTATTTTCTCGTGTTGCATTTAGCCGTAGATTGGGATGTGTCAGATAAATCAGCTAGTTGACGGCAGTTGACCTGAGGATTATCTTCAACATCAAGTAAAATCTCCATTTCTTTATCCTCATTGCACAGTGATTCGGCAAGAACATGCTAGCGGGACAATATTCATGACGTAATTTCCAGGAACCACTGATAACGACTTGTAAACAACCCCCCCCCCAATTTAACGAATTCCAAGAATTAATTTGTTTATCACCTCATAAAGGTATCTTATCAGGGGGTCAAAGTAACCCTTATAAGAGAGGTCATTTTCATTTGCAAATCAGTTACATTTTATGCACCCTTGTGATAACATATTTTAAAATTGGTAGCAAAGTGAAACGAGTTTTTTGTGATGGAATATTCTGTTGAAGGTATGTACTCTATTATGACTTATATTTTTTATAAAAATATGTATACTTTGGTTATTTGTAAATGTATAGATAAATCCAGCAAATTTTACATTAATTGTAAACTTTAAAAGTAGCAACTTTTTTTATCCACATATATCCACCTAGATTTTTCTATATGTAATACCTAAAACATTCAGGCACAGATTCATATATATTATAGACCTCGAAAATGCCCGAAAGTAAATTTTTTTTTTTTTTTCAGAACGAGTCGTGAGTATGACGAAAATGGAGTTTTTTGAAGAATGGCTAAAACATGACAAAACTGAACGAAACAGTGGCATTTTTTATTATATAAGTGAAAAATTCAATATGTCTGATGTTTCTGACGATTCTCTAAAACGACTCAAAATGAAAATATCAAGCCTTTCAGCAAAATTCAATCAAAAGTGGACTTCTTTAAAGTGTAACAAAGAAATGTTTCTAATCAAACATAAAGATTGGTTAGAGGGATCCGGAATCGAAATAAAGATGTTTGTTAACCAGCCGTGCACTTCAACATCATCAGCTGCTCTTCCGTAGGGCGACCCAGAAAATCATTTGAAGACTCATCAACGAAAACGAAGAGACGGAGAGTAGAAGATCTTTTGGAATCGCGAAGTGCAAGTGAGTTTATTACAGCAGCTGAGTTAGCTACTCGAAAAGAAGGGCATCGAAGTGTTGCTAAACAGATCTATAACGTCGCGGTCAGTGAAACTAGAGAAAAGAATAAGTGTTCTGAACAAAGTCGGCAGTTAACACCAGACGAAGCTTTAGCTTATTATGTGGACTCGAAATCGACTTCTCACTCATATAATCAAACAAGAAAATGGTCAATGAAAGCGGGACATCAAGTGTATCCATCGTTTTATAGTTTAGGTAAGTCCAAAGCTTCTTGTTGTCCTTCTGACGAATATATTTTCTGTGACTGAATCTCGAGCTGAAATTAAACTTCACGCGATTTTGGATAAAACGGCTGAACGATTAGTTAAAGCTCAGACGGAAGTCATTAGAAGTGCGTCACCTCGTTCATATTATTCGTTGGTAAGCAAATGGGACTGTGATGGGAGTTCGGGGCATAGCACGTATAAGCAGAAATTTGAGAACACTAACGCTACAGACGAATTTTTGTTCGTATACTCATTTGTCCCTTTGAGACTGCTTGATGGCGAAACTGTGATCTGGCAAAATCCAAGACCTTCCTCTACTTTATATTGCCGTCCTATCAAGTTTATTCTTGCCAAGGAGACAAAAGAGTTTACGAAAGAAGAAACTTCTAAAATTTTAGATGAAGTAAGTCAGCTTCTTCCAACATTATGTAACGTTGCTGGATCTCAAATCTCTGTTAAACACGATTTGTTGTTGACAATGACTGATGGCAAAGTGTGCAATGCCTTAACAGACACAAGTTCAACACAAAAGTGTTATATTTGCGGTGCCACCCCGTCTACTATGAACGAGGAGTCAAAGAAATATCCCAGCAACGAAGAACGCCTTGCATTTGGTTTATCTACTTTACATGCATGGATCCGCACGTTTGAATGTTTGCTTCACATCAGCTATCGTTTATAAATAAAAAAGTGGCAAGTCAGGGGAGATAACGACAAAGCTATTGTGAAGCAACGCTCACAAGAGATACAAAAAGTGTTTAAAGAACGTATGGGTCTCATTGTAGATAAACCAAAACCTGGGTATGGTAACACAAACGATGGAAACACAGCACGTAGATTTTTTTCCAAAGCTGAATTGAGCAGCGAAATTACAGGATTAGATGTAAACCTTATTCCTAGATTTCATGTAATTTTAAGAACTTTGTCATCGGGATATGACATAAATTATATAGAATTCGAAAAGTTTTGTGTTGATACTAGAAAATTATACCTTGATCTGTATTCGTGGTATTCCATGCTCGTTACTGTGCATAAAATTCTTGTACACAGCGCGGAAGTTATATAGTCTTTTCTTCTTCCCACTGGACAACTCTCCGAAGAAGCCCAGGAGGCAAGAAATAAAGACTGTCGTAGATTCCGTGAACGGCACACCAGGAAGCGGTCACGTATTGCCACAAATACAGATCTTTTGAGAATGCTTTTAATTACGTCTGATCCTGTTATCAACTCGTATAGAGAATTACCGCGAAGAAAATTTACTTCTTTGCCATCGGAGGTTCTGTAGTTGATTATCCCACCTTCATTGCCATCCGAAACACCATTAGTAAGTCATCATCACGAATTAAATGAGGAGGATTATTTACTCTCTGAATATTCTACTGAATGGGAGAGCGGTGATGACGACTCATCTGATGGTGATTAGTAGGTTTAAGTATTTCTTTATTGTAATTATTATTCTTATTTTATTGTGTGTTGTAGTTGCTTATAATTCATGCCTTAGTATATAAGTTATTTAATATTATATTTCTTTTACTTATACACCTCGTTATTGTAAATAATTGATATGTAGATACTGTTATTGTACTAATTTATTTTAAAAGAAATAATATTTTGTAAATTAATAAATGTGGGTACTATCATTATGATTTTTATTTTTTTCCTAGAAATTTCTTTGTAAACAAACATGATTGTGCTTTTCACACATAATGAGTAGGTAGACGTATGTAGCTAATTAAAGAACAATTAGCGACAATAGTGAACAAATGAGACACATTAGTAAACCACTTCCGTCTTGCAGCTACATATTTCGATTAATACACATACAGTACACATTTTTCAACTTTTTTTTTCTTAAAATAGCTTAAGATACCTGGAATATACATAAACTATTGAAATAAGTGAAGAAATAATATTGTCCCGCTAGCTTGTACTAGTCGAGACACTGTGCATTGGTAGAATTCTGGTTTACTACTTTCCTTTTCGTATACTCAACGCTATTACTAACATCAAACCATTTTATTAAGCACTGAAAAGATTTTCTAGATGGTATACGTCTATTAGAGTCCTTCACTCCGTAAAGCCTTACTGCCAAAAGACCATTTTTTCCCGCCTCGCTCAGTGTGTAAACGATATCAATTAATTCATTTTTAGGAAAATCCATAACTATTACCTTTATACGTCACTTACTACAACATATTAGACCATTTTTATTTGCTTAATAGATATGTCAAGATTTGACAATGCCTACATTTTTGTTTTGTCTTGGCAACTAAGATGTTATAGCGTAAGTGCATTAAAAACAAGGGTAAGAATTGAAAAATTCAAAATAAATCGAAAACTATTAGGTATATGACATACCTAATAAAAGTTGGAGGGTTTTGTAAAATCTATCAGAAAAAATAAAAATATACAGGGTGTGACATTTAAAAAAATTGAGATTTTTCAGTTTAAAAGAGTCGAAATGCATAAATTTATTTTGAACACCCTGTAGCATCTAACTCAAATTTCTTTACATATATCTTTTTTTTTTTCGTCTCCATAGAACGCTCGTACCAATTATGAGTATGCCACCTTCAGAAACAATGGCGCTACTGGCAATTTTTTATAAAACTGAAAACCGTTTTTTTTTTTTTTAATTTAAATATTAGATAAACTACTAGGTTTAGGTACATAACATTTTTAATAAAAAAGTTATAAAATTTTACGCAGAATTTAAAAATAAATTAGATCATAGGATGTTCCATTTAAAAAAATATATTTTATATCGGCCACATTTTTTTGAAGTACCTTGTATACTCAAAAATAATTTTAAACTGTGAACCTTAACATTCCCTAAAACTATTGTATTTAATATTTTTTCATCATTCCTGACATACATGAGATAATGAACTTTGCTCTATCGTTGACTCAAATAATAAATTTTGCCTTTGCCTATTTTTGAACATGAGACAACAAATATTTCTTTGTCTTTATCTTGTACTACTTATGCAAACGCATGACATTTCTAAGAAATAATTGGAAATTTGTATAAATAATTTTTTTTTTCATCATATCGAGCTACAGTAAAACCTTTTAGTAACTTTTATGCTCAACCATTCCTAACTATTTTTCTACTACAGTACTGATGCAAGTGTTGCTGAACTCACATATACGTAATACCCGTGCGCAATTGATAGGTTTATAAGTTCTTTGTAAACAATTTACTTGTTATCAATAAACAACTGATCAAGTGCAAGTTGGACTCGCAAATTAGTGTTCCGTACGTTGATTGTTTTTAAAATAAAAATTTTTATTACGAAGTTATAAAATGATCAGTGTCTTCACAAAACACATCATAAATTAATTTTTATTAAAGTTTTTTTCCGATCTATACTGAAAACTGATGACCTTTTTTTTTATATACCAAATAAATTATTAAAGGTAATGCACTCGTGATAATTTTGGTTCAATCTACACTCTATGGAGAATATTCCAGAATTTTTTAATTCGTACGTTTCGGGATAAGGGGCGGGCGAGAGCGATTTTTCGCAATTTTTTAAAAATAATACATGTGCCCAAGTATTATATTGTATATATTTTTGAACACACCACTCGATGACCCGGTAAAAAAAAAGTTCACTTTCGATTTCGCCCCCAAAATTAACTCTTTAAGTCTAAATCTAACTCTCAAAACTACATCCCTCTGATGAAGCCATCAATTCCTATATTAATACCAAATTTCAACTTTCTATGTTAAATAGTTTCGGAGAAAATTAGGTGTGACAAACGGACACCGAAGTGATCTTATAAGTGTTCCATATGGAACACTAACAAGTTTTGAGTTGCTTTATAGGACCAGAAAACGACCAAGAATAAACAAGGGAGAAAAAAGGCCTATCAAAATTTACAAAAGATTTTCTGAAAAAAATAAATTAAATTAACAGTTATGAAAAATCCAACGTAGAAACTAACAAAACCCTTAAAGAGTCCATTAAAGCAGATAAGACAACAGTTAGAGACAAAGATAGAAAAAATTGTAGAACAGAACAAAAACATGAAAGCACTCCGACAAAGCCGAGGAAAAACTACCATACACAACTTAAAAGATGAAAATGGAGAAGATGTAAAAGACACACATGATTCAAACATACTATCAAAACTTGTATGAACAAAAAAACTGCCCACCAAATGATCTCAAAGAACGTCGAAGTAAAAAGATAATCAATGTTAACTCCAGAGATAAGAGATGAAGAAATATTTTTGTTAGGATATTTATAAATTTTGATTAAATCTCCAATAGTTATTTGCTCATCAAATCATTAATGGAGTGTCTTGGAGCGCGTTTATGCTGTTTTAGAGTTAATTGTACAATTTTTTTATACATCATCTGTGTTCCTTATTTCTATTGGATATTGCAGTTTCCTTTCTGATACAGAGAAATCACCTTGGCTAATTCGATTTACCGAAAATCAACTAATATAACTCGATATCTAAATGCTAATTTACACCACCATCTCCCTGAAAGGATATCTGCAATCAATTCATTATACTCGTATTTTAGAATTATGTCAATGTATAACAAACATTCCTTGAAAAACTGAGCAGTATTCTAAGAAGTAACGGATATTGTCCTGATAATATCAGATGGTTTTTAACCAGTTTAAAAACTCAACTGCCAAACAAGATAGTAATAAGAATCTGCCAGTAGATAGTACAGTTTTACTCTATACGTACACGGTTGGCAGTGTGGGCGATTGTGCCTGTTTGTGCACTACAGCATTTTAGCTTATTGTGCTCCCCTCTCTTGGTTACATGAGCGTCGTCCTTTTAAGAACATTTATTAGCTTTCTTATAAGCCCTTCATGTGGTAATTTATCGCTCCGAATAGATTATGTCTGTTCTGAGATAAAGTATCACATTTATATAAGATATCCATAGAGGTTTCTTCCTCTTTACCACATAATCTGCATATTGTAGGTACCAGTTTTCTGTAAATGATTTCTTAGGTGACAGCGGCCGGTGATCAGTGCCACTACGAGTTTGGTCTGAGCTCTTGTTAACCGAAGGACATTAGTTGTTAGTTTCGTTGAAGGGCTTCCAATTACTTCCTTCACAAACCTGTGGCCAGATGTTGCGTGTCAACGGTCTAGATATTGCTGATAAGACCTGGTTGTTGTCTTTACCACCTGTTTTGGTATACCGAGTCCTGCTAATTTGTCTACTTTTTCATTAATTTTTACCCTCGAATCTCCTAGAGTTCTACAGTAGCTTAATCATGTTGTTCCTGGAGAATAGTTCTAACATATTTCGTGTATATACTATCCTGATATTAGAGCTGGGTTGATACCTATCTAAAATCTTTAGAGTAGCTTGACTATCTGAGAAAATATGTATTTTTTGATATAGATGCACGGTACTACAGACAAAACTACTTGAAAAATCTAATAATGAACCATAACACACGATTTTTTTTAACTGAGAATTTATAAAATTTTCAGCTTCTATGGTGTGAAACATTTATAAGAAACTGGAAGACCAATATAGGGACAAATTGTACAATCAATCGTAGCTGAACATTAACGTTCTAGAGCCTACCCCATCAATGTAAGGGATGACAAAGTTTCTACTTCAGTTTTTTGTTTCTATCAATAATACGAGTATATTATTTAAAAAAATCAAAGCTAATGAAGACCCTACAATATAACAGATTTACAGTTACGTGGAAACCGTGCAACAGTTCGCTAAACATCAGTTATGTACAAATAATTGGCTTTTTTGTCTTCGTACACTTCAAGGTTCTATTCTCGAACAATAACACTTAACTAATTTAAATAATTGGGCACGTTATAATCTGGAGGATTTTTCGTTTAATCAAAAATAAATATTTAACTGACAAAGCTTTGTATGAGTATTTACAGAAACTATTTTATTAAAGTGATCCCTTAAATTTTTTTCTCAACAATTTAAACGTAACCTGTTTCTTTACAACAGAAAGAGCCTTTCCTAAAATAACAAAGGAATACTATTTGAGATCACGGAGACACACCAATAGAGAATAGTCGCCAGAAGCGTTTTCTTTCGGCATAAACGAAACATTGTCAGGAAATCTCTTTACCAGACAGAATTTGAATGCCAGCATCATTGTATTGAAAACAAAGTTGCTAATATTAAAACAGGAAGAAAGATTTGCCGTATTTTTCTTACTTTTGTGTATCTCATATTGTGAAAATTGAAATTTTCTGGAAAATTAACCATAACTGAGATTTAGGTAGGTTAGTAAAGAAGGATAAGGAAATGATTATTAAGTTATTTTATGTAGACTAACTAAGAACTAACCTGAACTAAGTACTGGAAGATTATTTCATATTTTGTCTACGGAAGGATGGACTGAAACGATGAACAGTATGCGACTGTAAAAAATTTAAATGTTTTTGGAGAACAAATAATAGCAAAGAAAAGCGACAATTAATTGACTAAGAAAAATCTAAATTTTAGGGACTAACTTATGAACCTAATGAATAAAGCTATTCAGTTTTTTAGGATAAATTAATCTTAATATGTCTCTCTCGCTCTCTCTAGCCTTCGTGGACCTACTGATGGCTATAGGCCTCCCTTAATTATCTCCATCAATCTCTATCTTGAGCTCTTCTCAGCCACAGGAGTCTTGAAGTCTTTTTAATGTCACCGTATCATCTTGTTTCTGGTCTTTATCTATTTCTCCCACCTAATCTTCTTATGTATATATCTATAGCTAATACTACCTAATCTTCGTATGTAGATATCTAACCTTTCACTTCCTCCTCCTGAAACTAAGCTATATTTTTAAAAGCTATATATTTTTCCCTAGTTAAATTACCATGTGTGTACTAAATTTGAATTAAATCTCATTTTACTCGACATTTATCACGGTACAGGTTCAGAGGCAGAACAACAAACTAGCAGACCGATGGAAATTGCAAATTAGTAACTAACAATGTTATCAAGAGAGAAATACAATTAATTATTGCACTAAACATATGTGCTTTGTAGATATTTATTTTGTATGTTAGTCGATTAGTCGAAGATAGAAGTCTGGTAGTTTGAAGTTGAGCACATGCTAACCTAAAATCTATAAAATGTTTTGATGACTTTAGTTTTAAACTTGAAATGACTAATGAATAATAAAGGCTCTCCTTAAGACACTACTATCGATAATCGGGTATGATCACTGTTAACAATGTCGGACTACCAGTCTAAAGATACAGCTCTCTCAAAAAACACACTCAAATGTTCAACTACTCACTTAAAATATACAACCTCAAGCCGATATTATAAGAATTGATTCCTCATAGCGCTTAACAACTCACAGCGATTAAATCATCTACTAGACGAACTGTTGACTACGGTTTCATCATTTGGAGCTATGAAATGCCCTAACTTCGCTTTTCAAAGCCTTAACCGACCTCAAAACACGCTTGTGTGTGTCGAAATGTTTTTTAACAAATTGTAATATTATATTTTTATTATTTTTATCCAAAATTGTAAAAAATAAGGAGGAGACGACGTGAACGGTAATGAAAAGCTACCCAGATGATTACTTTGAACAGTTACGAGCTTAATAAATAACACTATTCAGTAAATTGGTTCAAAGAAAATAGAGAAAAAGAGTAAAGTCCGTAGGCAGGGAAAGGAATGTTTTCTATCATATATATATATATATATATATATATATATATATATATATATATATATATATATATATATATATATATATACGAGGCTGGTTTGAAAAGTCCGTGCACAAATAAAATCTACTTATGTGTTTGGGGTAAACCTTTTTTACTTTTCGACATAGTCTCCTTTTAGGCTTATACACTTCGTCCAACGATGTTCTAGTTTGTTGATCCCTTCCGAATAATAGGATTTGTCCAAGTCTGCAAAATATCCATTAGTGTCTGCAATCACCTCCTCGTTTGAATAAAATCTTTGTCCCGCCAGCCATTTCTTCAAATTGGGGAACAAATAGTAGTACGAGGGAGCCAAGTCTGGAGATTAGGGGGGATGTGAAACGAGTTGGAATCCTATTTCCATTAATTTTGCGACCACAACTGCTGAGGCGTGTGCTGGTGCGTTGTCGTGATGGAAAAGGACTTTCTTGTGGGCCAATCGCGGGCGTTTTTCTGCAGCTCGGTTTTCAAACGGTCCAATAACGATGAATAATATTCGCCTGTAATAGTTTTTACCCTTTTCCAGATAGTCGATGAGGATTATCCCTTGCGAATCCCAAAAGACAGTCGCCATAACCTTTCCGGCCGAAGGAACGGTTTTCGCATTTTTTGGTGCAGATTCCCCCTTGGTAACCTATTGTTTAGATTGTTGTTTGGTCTCAGGAGTATAGTAATGTATCCATGTTTCATCCACAGTGACGAAACGACGCTTAAAGTCCTCCGGATTCTTCTGGAACAGCTGCAAACCATCCTTGCAACACTTCACACGATTCCGTTTTTGGTCAAGCGTGAGCAATCGCGGCACCCATCTTGCGGATAGCTTTCTCATGTCCTAATGTTTATGCAAAATATTATGTACCCATTCAGTCGAGATGCCCACAGCACTAGCAATCTCACGCACATTAACTCTTCTGTCATCCATCACCATATCATGGATTTGATCAATGATTTCTGGAGTCGTAACCTCCACAGGCTGTCCAGAACGTTCAGCGTCACTTGTGCCCATATGGCCAGTCCGAAAATTTTGAAACCACTTATAAACTGTTTCTAATCGAAGGTGCAGTATCACCATAATGTTTATCAAGCTTCTCTTTAGTCTCCTGAGGCGTTTTGCCTTTCATAAAGTAATGTTTAATCACCACACGAAATTTTTTTTCGTCCATTTCTTGAAAATCACTCGACTTCCTTGATTCACACAAATGCCAAACACAAAGAAATAGACCAATATGGCTAAAACTTGGTGTGCGTTCATTCAAGAGATGCTACTAACTAAACATGACCTCGATACGCACCGGTGGTGCCATCTCTCGGACTTTGCAGGGACTTTTCAAACCAGCCTCGTATATATATATATATATATATATATATATATATATATATATATATATATATAGGGTGTTATAAACAATATTTTAATACGTTGAAGCCGCCCAATTTTTGCATCAAAAGCAACTGCACAAAAAGAATAAATAAATGTCGCTCCTTTAGAACTAATAACGAAATGGACCGTGAAGTTTTATGGTTTTTTTAGCAGGTACGCTAATGATTTTATGTCAAAAACAAGATCCTGGTATTTTGATGATAATCTGTACTGTCACAGTATTATTATGCTTAATATATTTTTTTATTATTATTTCATACTATAACTAATGGATCGAACTTTACCCATTTCAGTTTAAAAAGCTTCTGACACTGCAGAAACAAACAACATTTAATGTTCGGTGTTTTAACTAAGGAAATTAATATACATAAGAGTAGAAATCTGACCTATATAAATAGTTTTCCGTCCAAATTTTTGATAATGTCATGAATTTACTCTATTTCCATTAAAAGGATTGTTTAACTTTTATTACAGTTTCCTTAATGGTACGCTATCATTCAAAAATGTTTTTTATAACTAACTGCTTAATCCGGAAGAACATAAAACATTATGTAAATACCGGAAAGAGAAAAAAGGAAACAATTTCTACATAAAATATATCACAGTGTTCACTATTCTTTTTTAAGCGTACAACATAATAAAATTACTAGTTACTATATTTAGTCTTGAAAAAATTTAAAGTTCCTTCTTTACCGATGACCTACAAAAAACATAGAGGTGTCAACTGTCGCGATAAAAGTTGTTGCTCCAGTTACGTTGTAGAAGTAGCTCTTCAAAATTGCAGTATCATGGTAGTACTCAGATTCATAACGTCATTATTTTTGGTTTTATTTCTATTATTTTCTGTTTCAAATTTAAAGTGCAAAATTTTTTTATTCCATGCAACTCAATTTTTTAGAAATACAATTAGATTTAGGTTACGCGTTGAGACAGACCTGGAAATAATTATTTTGTCTTCTTTTTTTTTATTTCTAAATGGCAGAGATAACTGCAAAGTGAAATAAATTCAGTATAATAATTTTTTAAGACATATTTAACAAACGTAAAAGTTAAAAAAAAAAAATATTTGATTCAAATAATCAGTATACTTGTGTCTTATTATTAAATAATAGTATATATTATTGAATAGTATATCTATTAATTCACTCAGTACATTTTAATCTCTGTTTAAATGCACCTAAAATGTGTGAAATTTTGTCACCAGTAGCTTGGAAATATATGTTTCGAAATTTTCTATTTCCTAAATTTCCCTTACTCATAACTTACCATGTTCCGTAGTGTTCAGCTAATGATTGACGTTACCACTTTCTCCTAAATTCAGTAATATTATACTGAATTTTGGTAACTAATATGTCCATCTGTGACGATCTTGCCTTCAAACGCAAACATGTTTACTGACGTGTTGAACTATCCATGCATATTTGTAATTTTCCTGTGAACAGTCCCAAATTATCCAATACTGAAGCATAGGAGGTTCACTACGTGGACAAATATAAAACATCTCTATATGTTTCATTTACAAACAAGGCAGTTATATTTGTCGCTAAAATTACTTTATCCTTATTTTACCATTCCCTGCCTTATGCTGATGCTTTCATTAAATCAATTGAATCTTGTATTTTATCTTGGTGAATTTGTAATACCGTACTTAATTTATTTGTAATAACGTCGTTGATTTACTTACTTTTTCTTGTTCATCACCATATATATATATATATATATATATATATATATATATATATATATATATATATATATATATATACTATATATATATATATATATATATATATATATATATATATATATATGTATATATATATATATATATATATATATATATATTTATATATATATATATATATATATATATATATATATATATATATATATATATATATATATATATATATATATATATATATTATTATATATATTATATATATATATATATATATATATATATATATATATATATATATATATATATATATATATATATATATATATATATATATATATATATATATATATATATATATACATATATATATATACATATATATATATATATATATATATATATATATATATATATATATATACATATATATATATATTATATATATATATATATATATATATATATATATATATATATATATATATATATATATATATATGTATGTATATATAAATATATAAATACTTTTTGTCCTTTTTTGTATTAAAAGACTTGTTTTATAACATAGTATATATTTGTGGCAAAACGTTTCGACCATACATTCTGGTCTTCATCAGTTGTTTAATCTGTTATTTCTTTTAAAATACTGTATATATTAAAAATTACCTAAAATGATACACAAGAATATCACATGGACATTTTACATTGGCAGTTACATTTGAATTTGATATTAGCACTCTGCTTGGTGAGGATCGTGCAGATTCATGTAAAATTGGAAACTGTAGTTTCAGATATTTCAGATTCTTTAATAAGCAGTGAGATCTTTAATCGCCGATCTAACAGCAGCAAATCTTTAACAAGTCTGCTGGGCCTCCGTTCTTGTTTCAATAGGTTTTCCTGATCTGGGGTTATATTGTATTAAATTTCTACTCCATTGTTAGGACAAAAATTTTACTTGAAAAAAGGCTTGAAAAATAAACCTAAATATACATCTGTATTTTTACCTTTTTCCAACACAGGATCCATAACTGTTTTAAGAATTCTACGTACTGAATTTGAAATTATTACGCAATAAAAATCAAATACTAGAAGTCAATTCAATTAGAAATTTTTTATTCTCTAAATTAGCTGTCTAAATGTATTTGGTTGAATTAAACAATTAAAATAAATAAATTAAATGGAGACTGCTACAAATAGTAAACGATGATCTTAGAATGATTAAAAAATTGTCTTTGCTTATTAACATATCACGAACATAAATGACAGATGGGGTGCAAAAATTATTATTTAACCAAACAATCATAGTGTTATTAAGACTGAGAATACAGAAATCCTAAATTGAAATATCTATATCTCTTTACCTAAGAAGTCGTCCTCTAGTCTATTTACAATCAACACCTCAGTGAATGCGGAAACTGTAATAAAAGCTTATTTTTCCTTATTCCAAACCAATCTTGTATATCGCTTTTTGCTGTGAAGTGATTGAATTTCAGTTTATTTGAGCGTTGTTATTGTGCAATAAGAAACGAGTCCATTACAAATTCCTAAATTAGCTATTTTAACCATGCCTGACCCCGAGATTTTTTAAAACCTGCAATTCACATCTGTTAATAGGAATTTAGATCTCTCTCTAACACAAAATACGACTCATCAGAAAGTAAAAAGTTTCTACAACAAACTAAAAGAAAACAGAAGAAATTGAAGAGAAAGCTCAGAAAATATCTTAGATAATGAAGATGTTCCAAACCACTATTTAATTGAAAGATGCATTTTTCACTAGTCAGGCACCCTAAAATGTAATGAAAGGTAACAATCTCATACAGGAGTTTTTTCACCAATACGTATTACGATTAGCATAAGTAGTCCTTTACCAACATTCATTTATATGTTCACGAGTTCGTTTATAATATTTACCACTCCTTTTTACACTTTCTAAACAGCACTCCTTTTTAATACGTTTAGCTTAAATAGTACAAAATAAAACGTCCTTAATCGAACACTAATTAAAAGCTACCTAGATGATTACTTTGAACAGTTTACGAGCTTAACAAATAACACTACTCAGTTAATTAGTCTAAAGAAAACAGATTTTCTAAAAGCACAAAAGCGAAGTAAAAACGAAAGCGAGCAAAAGTGAAGAATGGGTTAAATTGAAACAGTGGAGTATTGGAAGTATCTACTTTAAATTAAGCGATTACATTTTCGGAATCCATTAGTCTTAAGTCACGAATAACACTTGGCTTCCTATTATTGTTTAGGGTTTAGGCAAAATTTACGAGGCTGAAAATGCAATTGTGTTATTAGTTTTTTTTTTCTTTAATTAGATTAAAATATCAGATGGGACTAAACCTTTAGTTACTTTACTCTATTATTTTTATGTTGTAATAGAGTACTAGTAATTTGGCATACGTAGACTACTTTAGAATTTATTTCACTTCTGCGCTATGAAGCAATAAATGAAACTGCTAATACAAAATAAAGAACAGCGCCAATTATAATAATTGTGTAATTTATTTATTTCGATCGATATACTCTTCTCAGACTTCGCTCAGTTTTTGGCTGTTGAGGGTGGTAGTCCTTGCTGCGATAATGTTCTTCTCAGTGATGTCATAATGATTTTCTTTCATCGGAAAATGAAATCAGGGAAACAGGGAAAAACCACAGCAGGCTAAGTCACCGCAAGTGATTGAACATGCAAGCTTGGTTTTTACTCAAAAAGTGTTTCGTAATAGCCAAACGGTGGAATGGTCGCTCAACTTCGCAAATTCACTTTATGAAAGATTAACTTCTTAGTTAAAATGTGGTGCACGTATTTTTAATGTCCCAATTCATTTTGAATCCTTCTTGCAGACAACAGTAACTTCTAAAGTGATTTTAGAATACCAATGGCTGATATTAGGGATCTGGCTGACTTCAACTGGGTTACACTGATATGGGTCCCCGGTGACTCTAGAATCTAAGATCTGCGAGAAGCTTAACGAAGTGACACGAGAAGGTCCGCCAACCCGATATGTTGCTTAAGAACCGGCTCTGAAAGAAAACATACTATGGCGAAAATATAGCAAAGGAAAATCTTTTTTTTTTTTTGGCAGCCAACTGACACTGGACTTGTACGAGCTTGTACAAGTAATAAAATTGATGAACGTAAAAGAAAGGGTTACCTGGGGATGTTGGAGGCATTATTACAATAACACTACACAATAGTTATCACCACTACACCCAACACTTCATTTTTGCATTCGGCATCATTAGAAGCAATAATTGTTTAAATCTAAAGTTAAAAACTAGACTGAAAACGACCAATCGCAGAGGGCAGTTAAGTTCTAGTCGAGTGACCGGTTCAGAAGATTATTAGGAATAAGTTCTTGGTCTTTATTTAGACTATCTTGCTTCATCATCATCATCATCATTAGCTTATCCCATCCATAGTCGGTTGTAAGCCTTTCCAAGTTGACTCCATTGCGCTTTGTTGTTTACTTTTTATATCGTCCTTCCACCTTGTCTGTGATCTACGTCTGCATCTTTTGTGTTCTCTAGGCCTCCATTGAACTATACGGCGTGTCCATCTGTCCATCTGTTATTATTCATCATTGCTTATTTTCACCTTAATATACATATTCGTTGTACTACATCTGTCACTTTTGATCTTCTTCGTATCTTGGTGTTAGGAATACAATCTTGGAGTCTAACATTTAGCATTTTCCTCTCCATTTCTCTTCGGGTTACCTGGAGTTTATTTATTCTACTGTTATTTAAAGCCCACGTTTCAGTGCCATATGTTAATACCGGCAGTACATATTGATCGAATACTCTGGCTTTTATTTTATTTGATTGATTGATTGATTGATTTTATAGCTGACGGGCGCATCGACTGCAGAAGTCATTTTGCGCCACATATAGAAAATGTATTAAATCATGTTATAAATGTTTATTTCCTTGAGGAATGAGATAATTTTGTTGAGGTTAGCGTTAATTTGATTAGGTGAAAGTAACTGGCATAGTTGATGAGGAATGTCATGATCAGTTCTGATTTGATTATAGTCAGGAGATTCAAATATGTGTTTAATGGAGAGCTGGTTGTTGCAAATGTGATACAGGGGGGGAGGATCTCCCTTCAATAAGTGGATATGAGTGAGATAAGTGCGTCCCACAGTCAGCCTTCTCTAGACCGTGTTTTCCCTTCTAATCATTTCAAAATTGTGAAATGGAGGAAATACGAGAGGTTTCACTTCCCAGAGCTTGTTTGGATTTTCCTCCAGATCCCATTGGAGTTGGAATCCTTCGGGTGATTTTCGCCTACAGTAGCTTGACCAGATGTTACAGCTGGTTTTGTATGGGTGTCAGCTAAATCATTACCTCTTATCCCAGCATAACCTGGAATCCACAGAAATGCAATTTGGACATTTCTGATGTCTGCTACGTACAATAAGTCCATTATTTGTCTAATGAAGGAATAGTTCTGCTTGCGGGCGGAGATGGAGAGCAAAGTGCTTTGCGAATCGGACACGATGATGAACTTTTTGCCCAAGTTTGTGTTGAGTATGTGCCTGAGACACTCTTTGATGGCTAACAACTCTGCGGCAAAAATGGATGAGTGAGGTGGGAGTTTAAAGGTTTTGATGTTATTGCCAATGATGTATGATGCCCCTACGCCCATCTTTGTCTTTGATCCATCTGTATAGGATATTGAATATCCTGTTTATTGTGGAAAGAAATTTGGATTTAACTAGTTGGTTGTTGTGCGTAGAGGAATTAAGATGTCTCAGGGAAAAGTCTACGTGTGGTGTTGGAGAGCGCCATGGGGGAAAAGAGTTTTGTAGCGAGTATTCATAAGTTGGAGGTGAAAGATTGTGGGTAAGAAGTAAAGACCTAATTCTTTGATGAATGGAGTTTGACGGGAAAAGTCGATTGCGATGAACATTTGTTAAGTTTATTGAGGATTTGAGGTGGGGGCGATAAAGAACGGATATATAACATCTTAGTAATGATTGTTGTCTTACCAAGGATACTGGAGGGAAAGAGCAGATGCACTGCTGACTCGTGATCGGTGTGGTTCTGAATGCTCCTGTGATGGATCTCAGGGCCTGGTTTTGGATTGTTTCTTAGTGGAAATACTGGCCGAGTCATAGATGAAGTCATCATATTTAAGTTTGGATAAAACTAAAGCCTTATAGATGGAGAATAAGGATGGAAAATCGGATCCCCAAGAGGTGTTAGAGAGGGAACGGATTAAATTCAGAGGTTCTTGCTCTTAGTTGTTTTATATGGGAGGACCAATTTAATCTAGGGTCAAGAGTTAACTCCAAAATGTTGAGGGAGTTTGCGTTGGGGATCGGAGATTTATGCATGGTGAGAGCATTCAATTTGGAACAAGTTCTGGAATGACAAAAATGAATGGAAGAGGATTTTATAGATAAGAAGGAGAAGTCGTTCTTTTTAACCCATGTTTCGAGAGCTCGTTAAGAGTCTTGTATAGTGGAAGTAATTTCTTCATTAGAGTGAGATGAGTGATATAGAACTATATCATCTGCGAACAATTTATATTTAATGTATTGGGGAATGTGTTCAATTAGTGAGGTCATGGCTATGTTAAATAAGGTTGGGCTTAGAACGGAACCTTGAGGTAGCCCCCATCTCAGGGTGTAGGAATTGGAGATGTAGCCATTAGTCTTGACCTAAATGTTGCGATTGCTTAAAAAATTGAGAATAAAGATTATCTTCAATCGTCGGAGAATCAAATTCTTGTCAGTGACATCGAAAGCGTTTTTAAGGTCCAAGGAAATCAAGCCATTGTGCCATTTTCTATGTATAGAGAGATTTATGTCTTGGTATAGGGAGGCTAAATGATCAAGTGAAGAGTCATGTTTGCGGAAACCGTATTGGAAAGGATATAATTTTTTCCAGGATTCAAGAAAACCATAATAGACGATTGTTGATCATTCTTTCCATTATCTTGCAGGTGTGATTGGTCAAGGATATGGGGCGATAACTACTGGACAATGATCTAGGTTTTCCCACCTTATGAATAGAAACAACGATTGGGTTTGACCAGGAAGTTGGGAATTTATAGCTAGTCCAGAGATGATTATAATAATCTAGAAGGGAATTGAGAGAGTTTGCTGGAAGTTCGAGAATCATTTTTAGATAAATGTGATCAGTGCTAGGCGCTGTGTTATTTTATTCGAGATGTCTAATTTAAATGTAGATTATAATCTTCCGAACGCAGACCAAGGTAACGAGACTCTTCTATGCAAGTCAGTCTTTGAATTATTTTTTGATATTTCGATTTTTTGTCCTAAATATATTAATGTTTGTATCTTTCCTATTCTTTCACCTTCTATTAATAGTTCCTGAGTGTTACCTTCACGTTGTTTTGTCAAGATATTTGATTTTGGTAAAGTTTATTTTTAGACCTATTTTTTGAGACTTGTTATTTAATTCCATCAGCATTTCTTGTAATTCTTCTTTTGTGTTAGCGATCAGAGTGACATCGTCTGCGAACCTTACCGGATTTAATCGTTCAGTGTTCATTGGTATTCATTTATTTTCCCACTTTAACAATTTGAACATGTCATCTAGAGTCAACGTGAACAGCTTTGGGGATATGGAGTCGTCTTGTCTAATTCCTCTTATAACTATCTTTAAATTTCATAATATTAATATTTTTTATGCTTCCAAATTTCTAGTAGATACATTTATTATTAACCTTAAATTACGTGTATATAACGTTAATGTATGATTGCATAAAAGAGCATGATATTTAGGAAAAACATAGTAATAGATAGATATTCCTACCGATTTATTTCACTGTAAATAACATTAAATTACCTCATTGTACGACTTGGTCATTCTGTTGGTTACTTTCCCGTTGAATAAAGTCAGATTGAAAAATTTAAGAAATTGTATTAAGAATATAGCTAGAATAAATAACTATGACGAAAATTTAATAAATAAGTTAATAAATACACAAAAGTTTAGATTATATATTCATAGTTATTTTGTTTTTTTGAACGTTAGTAAAATAAGACGAGATATGTTATATAATCCAAAATATACCAGGGGACTTAATAGGATATTTAGTTAAGTAGGTCTCACGTTAGTCTCTAAGGTATAAAACAACTTAAAAGAAATCTTAAGAAGTCTGAAAAAAGATGTAATAATTGTAACAAAAACTATTTTAGACAAACAAAATTGTCGACTCAAACAAGAAGAACAAGAAGAAAAATCAAGCAAGACCGAAGGTGCCCTTGAATAAAAATCATACAGTAACATTAGGTAATTTAAGGAGAATTAAAAATGTATCTGATAGAAAATTATCAGACATATAGCAAAGTATTGAAATTATAATATATTAAAAATAAGGATCTACTCGACCCGAACTAAACCGTCTCCTGTGATTGGTCGGTTCCGGTCGTATAAATTATGCTAGCACGATGATACTAACCGTGTTGGCATCATCGCCCCTGGTGATGCTAACATAGTTAGCGAAATTCTTATTGTTTACAAAAATACAATGTTTGGTGTAGTGTTATGTATGTTATGTACTAAAAGAAATGGGAGACACTAAAATCAGCCCGACCACTCACAAAAATGAGAAAAAAGTCTTACTGATGATATCGGGTTTCCTTTTACGATCTGTCACCTTTTGAATGTTATCTTCGCTCAGTCCATTGTTTTTTTTTTTATGGGTCTAGCACACGTGCTACAGGGAAATCCCTAAAGCGCTACAGGAGCGACACGTGTGCGGAGAAAGCGATTCACGTTGTTCTTGAATCGCTGTAGATTGTACTCGATGGGAAACACAGTCCTGGGCAAACTATTCCAAAGGTATGATGTTCTCCATATAAAAGACTGCTTGAAAAGCGTTGTACGAGGAGTAACAAGCTGAACCTCATACGAATGTGAAGTATTAGCGCGACGTGTACTCCTAACATGCACCGCTCTGGGAGGAATTAAGCGGGCCACATCCTTCGAACAATTTCCATGAAAGTACTTGTAGAATAGGCTCAAGTCGCCAACAGTTCTTCGATGTTCCAGCGAATCAAGGCCGTCGGTCAGTTCCGGGTGTCCAATCAGACGAACAGCTCTTCTCTGGATAGAATCCAACAAATACAGTGTATGTTTGGGAGCGGAGCTCCAAACATGGGAGCAGTATTCCATAGTTGGTCGAATTTGAGCTTTGTAAAGAATTAACAGTTGTTGTGGAGTGTAAAGCTTTCTGGTTCGAAACAATATTCCCAACTTTTGAGAAGCTCTCCTTGCTATGCCTGCAACATGTTCGTGCCAGGACATATTTGCTCCCAAATTAACGCCTAACAGATTGAGTGACGATGTTAGAGGGATGGAGGTGCCCCGACATAACTATGTCGGGTTCTGCAACGTTTACTTTTTTAGAAAAAACTGCCGCCTGGGTTTTTGTAGCGTTAAATTCCATTTGGTTACTGTCACCCCAAGAAAGAATTTCTTCCAGGTCTTTGTTAAGTTGAATGACTTCCTGCTGTCTGCGGATATTCGTCTGAGTAGTCGATGTTCGAGCATTCAAAGCGAATGAAGAGATAAGTGTACTGTCATCTGCAAAGCTGTAGATTGGATTTTCGGTCTTTTCCAGCAGATCGTTAATATAAATAAGGAAGAGTGTAGGAGATAGTATGGAACCTTGGGGCACACCGGCGTTGATAGTGAAGGTGTTAGAAAGAAATCCGTCGACTGCCACTCGTAAAGAACGCTCTCTGAGGAAACATGAGAGCCACAAACAGAACTTTTCAGACATACCATAAGAACGTAACTTAGCCAACAGCCCATCGTGCCAAACACGGTCAAATGCCTTGGATATGTCAAGAGCAACCGCTCGAGATTCTCCAAAGTGTTCA
This sequence comes from Pachyrhynchus sulphureomaculatus, assembly GCA_019049505.1. Lineage (NCBI taxonomy): Eukaryota > Metazoa > Arthropoda > Insecta > Coleoptera > Curculionidae > Pachyrhynchus > Pachyrhynchus sulphureomaculatus. Next base: position 197,337,686 of record CM032447.1, on the reverse strand, counting down.
ATTGCGTTGTTCCAAACATGTGTTACATAAGTGAGAAGATCTCCTGTTGATCTATGTTTACGAAAGCCATATTGGTGATCACTAATAATGTTGAATCCTTCAAGATATTTTAGAAGATGCTGATTGATAGCCTTTTCCATGACTTTCGATATTATTGAGAGTAGTGCGATTGGTCGGTAGTTATTTGGCAAGGTCTTCTTGCCTTTTTTAGGTATCGGCTGAACTGCGGCACATTTCCAGCAGGAAGGAAATATACCCTGTTTGAATGCTTTTCCAAGCATTTCGATTATCAGTTTCACATGCGAGTCAATCACAGGTATTTGTGTAATAAAGCTGACCATTCAGTAAAACACATTGCTTTTTTTTCTTTCTTAGTTTGCAAAATAATCTCATTAAATTATATTGTGGCATTTCAATAAATAAGAATTCTATAAAACTGAAAAATAATATACTATTGAAGAAATGGAAAGTATGTGGAATATATTAAAAACGCAGCCCACAATTGTTTCTGCTCAAACCCCGTAAATGAATTCTTTAAAAATGCTGCAACATGTGTATTTAACAGTTTTGAGTAGATCTTTAAATAAACGAGTTAGAAGAGTGGTGCAGTAAAGTTAACTCAATGAAAATTGTATCATTTTTTTAAAATTTACTAGCAGGCATGCACGCACAATTTATGTTTGTACATATACAGGTACCGATAGACGTTAATGATGAAATAAGTAGCAAGTCTATGGTACAGTCAAAGGTATTTTGTGGCGAAATTTGTGATTTGTACTAAAATTTTTAGAAATAATTTAAGGAAAAGTGTGCGGGTTTTTACAAGCTTTCATTTGACACCCCACTCGATGACCTGATAATTTTTTTACTCCCGTATCACCCCCCAAAACTAACCCCTTAAGTCAAAATTTAACAGGCAGACACAAGGTAGACAGACAGACAGACAGGCGGACACCGAAGTGATCTTATAAATGTTGCATACGGAACACTAAAAAAAGATAAGACAGTGACTGGCTCCTTTTACGCAATGTTATTGGATCGTTTGTAGAGTAAGCTGAAACAGAAGCGACCAAGATTAGCAAGCAAAAAGTGCTCATTTGCTAATAATGCGTATACTGACAGATCGTCCGTTTCAATGTCAAAAGTGCACAAGAGCAAGTGCAGATTCGAAATAGATTCCTACCAACCCTATTTCAGATTTAACCTCAGGTGACTTTTTCGTTTTCCAACCTCAAAAATTGGCTTGATGGGAAGAAATTTTCGTCGATTGAAAAGGTTATCTGTACTATCATGCACAGTTGGAAACACTTATTTTCCTGAAGGAATAAGATAACTGAAATGCTGCTGTTTTCCAAAAAATGTTATTTAGGGTATTTTTTTACAAGATTTTTTAATCCACCCTGGTATGTTGTCGTTTGAAGCCCTGTGAAATAAGTCCTTCCATTACTGGATCATATAACTAGATTACTGGAAGATATTGATGTCATCTACTTTGTTTTTATGTACTTACTTTCACAATCTGTATTATAAATGTGACCAAATGTGTAATATAAACTTATGTAATATTATTTCAAATAAAAAGAGTCATTAAATATTTCCATCAAACTAATAGCTTACAATTGGTCAGTTAACTACATTTTGCTTCTATTACAATTTAATAGAAACAAATTTAAATATCATAAATGCCTTTAAATTTCTCCATGTTATACAACTACTGATTGCGTCAAATTAGCCTATGTAATAACTGCCATAACCGTTTGTGTCCTGATAAGGCCAAAGAATAAATAATTAATTTTAAATTGTTGCCTAATTAGATACATGCAACATTTACTAGAAGCATTTACCACTTTATTGTTTTAATGCAATGTTAAATTGTCACGCAATATATTATAAAGTTATTAATAATATTAATTGTCAAGTTTCTAGAACTGAATGTATGCAACTATACTGCATAAAATATATATTTATCAATAACCCTCTTCTTCTCATATTTACTTGAGACCTGACGGTTTGTTTAATTCAGAAATTCAGAATATGCTCTCCCGCTCCCTCTCCCTCTCCCTCTCCCTCTCCCTCTCCCTCTCCCTCTCCCTCTCCCTCTCCCTCTCCCTCTCCCTCTCCCTCTCCCTCTCCCTCTCCCTCCCTCTCCCTCTCCCTCTCCCTCTCCCTCTCCCTCTCCCTCTCCCTCTCCCCTCTCCCTCTCCCTCTCCCTCTCCCTCTCCCTCTCCCTCTCCCTCTCCCTCTCCCTCTCCCTCTCCCTCTCCCTCTCCCTCTCCCTCTCCCTCTCCCTCTCCCTCTCCCTCTCCCTCTCCCTCTCCCTCTCCCTCTCCCTCCCTCTCCCTCTCCCTCTCCCCTCTCCCCTCTCCCTCTCCCTCTCCCTCTCCCTCTCCCTCTCCCTCTCCCTCTCCCTCTCCCTCTCCCTCTATCTCCCCCTCTCCCTTTGCCTTTTCCTCCTCCTCCTCTCTCTCTCCCCCCCTTCCTCTCCCTCTCCCTCTCCCTCGCTCCTACCCTTTCTCTCTTTTTTTTAACATAAGCTAAAAAAAAATAACAGATTTCCCATCTAATGTCATACGGAGTGATCGGTTGTTTGCCATCCTTTTTACATGACTCCTTCTTCTTACACTTTTTTTTTATTTGTCTAGCACACGTGCTACAGGGAAGTCCCTAAAGAGCTACAGGAGCGACACGTGTGCGGAGAAAGCGATTCACGTTGTTATTAAATCGCTGTAAATTGGACTCGGTGGGAAACACAATCCTGGGCAAATTATTCCAAAGGGATGATATTCTCCATATAAATGACTGCTTGAAAAGCGTTGTACGAGGAGTAACAAGCTGAACCTCATACGGATGTGAAGTATTAGCGTGACGTGTACTTCTAACATGCACCGCTCTGGAGGAATTAAGCGGGCCACATTCTTCGAACACTTTCCATGAAAATACTTGTAGAATAGGCTCAAGTCGCCAACCGTTCTTCGATGTTCCAGCGAATCAAGGCCACCTGTCAGTTCCGGGTCTCCAATCAGACGAACAGCTCTTCTCTGAATAGAATCCAACAAATGCAGTGTATGTTTGAGAGCGGAGCCCCAAACATGGGAACAGTATTCCATAGTTGGTCGAATTTGAGTTTTGTAAAGAATTAACAGTTGTTGTAGAGTGTAAAGCTTTCTGGTTCGAAATAATATTCCCAACTTCTGAGAAGCTCTCCTTGCTATGCCTGCAACATGTTGCTATGCCCAACAATTTGAGTGACGATGTTAGGGGAATGGAGTGCCCCGACATAACTATATCGGGTTCAGCAATGTTAACTTATTTAGATAAAACTGCCGCCTGAGTTTTTGTAGCGTTAAATTCCACTTGGTTACTGTCACCCCAAGATAGAATTTCTTCCAGGTCTTTGTTAAGTTGAATGACTTCCTGCTGTCTGCGGATATTCGTCTGAGTAGCCGATGTCCGAGCGTTCGAAGTGAATGAAGAGATAAGTGTACTCTCATCTGCAAAGCTGTAGATTGAATTCTCGGTCTTTTCCAGCAGATCGTTAATATAAATGAGAAAGAGAGTAGGAGACAGTATGGAGCCTTGGGGTACACTGGCGTTGATAGTGAAGGTGCTAGAAAGAAATCCGTCGACTAACACTCGCAAAGAACGCTCTCTGAGGAAACAGGAGAGCCACAAACAGAACTTTTCAGACATACCATACGAACGTAGCTTAGCCAACAGCCCATCGTGCCAAACACGGTCGAATGCCTTGGATATGTCAAGAGCAACCGCTCGAGATTCTCCAAAGTGTTCAATTGCGTTGTTCCAAACATGAGTTACATAAGTCAGGAGATCTCCTGTTGATCTATTTTTACGAAAGCCATATTGGTGATCGCTAATAATGTTGAATCCTTTAAGATATTTTAGAAGATGCTGATTGATAGCCCTTCCCATGACTTTCGATATTATTGAAAGTAGTGTGATTGGTCGGTAGTTATTTGGCAAGGTCTTCTTGCCTTTTTTAGGTATTGGCTGAACTATGGCACATTTCCAGCAGGAAGGAAATATTCCCTTTCTGTAAGATAGGTTGAAAAGTCTACAGAAAACTGGTGTTAGTTCCCTCGCACAGTTTTTGAGAACTATGGCAGGTATTCCGTCAGCGCCAGAAGCCTTTTTGGTGTCTAGCTTCATTAAAATACGTTTTATGATACGCTGCCTGAAGACAATATCGGGCATCCTTGACTGCACTATGGGAATATTAGGTGGTGTTTTTCCTTGGAAATCGACAGTAGAATGTGAAGCAAAGAGTTCAGCCAACAAGTGTGCTGGTCGGTGTTGGTGTACTGAATTTATGTTCGAGTTTAAACCTAGTATGTTGCAAAAATCCATTTTAAAATTCTGTTATCTGCATGTCGACGCACCTGAACCAGTCCCCACCCGGAGATCAGAACGGGGGGCTATTTTACCTCCGGAATTGTTTGTATCCAGGTGTCTCATCATGCTATTTGTTCCCACAGTCCGGGACATCGGCACAGCCATGAAACGTTAAGCAACTTCACGCAGCCTATGCTGATGCGATGGTATCACACCGGGCGATGCTGGTGGGATCTGGGCATCTACCATCTAGATTGTTCTTTAAGTCGCCTCCTACGACAGGCAGAACATACCGGGGGAGATATTCTATCCCGCTCCCCTACGGGGTGCACTGCCTGCCTTCTTCGTTGTCTCCCCCATCTTGTCTTGTATATTACTCTATAATGTAGGGTTTCCTAATGGACTTACATGGTCTTTCTTCTTTCTTTTCTTTATTTACAGAACTGGTGACATTTTCTTGTTTTTTTGTTTGTCTGACGTCTATGCCATAAGTCATGTCTTGTGCTGTCTATACTCATATATTAGTTTGCCAATATGGTAGCCAGACATTGCTGTAGGCCTAGTAATTTGATTTCTTTTTCTTCTCTTGGGTTATGACCACTTGACATCTCCATACCGAGCTATATAAATTCGTCCACTTGCTTTAAATGGTTGTCTTCTATTATGAGTTGACATCTAATTGCAATGACATATATTTGCAACTTTCTAATATTTTTAAGCCTTTCGATGCGGTTGTGAAGTTGAAGGTAGAATCTCTTTTGTTTAAGGTGCCAGTTTTCTTAATTTTGATCATTTCTCTGTTATTCTTGTTTTGTAGTATTGTGTAGTGGTTACTTATTTTCAGCTGTTAAGATGTCATGGCCTAGTGTTGATAAACGACCCGATGTAATGTGTTTCTTACCAACAGTAAGTTTGCGTTCTCTAAAATTTGAGGATATCCTTCTGTTGCTTTGGTATACGTTAGCTCCAGTTTTTCAGGGGTATTTTGTCTTTTGGGTTTCTGAATGATGATTCTTATATTCTATACGATTTGTAATTGGTGAATTTATTGTATTTTCGTAGAAGTCGTCCAACGCGGTTTGTTGTTCCATTAAGGTATAGAGATGTCATGTTAAAGCTTTGTTTTCAGGTGGTTTCTAAGGTTTAGGCTGTATGCTGTTTGTTGTTGTATTGTTTGTTTAATTGTCTGTGTGATTTATCCGTTGAAATTAAGTATTCCTGTTATACTGCACTTTTAAAACCTATAGATACCGATAAGTCAAGGAAGGTTATCCAACATCATGTATCCGCAAATATTCTCAAAACAATGCTGTAGTAAAAAAGTTTCGACAAAATCAAAAATGTATTGAAAAAACATTAAACACAGTATTAACGAAAAACGAAATCATTTACAAAAATATTAAACATCCAGTATTTTTATATTCTTTTATGCTAACTACGGTTCAACTTAGCACGTCAAAATCACATTTAATTTGTAAACTGTCCTAAATATTAATACAAAAAGTTATATGAAAAAGGCTGTATATATTGTAATAATTTTATATTTACTTTGGGTCACGCAATTGTAACGTTTTTCGTAAATCAGAATTTTTATAAATTGCAAACTATTAGAATTAATTAAGGAAAATTTCTAGTCGTAAAATTAATTCAGAGTAGGCATGATTTTTGTTCATTTAGTTGTAATTCTTTGAAACCCATTAGGCTACCACTCACAGAAAAAGGTGATTAGGGTTTTCGGTTGTTGACGATAGATCTTGTAAAAGTGGATATTTTATAAACTGAGAGTTTTACGGAACAATTTACCTCGCCTCTTGCGCGAACCTAATGGGCAGCAGAGGCAAAGGGGGGATGCCGAACGTAACTTTGGATATTAAAAATTTAGTCTTTATGGAGCGATTAACTTAAGTGAAGCATATATTTTGTGTACGAGAGGGGATCAACAAAATGAAGGCTAATAAAATGGTCCCATCTACGAACTTTGTTTACTTGCTCATATGTAGCATGAGTATTAAAAATAATAGATCAAAAAAGCAAACTGCGTGTAACAGAATTTGAAAATTCTTTCTTACAAAATAATTATTTTTATGAAAATATAATAGACGTCGCAGTGTTACGCTTCACGAAACAAGCTTGTTTATGTTTTCCCATGTAACTTTGTTTGTATTATCTTAAAAATAAAGCTGGCTTTCTAAGCAAATACGCTAAAAAATAGAATATTTAAAAAAAACCTTTCATGATTTTCAAACAGGAAAAGATAAATTGATCAAAAATGTCTTCGATGTAGAAATTCCATCCAATGTTAAAGGGTTTCTAGCCATTGGTCCCAAATTTAATCTCACAGTATCTAACAAAGATATTAATATGTTTAGTTTGCTATCCAAAGTAGAACATTTAATTCATTATGTATTCTGATTATATTAGGACCAGAGCTACAAACTTCATTCATCACCATCATCATCATCATCAGCTTATACTGTCCATTGCTGAGCAAAGGCCTCCTTCAAGTTTGGCCACTTTTTATCTGTTCTGGGCTGCTTATACCCAATTTTCAGCCAATCTTTTCAAATTATCAGTCTACCGACTTGGTGGATCTTGGTAGCCACTCTATGATTCTCTTTGTCCATCGCACATCCTTAAACCTAGCAGCATGCCAGGACCAGTTCCATTTAAGATGTAGAACGAATTGCGTATTATACCCCCATTCTCTTCCTGATAATGTGATTTGACATGTGATCTCTATGAGTAACGCCCAACATTGGCCTTTCCATCTTTTAATGCATGACACAGATTTTATTGATGTTTTTCTTCGTATTTAAATGACGAAGAAAGAACTTAATTACCAATTATGTAATATCACATTAAAATAAGAATCCAACCACTTATAAATTAGAATATTAGAATCCTGATTTCATAATTACTAGGTCAAAGATATATAAACCTGACATATCTCTAAGACCAATCGTTTCCTGTGTGGGAGCTTCTACACAACCCCTTGCTAAATATATATCCTCTATTTTAAAAACAACTTTTCCTACTTAGCACAAATTCAGAATAAAAAATGCTTTTGAATTTGCAGAAAAGGTAAGCGATTTCGTATTCCTGAGGGTTTTGTACTTGCCTCATTTTTACAAACCATCACTTATTTATATGAACATACGTTTTTCTCCTTCAATAATATATTTTATAGACAAAAAATAGGCGCCCCAATGGGAAGTGCTATTTCGTCAATTTTAGCAGAGATTGTCATGAATAAATTCCTTTATTTTATCATTTCAAAGGTGAACTTTGAGTTCCCCCTTTTGTCTCAGTATGTAGATGATCTATTAGTAGCTTTGCCCGCCCGAAGTATTCATGATACTCTTAATATTTACAGTTCTTTCAATCATTTAATGTTCACTGTTGAGGAGAAGACTGACCATGCTGTTCCGTTTTTAGATACTAGAGCTGTACGCTCTGAAAATAATACAGTCAAACTTGAATAGTATAGAAAAAAAATCAAATTCTGGTAGATATATTCCATTTCACTTGTACCACCCTATGAAATAAAAGCTGAACATCATTAAAGGATTAAAAAATGGAATATATAAGATTTACCACCCCTCCTTTAAAGAAATAAATGTAAAACTGTTAAAAAACATCTTGATTGACAATTACTATCCGAAAACTTTTATAAAAAAGACATTTCAAAGACCCCCTCGTAGAAATCAATCTTATAGCCACGACCAATAACGATATTGGTCGTAGTTTTAGTGGGAAAATTACAATATATAGAGGGTCTCTCCCAGTCTTTATCTTCCTTATTTGTGGGTACAACTGTAAAAAATGTCAGCTATAACTTAAAAAAGATTAATTGTTTTTATGCTCGTTTGAAGAACAAAACCGATACTTTACAAAGATTTACTATTATTTATACCATCCCGTGCCAATGTGGTTTGGTATATGTCGAATAACGACACAAAAGTTCTCTAAGAGACTAGCTCTGCATAGAAGTGATAGCAAACATAAACCGAACGCAACAAGTTTAAGTTTACATGTCAACAGTATAGATCACAGAGTACAATATATTAACAGTTTTATTTTGGATGTTGAAACCAACTACTTAAGAAGAAGCTTTCTGGAAATGTGCTACATAAAAACTTGCAAAAACAGTCTGAATCATAAAAAAGACAAGGAAGGAAGGATTGAGCTCTATTTATAGTTATTTGCTGACGCGAAACCAATTTCGACTTCTATGAGAAAATTAATTTCGAGTAAAGTAGACGTTCCGTTTCTAAATGTGTGGCGTAACTTTTGATAAGTTTAAAAAAAAAATAAACAGTAAAAACATTATGCCAAAATGTTAGACTCCAAACTTAGCAAACAAATGCTTTTTGTTGGCTTTCTGACGAAATCTAATACCAACAATGGCCGGTGGCGGAATAAACATCACTATAAGTTACGTCAAATATAAATTTAAAAATAGAGTACATTACGGCATTATTGTATTTCTCACAGTTGGTTTTGGTTCTAAAAGAACCTGTTATAAGCATTATTTTACCTCTTAAGACATTTATAATTCTCCAAATATGCTGTACTTGTGTTCTTTGTATAACTGTGTGCTCTACCTGGGTAGTGAAATGCTTAACTTACATACGTAATTAGAGTAAAACCTGTTACAATTTTGTAAGTTTATATAGCTTACATAAACTTATATATGACATGTTCTAACGAACATCTTAATTTTCCTTCTGTCGTTTGCATTTCACCATCCAGAAGAAACTACCAATTAGGCCGCGAAAACTTGATTAAAAAAATAAAAAACACAAATTGGCGCCTAAAAATCTTTGATTGCTCATTTCTATTTCTTCATAAGAGCATTTCTCAGAAGGTTAACTTTCGAAAAAAAAAAAAAAAAAATATATATATATATATATATATATATATATATATATATATATATATATATATACATTTGGATTATATATTATTATATAATTTATATTATTTAATATATATTATCGGTAATTATTAAATTTAAAAATAGGAAAGACATGCCAACCAGAGTAACAATTTGTGGGATTTGATGATTTATCATCATTATATAGGAACAACCAAACTACCTACATTGGAAGTAAAAAACAATATTAGTATTTCATTCCTGGACACTCATCCTAAGGAATAGCGACAATAAAATTATTCTTGATGAGTACTAAAAACCTACTACCCTAATAGATTTTTAAATTATTCCTCAAATTATTCGGCCAGTCAAAAATATTTAATACGATAAGAACCATGAAAAATAGGGTAGTCAACATTAGCGATGACAATTTAATAAAAATTAATTTAAAAAATCTTTCCACAGTTGTACTAACAACGGATATCCAAAACACATTTTAAAAAAGGTTTTTTTTTAATTCCGGTTTTTATGATGTCCTCACTAATGAACTTTAATCGAGTTATATTCAAAAACCGAGCTTTTATAAGAATTTGACTGGCGAATAGCTTTTATTTTTAGAGGCTTTCGCCACATAAAAATAGCAAAATTCAGTAACTTAAGCGATTTCAGTTTATTCAGTCGCGTCAAACAAAGGAGACCTTTTATATATGAAAACAATATGGTTTATACAGTTTCCTATTTGATCTGTCCTTGTACTTAAATTTGACAAACATCACAGTAGTTAATGCAGGGATTAACTCACCATAAATGTGATTGTTTAGATGATAATAGATTTGCACTGCAGAGAATCCCTTTTTGAAGACTGAACATCAATTAGATTGATGAGATAATGTGGATATACTGGAGCGCGAATCAAATCACAAAAAAAGTTTGTAACTTGAATTTTGCCACCTTAATAAGGACGAAAATTCAATTAATTCTACATTAAATAGACACAAATAAGTTATACAATATATACTGTAATAAATTAGTTCTAAAGTATATTTTCACCATCTGTAATACAGCTTGATTGATATGGACTTTCGACATGCATTGAATATAATTATTTAGTTAATTGTACAGATTGGTGCAAAAAATCTTGCACCACTTGGCCACTGTATAAACTGTAACATCAACAAATAAATCGTTACTTTTGACCAGAAGTTTGCTGTGAATATGTACTTTGTTTTTTATTTTTTTTTTGAGATAATATGATGTGGTATATTCAAAAATTTCTAAAAATTTTTGCTTTGTATAGTATATCTTGGTTATTTTTTAATTTAATATCTACAGGTCATTTACTGTTTTGTTTTTTTTACATGTAGTATTAATCCTGATGAAGCTGAAGAATATATATATATATATATATATATATATATATATATATATATATATATATATATATAAATATAAATATATATATATATATATATATATATATATATATATATATATATATATATATATATATATATATATATATATATTTATATATATATATATATATATATATAAATATATATATATATATATATATATATATATATATATATATATATATATATATATATATCAATCATTGTGGAGGCCAAGTCATCACTTCCACTTCCAGGACCAATTTCCATTGGTCCAAAAGTTCTCTGATTTGGATAGCAGAATATGTTTATGGTCGTTGTCATGCTGAAAAATAAATTAAACAAATTTCCCCTGAAAAATATCTCTTCCAGAAGGAAACATTTGAATTAGCAAGTTCTTGATACTGTTCTTTTCACATGTTTCCTTCTATCCTAAAGATTTGCCAAGCTGCCAAAACAACCCCAAACCATTACTGAACCTTCATCATGTTTTACTATACGCAACTGACAGGCTTCAAACATCCTCTCACCAGCTGACCGCCGCACGTAAACTAGTCGATTTGAAACGAGAGTTTCGAATTTAGATTTGTCGCCCCAAAGGACGGAATTCCATTGTTCTGATGTCCAATTTTCATGTTCGCGGGCCCATTCTAATCGTCTACGTTTATTCACTTGCCTAAGAAGTGGTTTCTTCACTGTGTAGTCCACCTTTTGCTAACCGGTTCTTCACGGTCACGCTGAAGGGGATGAGCCGCTCCAGGTTTACTTGAACCGTGATTTCTGGTGCGGTTAGGCGGCGATTACGTCTGCTTGACCTTGGTATAGCTCTATCTTCAGCGGGAGTAGTTTTTTAGAGGCCTTCATGAACGTTTTTGGTTGCGAATTTCATGTCCTGCAGAAATTTTTTTACGAGTAGTCCATCGTTCTCCTTGGCATCCGCATATCACTCGCGATTTGTCGACTCGAGTGACCATTTTGATGTTTCGTAATTTTCAGAGCCCGATTTTCAACGGAAACTTCTTTCGTTTTTGGCATTTTCATAGAACAATTGAGCCTGTATCAATGACAAAATACTGTTTGCGAATAGTTAATTTTCAAAAGGGCAATGGTATTTATAGCATAGTTTTTACCATAAAATGTGACTAGGAATTTCCATAATCCCTAGAAACTTGAAATGAGTTCTTACTTTAACTGGAATTCTCAGAAATCGCCTCAAAACGATTATCATGCAAAACTTGGAAATTTGTTCTAATTGGTTTTTAATTTGTGATTTCACCAAAAAGGCTTATCTAAACAATTTTATGATGGACACTTGTTAAGAATAATTAAATTTATACTTTCTGACGGTAATATATATATATATATATATATATATATATATATATATATATATATATATATATATATATATATATATATATATATATATACGATTTGGTTAAAGTCTCACCCTGTTAAATCCCCTAAACAAGATCAGTAAATCTGTGACTATTGTGCAGCAGCAAAATAGCGTTCAATTTATTTTCCATGATATAAATGAAGCCCCGAGTGCTCAAATAATTGACAATTAGTTACGATAGATTGAAATAACTGAAAATTTCCAATAAAACTCGGGCATGGAGGTTCAAGTTATTTAAAAGTTGATGAAAACGTAGAGAGAGTTCAAAGTTTAGTTATATCACTGCATATATACAGCCAGCACAAGAGTTAAAATCAACTTTTATATCATCATCAATTTAGCGACTGAGCGATTTTCAATATGACACAGGCTACACTACTGTTAGTTTGGAGCTACATGTGGAGGTGATTCACACCCGCTCTAGAAAATTTTACTGGTTAGAACCCAAGAATTCGGTTTCAACATATGGGAAACAGCTAATATTAGTTTCTTATTTCCATGTGTACCCGCCAGTACTGTGTATTTAGTAATTTCCTTTCGAGTAAAACGAATATTTGCTGCGTCTCTGATATCATTAAGATATTTGTATTTATTTTTATTTAAACTGCTCGATTGATTATCTACATTTTCTTAATATTGATTTTCTTCTTTGTTAATATTTAAATATTTGTTAAATTGCAGTATGCGCTCACTAAATATTTTTTTTTTTCACAATAATTTAAAAGACATTATCCGCCACTTAATTATTTTTGTTTAACTATTGTGCTCAAACATAAATGCAATTGCTCGTTTGTCTTTTTAATAAATTGTTGCTTAGCATTACTTTGCCTGAACTAACCGAGTACGGAACAAACAAATACTTCGATGTTTGTCTGTCTGTCTGTCACGCCCGATTGTCTCCGAAACTATTTGATAAAGTTGAAATTTGGTACAAATGTAGGAATTGATGGCCCAATCGTCAATATTTGACTTAAGGGGTTAGTTTTGGGAGGTGAAATAGGAAGTGACAAAAAAAATTAATAGGTCATCGAGCAGGATGTCAAATGAAAGCTTGTGAGAACATAAGTTTAAAAATAAATATGATGTAATACTTGCGCACACTTTTCGTTGTATAATTTATAAAAAATTGCGAAAAACGCTGGCCCCCCCCCGGATCTCGGAAAGTACTTATCAAAAAGTTTTGAAAAACTTAGGACATCCAAGTATAATCAGATTGATCTGAAAGAAACTCAGAACAAACGATATACGGTTTTTATTGGGCGATATTTGTTTATAAGCGGTAGCTCCTTTATTTGTGAACCCACTTCACATGGACAGGGTTACTGGGAAATTATTTGTGCCTACGGGAAAATTTTTTTGAAATTGATTTACTAATAGAATTTTTTTATTTTCTGTTTATGTTTCAAAAATAATAATAAGTGTGGAAACTCGAATATTGAAATCGGTTGAGTACTCAATATTGATAATTCATAATCTAGAAGAAATAAGTTTAAGGTCATAATAGGATTTCTCAAATTTGATGGAGATATTCATCTCCATCT
>CM032447.1:197316626-197319126 GCA_019049505.1 Pachyrhynchus sulphureomaculatus | reverse complement strand
TAAGTTTTATCCATTTTTTAGGGTTTTTAAAAATCAAAAGTTCAAACCTGTGGTAACTTGGCAATTCAGATATTAAATACAAGAACAAATAGAACGATACTCCTACATTATACCCGTTTCCAATGATATTTACGTTTATACAGTTCTCCTAAAATGGAAAGGAACCAAGACAAAACTGTGATGATTAAAACTTGACGAAAATCGACGCGAATAACTTCAGACTAATTTGAGAAACACTTGAAGGAAAAACTAGCAAAAATAAATGAAAAGAAGAAAAATTATTTGTACGATTTAGATGAATTCAAAATTATTTTACCTTTTACCCTTTATTAAATTTCCATTACATTAGTAGTAGGAACGCAAATTTAAACAACTGTTTAAGATCATCACATATGTTTATTGTATTAGAGCTGACAATTCTTTCGACACATTGTGTCTTCTTCTGGAGCAAGATGTAAAATAGCTACGAAGTATGTTACAGAATATATAAGTTACCTGATTATATGGATTAAATTAATTAAGAATATTCACCTTATACAGGTTCAATAAAGGAAACCCACCGCCATCTAATTGATTATTGACCTATAAACCTGAGGATTTTTTTCCGGTTAATCTCTACCTGCTCTAAACAATTTAGTAATTTCCCTTTCTTCTCATGGTGTAAAATTATAAAATCTTCATTGAAGGTATGATTTACATCTGTTAAATGTAACTTTGCTTATGTCTTCTTCTAAAGAAAGGTAAGTTTCATACAGTCACTTAAACCAGTAAATTGACCAATAAAATTCAATATTTTTTCCCTAAAAATCAAGGAAACATTGTCTTACCGCCTACCAATAACACGTTACTTCGACATATTAAAAATAATGAAAGTAAAACAAAAAAGAAAATAAAACAGAAGTTTATGAATTACGCTGTGGCACTTGTAATAAAACCTATATAGAACAAACAGGTAGATCTTTTTATAAAATGATAAAGGAACATAAAAAGTTATAAAATGAAAAATAACATATCACACTCGGCTAAACATTTAACAGATGAAAAACAATGAAGATTTTAGAATTTTAGACAATGAAAAGGTAGAGAAATTACTGAGTTGTTTAGAGCAGCAGAGATTAACCGGAAAAAATCCTCAGGTTTGTTACTCAATGATCAATTAGATGGCAGTGGATCTCTTTTATTGAACTTGTTTTAGTTATTAAGGTGAATATTCATAATTAATTTAACCCTTATAATCAGGTGACTTATATTTTTTGTAACATACTTTGTAGTTATTTTACATCTTGTTCCAGAAGAAGACACAGTGTGTCGAAACAATTGTCACCTCCAATACAATAAATATGATCTTAAAGAGGTCTTTAAATTTTCGTTCCTAGTCATTATAGATCTCCATCAAGTAACGGCAGTAAGTAGTGTTAATGACATCGAGGACACTAAGCTATTTTTCAATCCTTAAGAAAGTAATAGATTCTGGACGAACTAGCGAGAAAAATGAAATAATATTGGATAATAACTAGTTTTAGTGGGACCATTTTCACACTTAATCCTGGTTTTTTAACTGGCAAAAAGTAAAAAAATGACTAAAACTGGTTGATTATTTGCTGTGCTGAAAAAATGATCCAACTGATCACGGATATAAAAAAAATGTTGGTGTGACTACTGACTTGAACATTGGAGTTATATGTTTGTTGCAGATAAATCCAGATATTGAGGCTGCATCTAAAGATCATTATTTAAGTTGAGTGAAAATAAAAAATATAACAAGGTAAGATATATGCATCATGACAGATTTACCAACAATGCTTTTTAAAGCTATAAATTACAAAAGAAACGAAGATTACGATATTTAATTACAGTCTGGATGGACGTTTATAGCTGTAATTTGGTGTTGTCGAAATGAGGAAAGTACCGTCTATAGGTTTCACTGCTAGCAAGCAATGGTACGAGGATCTTTAAAATTTTTACCTCGACTCCTACAGAACAAAATCAAATTAAAGGGAGGTAAATTAAATACTATAGTTGTTTATATCAAATGATTCGAAAAAATATAGCGATGAATGATTAATCTGCAGAGTGGTTTAAGTAATTTCAAGGACGCTTAAGTAAAAGAAGACTGGGCTAGGCTAATCCTAGATAAGTGAGTAATTTTATAAATTTAAAACTTAAGACAGTACGTAAAATTGACTGATGAAAATTTATGAATCAACTTTGTTTTTTTCCATCTTAATTAGTCAATGAATGGAAAGCGGTACAAATTACGGAAATTTTTAAGCTTCAGAGACTACCAGCGAATTGACTGACCTTAATAAATACTATGTTGAAGCTGAACGAATGATTTGAACAACTATATGTTTTATTAAAAGTATGTTATTACTTAATGTTGATAAATGGTAGAGGAGAAGTTATGGACTTTTTTGCTCTTTACTATGTAAGAACGAACAAATTTATATTAAAGAATTCATTACCGTTTGCTGCTGTTTAGTAGCTTAAAATTGTTTAA
>CM032447.1:197081626-197311626 GCA_019049505.1 Pachyrhynchus sulphureomaculatus | reverse complement strand
TTTTTACTTTAGGAGCCGGTTTAAAATAGATGGAGTTGTAACTGACTTATGTATTACAGGACGGCTGCTAGGCGTTTCAGGAACATTGACAATTGAGACAGGTAATAGTGTGGCTAAAACAGCATCTTCGTTCAACTCTTCAACACTCTCAGAGGGTTGCAGTACTTCCTCAGCTTGTTCTAATGTATCTTGTTGAGAACTTGCTTTGCCCAGTAAGTCTTCAGGCTCAGTATCTTTCTCAGGATTACTTTCTGCCCCAACTGGCGATAACAAGGTTCAATTCTTCAGATCTTATTCTAAAAATAAATAAAAGTAAATAAGACACCGAACTTGCCAGTGTATCTTGAGGGATACAAAATATTAGCATTCATTTTATAGAAAAATCAGTAAGGTTTTTAATATTATTTATGTATCACAATAAAGATAAAACATCATACAACTAATTACCATCTAAATTGTTTAAAATAAGTAAAAAAATAGGTAAAAACAATAAACTTATCAGCTGATGCACGCGCGGAGCTCTGTCGGCAACCGTATTACACGGACGACTGAATAAAATTTTACAAATAACGGCGCGAAATTCAAAATAATATCGGCAAGTATTGATGTATTTGTGGTACAACATGTATCGTGTCGGATACAATAGCAAGATAACGTGGACAAATAAAGCGGAGAGCTGTAGCAATTTTTGAATTGTATATATTCCGGAAGATACATTGTCAACTTAAGGGATATTAAACTGAAATATCAGTTTACGTAAAGTATGTTTTGGGTATCTGTTATTAACTAATAAAAAGTAATAAAGACCGAAACTGTTTAGTTACTAACCTATAGTTTCCGAATTTTTTGCATTTTCACATCTAACATTGGCTTTAGGGATTCTATGCGACTCCTATGACCTAGCAGCTATTAAAATTGCGAAAGGCCCTATCTACGTTATTAACTGTGGATAAATTAGGCAAACTGACTTATTTTGGTGAGTTATGTAATCTGTCAAAAAATACAAAAGCTTAGAGAACTACCTGTATATATATATATATATATATATATATATATATATATATATATATATATATATATATATATATATATATATTTGTATATATATATATATATATATATATATATATATATATATATATATTTGTATATATATATATATATATATATATATATATATATATATATATATATATATATATATATATATATATATATTTGTATATATATATATATATATATATATATATATATATATATATATATATTATATGTACTATGTAAACTGTTAATAGATGCCGTATTGAGGTGTTGTTATTAATCAATTTAAACAGATAGTCTTATTCAGTTTCATTTTGCCTCATTCTATTTTTCCAATTATCATTAATGTTGATTGGTAAAGCTCTAACTATTTTTCACTATTAACTCTATTTCTGTTTGTTTAAGAATGATGTTTGCTGCAGTCTTCATATATGTTCAGTGCGAGTCAAAGCTTTATCCGCAAAAGTTTTAAATAATTACCATTACAACAATTAACATTAAATACCACAGGCGTATTGGCTTAAATATCAAATTGTGATAAATCATGCGTCATTTACCCAACTTAATTGTTGATTTTCAGTTTCGTTCTTCATGAATTAACCCAGTCGACTTTGTGTGACCCTTCACTAATAAACATTATTTACTTTTAATAATACATTTTTTTTTGTTAAAACGTAGCCAAACGAAGACGAAATTATTTGTCAGTATTTCTAATTTAGCCTGATTTAAATCTAATTATCTAACGATACGATATAATCAACATATATTCGAAACATTATCATTTAAAATTCTAATTAAACCAAATGTGGAATAAGCTTTGAAACAAACAACGGAATTTACTCAAGATGGTAGATTTCTATAATGGGAAATTTATGCTTCGCGGGAAATAAAATTATTGAAGGTTGGTCCGATATTTTTGAATGAGTGATTTCTCGCCAGAAAATGTGAGCGAATTAATGATCCTGTTAACGAAAGCCTTCGGTTTTGTTAGCAAGACAAAGCTACGAAACGGAACGATTTGAGACGAAAAACAGGTCAAAAACCAATAATGATGTCAATCTTTTTTTCAGAACAAATTTTTTGGGATCAAAATAATATTTTATTGAAAGAAAATAATTTTAAAATTTAAAAACTAAAAAAAACTATTATTGTTATAGAGTAAAAAAATATTAATTTTTACTAAGTCATCGAGTGGGCTGTCACATGAAAGTATTATTTTTAAAAAATCGCAAAAATCACTGTCCCCCCTCTTTATCTCGAAAAGTACTAATCTAAAAATTTTTAAAAAATTCTGGAATATTCTCCACGGAGTGTAGATTGAACGAAAATTATCACGAGTGCATTACCTTTAATAATTTACCTGGTATATAAAAAAAAACAAAAATTGCAAAGTCATCAGTTTTTAGGAAAGATCGGAAACAAACTTTGTTGAAAACTCATTTGGGGTGTGTTTTGTGAAGTCACTGATCATTTTATGTCTCCGTAACAAATGTTTTGTTTTAAAAGCAATTAACGTACCGAACACTAATTGCGCAAGTTCAACTTGCACTTGACTGGTTATTTAAAGACTAGGCACATTTTAAATGAAAAATGGGTTTCAGCGAATTAAGTTCGAGTTCTAGTATTTCCGTTCACAACCCGAGAAAATAATTCAATGGATTAGGAAGCTCAGATTGAAAGTCGTGAATGTATAATCAGCTATTTAACATAATCGCACTGACTTTCACACGCACATATACATGCACGCTCGCATACATTTGCACATACATGCACACACGCGCACACAATCACATACTACACAAAATTGAATGTGGAAAAAAGTGAGTAGTTAGTTGCAAACAATATAAAAGAGGTAGCAATATCAAAAAAAAGGAGACAGAAATGAGCATAGATAATTTCCTGGCCGTATTCTTAACTGTTAGTTACATGCTTGCCCTAATAAATTAACAGAAAAATAATTTTTTATTACTCTTTCTCAATCTGGTTACTCTTACAATTTTTTTATGGGTCTGGCACACGTGCTGCAAGGAAGTCCCTAAAGCGCTCCAGGAGCGGCATGTGTGCGGAAAAAGCCATTGACGTTGTTCTTGAATCGCTGTAAATTGTACTCGGTGGGAAACACAGCCCTGGTCAAATTATTCCAAAGAGATGAGGTTCTCCATATAAAAGACTGCTTGAAAAGCGTTGTACGCAGAGTAACAAGCTGAACCTCATACGGATGTGAAGTATTAGCGCGACGTGTATTTCTAACATGCATCGCTCTGGGAGGAATTAAGCGGGCTACATCCTTCGAACACTTTCCATGAAAATACTTGTAGAACAGACTCAAGTCGCCAACCGTTCTTCGATGTTCCAGCGAATCAAGGCCGCCAGTCAGTTCCGGATCTCCAGTCAGACGAACAGCTCTTCTCTGAACAGAATCCAACAAATGCGGTGTATGATTGAGAGCGGAGCCCCAAACATAGGAGCAGTATTCCATAGTTGGTCGAATTTGGGATTTGTAAAGAATTAACAGTTGTTGTGAGGTGTAAAGCTTTCTGGTTCGAAATAACATTCCCAACTTTTGAGAAGCTCTCCTTGCTATGCCTGCAACATGTTCATCCAGGACATATTTGTTCCCAAATTAACGCCCAACAATATGAGTGACGACGCTAGGAGAATGGAGTGCCCCGACATGACTATGTCGGGTTCAGCAACGTTAACTTTTTTAGAAAAAACTTCCGCCTGGGTTTTTGTAGCGTTAAATTCACCTTACTGTCACCCCAAGATAGAATTTGTTAAGTTGAACGACCTCCTGCTGTCTGCGGATATTCGCCTGAGTAGCCGATGTCCGAGCGTTCAAAGTGAATGAAGAGACAAGCGTATTGTCATCTGCAAAGCTGTAAATTGGATTCTCGGTCTTTTCCAGCAGATCGTTAATATAAATCAGAAAGAGAGTAGGAGAGAGTATGGAGCCTTGGCGCACACTGGCGTTGATAGTGAAGGTGTTAGAAAGAAATCCGTAGATCGCCACTCGTAAAGAACGCTCTCTAAGGAAACATGAGAGCCACCAACAGAACTTTTCAGTCATACCACAAGAGCGTAGCTTAACCAACAGGCCATCGTGCCAAACACGGTCGAATGCCTTGGATATGTCAAGAGCAACCGCTCGAAATTCTCCAAAGTGTTGTTGTGTTATATAAATCCGCTTTTAACGTAACTCCCTTTCAAGTGACTTTTCTAATCCATAGAAGCATTTTTTTGAGTTGTACCTATAAAGACTTTTGATCGGAAATACTAGAACTAGAGCTTGGCATAATTTTCACACCAATTAACCAGAACCTATTTTCCATTTAAAATGTGCATATTTCTTTGACTAAGCCAAGCGCAAACCACGTTGAAATAGTGATGGATTTCAGAAGTTGCGGACTCCTCTGAGGAGGATATAATTCTTCTCAGGAAGCTGGAAGGTGTTATAGGACTCTAAACTTTTTCATACATCTGGATTTTAGATATAAAATTGTTGGCGAGTGTGAGTAGTATTTAAATTTTAGTGTAATTTATTTCTACAAAGTCAATTCAATATTATTATTGAATAAAGTAATTTTTCATTAGCATTCAGTTGTACAGGGTGAGTCAACGACAGAGTAAAGTTCATTTGCTTCGGGAATCACAAAAAAAATGTTAATAGTTTTAGGGAATGTTAAGGTGCAGAGTTTAAAATTATTTTTAAGTATACAGGGTACTTCAGAAAAGTGTGGCCGATATAACATATGTTTTTTTAAATGAAACATCCTATTTTCTAATTTTTTAAATTCTGCGTAAAATTTTATAAATTTTTATTAACAATGTTATATACCTAAACCTAGTACGTGTATTTCAATTTTTTTAAAAATTACTAGTTTTCAGTTTTGTAAAAAATTGCCAGTAGCGCCATTGTTTCTGAAGGTGGAATACTCATAATTGGTAAGAGCGTTCTATAGAGATGAAGAAAAGGCGGATGTAAAGAAACTTGAGTTAGATGCTACAGGGTATTCAAAATAAATTTTTGCATTTCGACTATTTTAAATTGAAAAATCTCAAATTTTTTAAATGGCACACCCTATATATATTTTTTTTGATAGATTTTATAAAACCCTTCAACTTTTATTAAGTATGTCATACACCTATTTCTAATAGTTTTCGATTTATTTTGAATTTTTCAATTTTTACCTTTGTTTTTAATACCCTTACGCTATAACATCATAGTTGCCAAGACAAAACAAAAATGAAGGCATTGTCAAATTTTGACATGTCTATTAAGCAAGTAAAAATATAAATAATTTGTTGTAGTAAGTGACGTATAAAGGTAATAGTTATGGATTTTCCTAAAAATGAATTAATTGATATGGTTTATATACTAGGCCAGGCGGGAATTCGAATTATTAGTCTATATTTTTTCCGCGAATCGCTTAATGGGCCTGGATATCTAAATTTTTTGCAAAACGGCTTCTTGAAGAAGTTGATAACTTTGAAAGGAAACAAATGTGGATTCAACAAGACCGAACTCCTGCTCATTACCACCGGGAAGTTCGGGAATTTTTTATACTATCGTTACCCACAAAAATGGATCGGTAAGGATGGATTCATTCAGTGGCCCCCCTCGATCATGTGACTTTACACCTTTCTTTTTGGGGGGCTACTTTAAAGATCCTGTTTATGTGAATCCCCCTACAACACCACTACTGGTGTTGTAGGGGGATCCATATCTACTTATGGAAAATAGGATACGGGATGTGTACAGAACAATAATGTCCTTTATTCTAAGGAAAGTGAAGGAAAATATAGTAAAACGACTAAACATGTGCATTCAAGTAGACGGGCAGACGACATAATAATTAATCATTAGATAAGTTAAACTATTTTAAAATTATTATTAACTATTTGTTTATGTTTTCACAATAGCGTAAGTGTATTAAAAACAAGAATGAAAATTGAAAAATTCAAAATAAATCGAAAACTATTAGATATAGGTATATAACATATTTAATAAAAGTTGGAGCGTTTTGTAAAATTTATCAGAAAAATATACAGAGTGTGCCATTTAAAAAAATTTGAGATTTTTCAATTTAAAAGAGTCGAAATGCATAAATTTATTTTGAACATCCTGTAGCAAATTTCTTTACATATACCTTTTTTTCATCTCTATATAACGCTGTACCAATTATGAGTATTCCAACTTCAGAAACAATAGCGCTACTGGAAATTTTTTTCAAAACTATTTTCTAAAAAAAAAAATTGAAATATTAGAAAAAACTACTAGGTTTAGGTATATAACATTATTAATAAAAAAGTTATAAAATTTTACCCAGAATTTAAAAATAAATTAGAAAATAGGATGTTCTATTTAAAAAAACATATATTATATCGGCCACACTTTTCTGAAGTACCCTTTATACTCAAAAATAATTTTAAACTGTGCACCTTAACATTCCCTAAAACCATTGTATTTAACATTTTTTTCGTCATTCCCGAAACAAATGAGATAATGAACTTTACACTATCGTTGACTCACCCTGTACAGCAGGTATCTGTAAGCTCATAGACTCTTCATTACCGATATACAGATTCTCAAGATTAAAAATGAATTTATTGAATATTTTGAGCTTATGTAAATATAAAATTTTGAAATTCAAGATATACGTTTAGATAGTCAAAAGGTATAATTAAGCCTGAAATAACTGGCACACCGTTCATGTTAATATTCCATAATTTTTTTAAGGAAGTTTAGGTAATTAGGTTATTTTATGCAACTATACTAACCTTAGATTTATGTCATTTCCAAAAAGCAATCCTAAATTAATACGATTTCTCTAATTTCCTGAGGAACAACTTTTTACCACCGTTATATGCCTGTAAATTAAAATTATTTTTGGAAAAGTACATAAAAGCAAAATAATTTTTTTTTTAAGATTTATTTGATTTTCTTGTCATAATGATAAATAGGGAATTTAGTTTATTAGAAAAAAATAAAAATTGTCTTTTTAATTAAAAAAAAAAATACAAAATCTTTATATTTCTGAACCTCATTTGGTACCACTGTCAAAAACAGTAATTAAAATTAAAGAAATTTTTACTAAAAATTATTCGTAATGTTAATATTATTCTAAAATATCAAACGAGAATTTAAATTATTACAAATAAAAACCTGAATATCCTTTTTAAGCAAGAATAACTTATATATTAGCTTATTTTATTATAATAGCAATATTAATATTACCGGCCTGGTTTCTGTATATCTGCTTAAAGAAACTCTAAGAAAACTGAAACTCTTCTCATACTTGGAGAAATCAGTAAATTACATTTCAGTAATACAGTATGGCCAGAGAATCTTTTAGGGTTACTACTATTATCATATAGAAGAGTTGGGTCGACGATCACTAACCGAACGGAAGTGAGATGTGATCATCATTATCTGACCATACCACGTGGCAACTTGTGTAAGTCGGAGCCCTAGGTTTCCTCGCGTTTAATTTACCTATTTCTTTCAGATAATAGTAATAATATTAATAGATAACAAATAGTAAACAAGGTAGATACATTCCACAAAATCGAACACCGAAGAATTACCACTACTACAACAAGAAATTGGGAAACGTATCTGTGACTTTTTAAATCTATTTGTCAAAAAATTTCGATAGCATGGAAATAGTGCAGATATCGCATTTGCATTACCCAATGACTTAATGGATAAAAACTTTTTTCCACT
The DNA here is from genome assembly GCA_019049505.1 of Pachyrhynchus sulphureomaculatus. Lineage (NCBI taxonomy): Eukaryota > Metazoa > Arthropoda > Insecta > Coleoptera > Curculionidae > Pachyrhynchus > Pachyrhynchus sulphureomaculatus. The sequence continues at coordinate 197,303,858 of CM032447.1, read as the reverse complement.
AAATCTAACAGAATATCTAAAAGCCAATAAAATTAGCGGCAAACAGAACTATCAAGAACTATTTCTAGATAGTCTTATGTGCATCATCCATGACTGTATTGTATGCATTCATAATTACAGACAATCTATTCTCAAGGACTGGCTACAGGATGACCATTCTCGGTAGCGCCAAGGGGTTAACGAAAATATATTGCTTGACTGTCATCTTGAGTAAAAACAATACTGCAAAAAAATTATTGAGCAGCATTAAGGGATACACATATACATAATTTACATATTTTTCAGTTTTACTTTCGCTAATAGCTGTGAAAAGACCTATTTAATTAACCTGCTAAAAAGTTACATGAAACACAAATAATACTGTAATAGATTTTTGCATAAAAAAATAGATATAATAGAAACCTACTTTTTCTTTAAAATTCATAAAAAATTGTTATTGAAAATAATTCTCTGTAATTTTTAATTTTTTCAGTTTTCATTATTTCTTTTCCAAAGATGACCAGATTATATGAACATTATAAAATTTTTAAAAAATAGAAGAACATTTTTTGAATTAAATATTAAATAAATATTGCACAGCCCCACAAAAAAAAAAAAAGTGGGGTATACTTTTGATGCGATATATCAGATCCGTAGTATTTTTGCCCGCTGATCACGAATCTGACGTCAGAATATCGCCATCACATCTCAATTTTTTTCTAACCTCAAAAAATAGGTAAAAATTAGTAAAAATTAAGAAAAATATACTCCTAAAAAATTGATTCAAGCTTTTTCATGAATCCAAAGATGTATTAATATGTATTCGGACACGCTAAGCTTTTCTTTGTAACCTCAATAAATCAGACAGATATAGTGCTTCTCGAATGCAAAAACGAATTCAAATTAAAATTCAACCGATCCTTACCAAATTTGGTACACGGGGATTTTTTGGGTCGCTGATCACGAATCTGAGGTTGGATTTGCAAAATTCAAGATGGCAGATGTTTTCAAAGCTGAGAAAATTCATCGGTCGATTTTTATTCTTCTACCTGCATCCAGGGCACCTCCACGTGATGACGGTGGGCAACGGTGTTACTCCACTAGCCGGCAGAGTCTCTGGATAACGGCTTAGATGCCGTCATGGCAGGTAGAAGAAAGAGAATTACGATGCAGGGACTCGGAAACCCAGTATCGGCGGTTGGTCAGGGTGGGAAAGCGGGCCCGCAGCCGTCGTTATCCAGCGACCGTAGCTCTTCATGTGTGGGTGACTTGGCTCATGTAGAGTATAATGCTACAAGAAAACGGTCTCACGGTACAAGGACTTTTCATAAAGCGCGATAAAAACAGTGATTCATTTTGTTATATTTGCTGTCAACACATATTGAGTAAAATGGGATCACCGATAACGGATAAGATTAAAACCTTATATAAGGATTGTTTTAACATTGAAATACAGCACCAGGATACAGATTGAGTTCCCCACATCATTTGCAGTTCTTGCAAAATAATGTTGTACATCAATAAGAATTCGATTAAATATTCCAGACCAGCAATATGGAATAGACCATACAGTGAAAATGATTGCTACTTTTGTATGAATGTTGTATCTAGGCATAACCGAAAAAATAAAAGCACTATTACTTATAACGATGTTTCGACAGTAACAAGACCAACTAAACTAATTCCACCTCCTGAACCACTTGATGCTGATGTTATGGAAACAAATGATTTCACCTTATCAGTTCATGCCGAAAACATTGAGACTGTCGAAAACGATTCAAACACTGTTACTAATGAATGTTCTAGTGACAACCTATCATATACTAGTGACACAGATAAAGAATTTCTACCATACAACCGTAAACCAGAACCAATACTACTCGCATCACAGTCAGAACTTAGTGATCTAGTCAGAGATTTAGGCTTATCCAAAGATGGTTCAGAGCATCTTGCTTCCTTTTTAAAGAAAAGACATTTACTTAAGCCAGAAGCTACGATTTCTTATTATAGAAACAGAGATGAAGAATTTCGAAAATATTTCACAATGGACGAGGAATTGTCACTTTCATATTGTACCGATGTAAAAGGTATAATGGATGAATTTCAAAATAACACATACGATCCTGAAGAATGGAGACTGTTCATTGATTCTTCTAAACGGAGCATTAAGGCAGTTTTGCTGCATAATACCAACGTTTACGCTCCCATTCCGATTGCTCATTCCACAGTTATGGAAGAGCAATATGAAAAAATGAAGCAGCTTTTGATAAAAATAAAATATGCTGATCATAACTGGAAAATTTGTGGAGATCTGAAAATTGTAACAATATTGCTTGGCCAACAATTAGGGTTTACACTTTATCCTTGTTATAAATGTCTGTGGAATAGCAGAGACAGGGAACGTCATTATAAGAAAAAAATTTGGCCAACAAGAGAATCGTTCACTCCTGGTGAAAATAATGTATTGTTTCCACCATTGGTAGATCCAGGAGAAGTTCTTATTCCCCCGCTTCACATTAAGCTTGGACTTATGAAGCAATTCACGAGAGCATTAGATACAAATATGTTTCAAATATTTGCATAAAAAATTTCCGAAATTTTCTGAAGCTAAAATTAAGGCAGGCGTATTTGACGGGCCACAAATAAGAAAATTGTTTCAAGATTCATTATTTGTTACTAAAATCAATAAAGTTGAAAAAGCTGCTTGGCTTAGTTTTAAAGAAGTCGCAACAAACTTTTTGGGAAATAATAAAATTCCTAAGTACAAAGAAATAGTCGAGAAAATGGTAGCAAATTTTCAAACATTAGGTTGCTTAATGAATCTAAAATTACATTTCCTGGACTCCCACATCGATGATTTCCCAGATAATCTTGGTGACTACAGTGAGGAGCAAGGGGAACGTTTTCACCAAGATCTGAAAATCATACAAAATCGGTATCAAGGACGATGGGATGACCATATGCTAGCGGACTATTGCTGGTTGCTAAAAAGAGAAACAAGTCCTCAAAAGCGTTTGGGCAGAAAGCCTTTGAATAGGTTATTCGCGGAAAAAAGAACATGATACAGCCAAAAAAAGAAAAGTTAGGCGCGGGTCTAACCTTCGCAATTCTAGGGCTTAATGGTCTACTATTTGAGATTATATGGTTTAAAAGTCCTGGTTTTGAGTTTATTGGGTCTCATTTTTAAAGTTACAGGGTTATTGAGGTCTATTTTTTGAGGTTACAGGGTGTGGGGAGTCTAAGGTTTCAGGGTTTAGGGTTTAAGAGTATCAGGTTTGAGGATTCCCCAACTGTATACCAAATTTGGTAGGAATCGGTTGGTTTACAAAAATTTTGTCCGCCATCTTGGATCCGCCATTTTGAATTTTGCAAATCCGACCTCAGATTCATGATCAGCAACCCAAAAAACCCCCGTGTACCAAATTTGGTAAGAATCGGTTGAATTTTAATTTGAATTCGTTTTTGCATTCGAGAAGCACTATATCTGTCTGATTTATTGAGGTTAGAAAGAAAGCAGAACTGTATGGCTTAATCCAACCGATGAATATTAGCTTAGCGTGTCCGAATACATATTAATACATCTTTGGATTCATGAAAAAGCTTGAATCAATTTTTTAGGAGTATATTTTTCTTAATTTTTACTAATTTTTACCTATTTTTTTGAGGTTAGAAAAAAAATTGAGATGTGATGACGATATTCTGACGTCAGATTCGTGATCAGCGGGCAAAAATACTACGGATCTGATATATCGCATCAAAAGTATACCCCACTTTTTTTTTGTGGGGCTGGGTTATTATTACCGTTGTGAAGAGAAACCCAAATAATCTTCTAGAAAACATATATTCGCAACAAAAATACAGATCTTATTTGACAAAATTGTTGTTTCAAAAATATCGAAAGTGGATTTCTACTCTTTTCTGGGTAAGCATTACCGGTTAGAAAAACTCTTTTATCTTTAAATATGACTTTAAAATTGAGATACCCTTGTTTTGATTTTGTGAAACAAAACCCTTGAGTGTATATTACGATTAAAGTAAATCCTATCCCCCATCGAAAACTCGTCAAGAGAAAAAGTAAAACTAATCACTCTCTAGAGTTGTTTCTGACTTCCTTAATTACAAAGGCCCTCTAGGGGTACTACACTTTACTTCATCCATGGAGAATTAAAAGTTCGATCCGTAACTTTATATCCTAAGGATTATTTTTTGTTTAAATAAATGAAAGATCTCCCTAAAAGTGCTTAAATTTCAAAAGCAAGAAAAGCTGAATTATTTTTTAAAATCGCCTTGGTATGTACTTGATTTTTTTTAAATGCGTCCTTAAATATCCTAATTGGCTTTTAGTGAATGATGCCTAATTCTTGTAGAAAATTTTAAAAACCCATACGATTATTAAAATTTAACTGTTTCTGTTTTAATGTGTTTATTTCTCCCTATTGTACTGATCCAGCAACTTTTTTAATCCTTTCTACCTAGTCCTTAACTTCCCCTTCAACGTCTCTGTAGCTAGATGATGTAATACCCGAGTACTTCATTTCCATAACCTATTTGATACTTAGTCATTTCCAATTTTCACTTCGTCAGGTTTTGAACAATTATTAGCTACTTGGCTGTTGTGGTAGAACTGTGGAATAATATTTGTTAGTTGTCTTATTTTGAATTACTAGTACTATAGACAAGAATATTTTTTATTTCACTTTTCTCCATTCTATACTTCATCCCTCATGTGTGCTCTGTATTATTGAATATTTCGAAGAGAAATAACCAGCCAAGTGACCAGCGTAATTAGAGTTCTGTACATTGATTGCTTTTAAAAGTTTGCACAATTATTACATTTGAACAAGCTTTCATTTGGCATCCCATTCGATGACCTGGTAAAAAAAAAAATTTTACTTCCGATTTCACCCTCCAAAACTAACTCCTTAAGTCAAAATTTAACTTTCAAAACCACGCGGTTCTGATAAGGTCATCAATTTCTATATTAGTACCAAATTTCAACTTTTTATGTCAAATAGTTTCTGAGAAAATCCGGTGTGATAGACAGACGCACAGACAACGAAGTGTTTCATACGAAACACTAAAAAGAATGATGAATTTTAATTGCTTTTGTTGTCACGTGTTTTGTCACAAATAACAACCAGTTTGAATAGCGAAATAAGTATGCTTGTCTTTAATTTTTCGGGTACTTCACGGCATATCAGTATTTTTTTCATTAGTGCTATTAATTGCTCCGTTATTGCTATTCCACATTAGGCCAATTTTTCAAATACAGCTCTATCCATGTCAGCAGACTTCCTATTCTTCAACTATTTTTCTAATTCTCCTACTTCTGAAGTGATAATCATAATTCCTTTATTCGTTATAATTTTTGGTTTGTTTAATTGGTAGATACTAAATACGTTTAAATCCTAACGTAGAAACGTTTTACCTAGATACGTAGCACGTTTCTATGTTGAAATTCACACATCTCTGGTACAATCATAATACGCAACTATGATCATCACTACACGAAATATTTAATTTTTGCACTCGACGTACATTTCGCTAATCAATCACGATGGTTGAATAGTTCATCAATGAAATGCCTTTCGAGTGCAAAATTTAAGTGTTAGGTGTAGCAATAAAACATTGCTAGTATTCTTCTTTGTTGTCTTATAAAGAGCCATATTTTTTTGTAACCAAAATCCTTTTAACAAGTAAGTTTGCTTCAATTATTATTCCTTTAGAAATATCGTAATTGTTTGTATCTTTTTTGAAATATACGCGCAGTATATTTTTTTTCTTTTCTTCGAACTTCTCCTTGACTTGGTACATACATTAAAAACTATCGCGAAAACTTCTCGTAATCCTATTAAAACTATACTAACTTTATCGACAACCACCCCTTTTGCCCTTGTCCTCTGAAGCCATATTTGTCCAAAACAGTCAGTTTCTTGCCCAAAATTAATTTTTTTGTCATTACTTTTATTAAGTTGGGAATGTGGAATCTTTGGCACAATGATACTACTCAGTATATATCACCACTACACCAAACACTTTATTTTTTGCACTCGACGCGCGTTTTCGCTAACCATGTTAGCTTCATCAGGAGCGATGATGTCAATCATCGCTCCTGATAAAGCTAACATGGTTAGCGAAACGCGCGTCGAGTGCAAAAATAAAGTGTTTGGTGTAGTGGTGATATATACTGAGTAGTATTACTTTTATTAATTAGAATATTTTGGAATTTATCTTAAATCAAAATTAGTTTAAAAGAAAAAAATAATTTTTAATATCAGCTGTTCTCAGCATTAGGGTCCCTTGGAAAATGTGACATTGGGGGCATATTCATTGACAGGAGAACAACAAATTACTGACTTGCTTGCAAAAAGTCATTTGACTGGATAGAACCATTTGTGATAATTTAAAATTTTAGAATCTAGTATGTTACTGTTGATATTGCTTACCGAATCTCAGAAGTTAGAGGAGGGCTTCTGAAAATCAAATTTCTAACCGTATGATGACATATTGTAATTTTTTCCTTACCGATTTGGAATAATGTTCTTCCTGATTGGAAGTCATGACCAACTGAAAATGATTTCTAGTATATATATAAGATCACTTCGGTGTCTGTCTGTCAATCTGTCCGTCTGTCTGTCTGTCACACCCGATTTTTTTCCGAAACTATTTGTCATAGAAAGCTGAAATTTGGTACTAATATAGGAATTGTTGGCCCCATCAGAGCCGTGTAATTTTGAAAGTTAAATTTTGACATAAGGAGTTAGTTTTTGAGGGTGAAATGGGACGTGAAAAAAAAATTTACTAGGTCATCGAGTGTGGTGTCAAATGAAAGCTTGTGAAAACACGAGTTAAATATGTGTATATCTATATATATACATATATATATATATATATATATATATATATATATATATATATATATATATATATATATATATATATATATATATATGTATATATATATATATATATATATATATATATATATATATATATATATATATATGTATATATGTATATATATATATATATATATATATATATATATATATATATATATATATATATATATATATATATATATAATGTAATAGTTGTGCACACTTTTCTTTGTATTATTTTTAAAAAATCGCGAAAAATCGCTATCCCCCCCCTTATCTTGGAAAGTACTGATCAAAAAATTTTGAAAAAATTCTGGAATATTTTCCACGGAGTGTAGATTGAACGAAAATTATCACGAGTGCATTACCTTTAATAATTTGTCTAGTATATAAAAAAAACAAAAATTTCAAGGTCATCAGTTTGCAGTAAAGATTGGAAACAAACTTTGTTGAAAATTCATTTGGGGTGTGTTTTGTGAAGTCACTGATCATTTTATACCTCCGTAACAAATTTTTTATTTTAAAAGCAATCAACGTACGGAACACTTATTGCGCAAGTTCTACTTGCACTTGACCGATTATTCTTATATAAAACGTAAGTTTCTGTTATTTTTTGTAGATCTCAGGATATAAATATGTTACCGAAAGAGAAACATAATGCAATACATATGAAACATACAAGCCAAAACAATATTAAAAAAAGGTATTACATATATGAAAAATTTTAATAACTTTTGTTCTTTTTCACTACAGAATAAATTAATCTTGTAATGAAAGCAATTCACCCCATCCTAATATGGACCGAATCTACCCATGCAATCCAGGCTACAATCTTACAATTTTTATACCATCCAGAAAACTTAATTACATTTTTGGTACTGGAATTGTTTCATATCGTATGAACGATTTTAAGTTGAAATTTTAGTCCATTTTAAAAGTTGACATTTTCTTTCTTTCTTTCTTTTATTCGTCCAATAAAACACTTGGATACACATTAAGATTAAAGTAAATTTATCCCCATCGAAAACTTGTCAAGAGAAAAGAAGTTAAACTAATCACTCTCCGGAGCTGTTTCTGACTTCCTTAATTACAGACGCCCTCTAGGGGTACTGCAACGTCACTACATCCGTAGCGAATTGGAACTTTTAAACGCGATGTTATATCTTAAGGGACTTTTTGGTCCAGGACAATGAAAAAGCAATTTAACAGGATTCTAGATACAATTGCAATATATTTTATTTATAAGAAGAAGAAAAATAAAATAGAAATGTCTTTTTGGTCGAAAGAAAAGAAACGAATGGTTCTATTTGGTATTGTTTCATTTTTCATATATTTTTTTTTAATACAAAAAGAAAAGAAAGCACAATTTTTGGTGTTTGATGTGCAATTTGTTAGACATAGAATAACATACTGATTACAAACATGATTGCAGAACTTCTCGGAGTGCTAATTAAGATTAAATATGTAATACTGTAGAACTTTAAAATTTTTTGAGAGAGATAGATTTTTGAAAATGATATTTAATTGGGACATTGCTTCATTAAATAAAAAGTTATAAGAATACATATACTGCAAAGAATAATTTGTATATTATTACGTGCTTTTTTTAACATATCGTAGAGCAAGCATTCACGTGTAGTGTCAGACACGTGTAAAGGATGTTTAAACTTAGGCGCTTGAATTCTTGCACAGGACCAACGGATTTACAAAACCAAAAGCAAAAAGTTTAACCAAAAGAACTATTTGTTAGATAAGTTAATAAACTCATACGGAAGAAATACACAGGAACGTCAAAGGCAAGATTCTTGACTGCAATTGATAGAAAAAGAAAAAAAAATGGTTTCTCATTTTAGGTAAACAGCGCCAGGTCACTAACCAATTTCAACAATCTTTTTCTTCACCTTTTCTGTTCTACTAATGTAAAGAAGAGATTTTAGGCGGTGGAAGATCCAGAAATTTTCTAAAATTGTTCTTAGTTCATTCCATTGTATATACAGGTTTTTATACAACAATTACTTAATCATTTGCTTTATGGAACATTACAATTTCCAAAAATTATAATAAGAATAAAACAGAGCTGACAATTTACTTCAGGTTACTATTCTCGTTTCCTAAATAAGTTGTTAACAATAGTTGTTCAATTTATAATTGATTTTCTGTGCAAACATAAAACCTAATTCCTGAAAGGCAATTTCCTCTACTTAATCTATTTTAAACAATTCTGATTTTCAAAGACGTGAAGTCGGTTAAAACTTTAATCTTATTTTAAAGTTGACATTCCTTTCTCTCAACTTCATGCTATAAAAGTTTTTGGTGCATGTTACTTACAGTAATTCAACGTTCTGTTGAAACTTTCTTAAGAAAAAAGCAAAAGTAATTACTCTGTAGAGGTACCTCTCGCATCTTAATTAAGAAATAATATACTGGTGATAAATTACGAGTTATATTTATATTTGAATAATAAACTATACAAATGGTACTTGTATTATGGTAATAAAAGCAAATCTATTTGATGTGTGGTTTACCAACTTTTTGTTATATTATTTAGTAATTTTCTGATTTATTGTCTCTAGGCTATTACTAAACATAGCGAAGTATTCATAATATATATAAATATATTGAGATCTTTTGAAGGCAAAATGATACTAATGACGCCTTCCTGTATAAATATTTTACAATGAAATAAGAAATTTTTATAACAATTTATATATATATATATATATATATATATACATATATATATATATATATATATATATATATATATATATATATATATATATGTATATATATATATATATATATATATATATATAGCAGTGTAGTATATATATTGTAATGATTTGCAGAAATGCAATAATGCCCGTGGCAGCACTATCACGTTGTCTAAAAAGTGCTGTGAAATACAAAAAATGAATATTTCAGCACTTGGACAAAGTTGACGGGTATTACGACATTCCCGCCGGTACCCTCAGGATATGAAAAAGAGTAAAATCCCTAGCGGGGAGGTGATCAATAATATATATATATATATATATATATATATATATATATATATATATATATATATATATATATATATATATATAATATATATATATATATATATATATATATATATATATATATATATATATATGTATATATATATATATATATATATATATATATATATATATATGTATATATATATATATATATATATATATATATATATATATATATATATATATATATATATATGTATATATGTATATATATATATATATATATATATATATATATATATATATGTATATATGTATATATATATATATATATATATATATATATATATATATATATATGTATATATATATATATATATATATGTATATATGTATATATATATATATATATATATATATATATATATGTATATATATATATATATATATATATATATATATGTATATATGTATATATATATATATATATATATATATATATATATATATATATATATATATATGTATATATATATATATATATATATATATATATATATATATATATATATATATATATATATATATATATATACTAAGTTGGGAATGTGGACTACTCAGTATATATCACCACTACACCAAACACTTTATTTTTGCACTCGACGCGCGCTTCACTAACCATGTTAGCTTCATCAGGAGCGATGATTGACTAAAGCTAAACTACAAATCTACCTTATTTATACTTAGCCTAACCCTTGAATTACTCAGGCGGAACTAATGGCATAGGCAAGGCTATCAGTTCCGGTCAAGTAACCAGTAGAGGCGACTATAAGGAATAGGCCCTCTGTCTTTCTTTAAACTACTTTTACATTTTATAATTTCCATACTTTCGTATGCGTTCAACAATCTCCTATCAGATACATTTTTTATTAATCTTAGATTATCTAATGTTACAATATGATCAGCTTCAAGGGCATGTTCGGCAATGTTAGACTTTTCTATTCTACTGTATTTTAAGTGTGCTAAATGTTCTTTAAATCTTCTTTTAATTGACCTTTTAGTTTGCCCAACATACTTTTTGTCACAATCATTACAAGTAATTTCATAAATTCCACTTTTCTCACAATTAGGAATCTTATCTTTGGGATTTCCTAAGATATTCCTCAGATTGTCTGATGACTTATAGACTAAGGTGAGGCCTACCTTATTGAGTCCCTTGCTATATTTCGGATTATATTGTATGGAGACATACTTGGTGTTATTTTCTTCGCGTGTAAAAAAGGTGGAATTCTGAATATTAAACCTAAACTTATGTCTATTTATTAGCTTATTTACTAAGTCATCGTCATAACCATTACCTCTAGTTATATTTCTAACACGATTCCTTTCTTTATTAAAGTTTACTCTATTCAGAGGGAAAGTGACCAAACGATGAATTAAAAAATGTATTGAGGCTAATTTGTGTTGTTTGCAATGAAATGAATCATTACAATCAATATTCAGAATTCCGCCTTTTTTACACGTGAAGAAAATTACACCAAGTATGTCTCCATACCATATAATCCGAAATATAGCAAGGGACTCAATAAGGTATTTAATAAGGTAGGCCTCACCTTAGTCTATAAGTCATCAGACAATCTGAGGAATATCTTGGGAAATCCCGAAGGTAAGATTCCTAATTGTGAGAAAAGTGGAATTTATTAAATTAGTTGTAATGATTGTGACAAAAAGTATGTTGGGCAAACTAAAAAGTCAATCAAAACACGATTTAAAGAACATTTAGCACACTTAAAATACAGTAGAACAGAAAAGTCTAGCATTGCCGAACATGCCCTTGATGCTGATCATATTGTAACATTAGATAACCTAAGATTAATAAAAAATGTATCTGATAGGAGATTGTTGAACGCATACGAAAGTACGGAAATTATAAAATGTAAAAGTAGTTTAAATAAAGACAGAGGGTCTATTCCTTACAGTCCCCTCTACTGGTTACTTGACTGGAACTGATAGCCTTGCCTATGCCATTAGTTCCGCCTGAGTAATTCAAGGGTTAGGCTAAGTATGAATAGGGTAGATTTGTAGTTTAGCTTTAGTCAATCATCGCTCCTGATGAAGCTAACATGGTTAGCGAAACGCGCGTCGAGCGCAAAAATTAAGTGTTTGGTGTAGTGGTGATATATACTGAGTAATACCATATATATATATATATATATATATATATATATATATATAATATATATATATATATAATAAAAAAACCGAGCAAAAGTTGCCGTATCTAACAAAATGTTTTTCCAAGATGAAATTAATTGGGGGGGGGACTCGGCAAACCGCATAACAGATGTTCACAAAATGTTCATTTAGCCTATATTTCGGTCCTTGGTTGGGCCTTCATCAGGGCAGGGTAAATATAATTACAAGTTGGCTAGAATGACCAGTAGGAGGAATTTTTTATTGAAGTGCCGACACATTATACAAAACTTTGTATGCATGAACAACCTGATGTCAGATAGACCAAACGACAATAGGTAGATCCAGCGCTTCCAGAGTAAGTTTGTGCCCTGATGAAGGTCCCAACCAAGGACCGAAATATAGGTTAAATGAACATTGTTATGCCCTTTGCCGAGTCCCCCAATTAATTTCATCTTGGAAATATATATATATATATATATATATATATATATATATATATATATATATATATATATATATATATTTCTTACAATTGAAGTTTTGTCAACATTTACAATAAGGTTAAAGAATTTTATTTGTATTAATAACAATGATAAATAAATAAATAATTTTTCTACAAGATGGTAAAAATACTATTAAAAATTAAAACATATTTAAAAAAAAACCAAAATGATGCTAATATGCTAATTGGCACAAATGGGTAACATTTTAATTAATATTTATTTATTTTCTCGCACAGAAAACGACGTGTCATTCTATGATGAGCTTTTTTGAGAGATGATAGACTAATGTTGTAAAACAGTTAAAGAACCTATTTTCTTCAATAATCATACATTCTAACCTAATTGCGATAGATGATGTGAATAGAATGTCTCCTTTCTTATAAAGCAGACCTACAAACTAAATTAAATTATTTTTCTTCGTGTTAAAAGCTAAAATTAACTGACAAAACGTCTGAAAGTTAGCAACTGTTAAAGTTCTTGATAATACGCTAATTCTATTAACACCAATGTTTGACTATTTTCATTGGAACCCTCTAATAAACTATGAAAATTAGAACACATATGTAACATTACTTATGTTACACTTAATATAATTGATGATAAAATTAAACGATATTACTTTATTAACTGCGCAATACGAAATTTTCTTTCTAGTTATGCGGGTAAAAAAAACCATTTTTATCAAAATAAAAATAAAATAACAAGTCTTCTCAACTTTCGCCAAAGTCGGCTTTTGAGATCGTCTGTATCTCGTATTGAAAGTGGAATCATATGATCTGTGGATAAATAGTAAAGTAATAACATTAACTGCTAAAATAGTAAAATTGACGCCACTTTTCGTTATTTTTCTAATTGCATGGTTCATAAATTGTATTATTGAGACGTTCACTATTTTTCAAATATGACAGGAATCCTTCCCTAACACATGTTTGTGGGGTAAGAGTATGAATGACAAAGAAAAAATTCCAATTTTAGTTTTGTTTCGAGCCTGCGTAGGGTTTTGGATTCGTTTTTTCTTTTATAAAGCTTAAAATTGTGCCGTGCAGAGGCTATTTGCAGATTAAAGCTGAAAATGAAACAATTCAAAAAACCAAGGTAATATTTCGCTTAATACGAAATTTAGAAAGAAATTAAACAAATAGCATCCTGGCCACAAGTAAATAAAACACTTTAAGATATATAATTTTAGTACACAGTTGATATTAAAATAAAAAAAAAAAACAACAAAAGCATTATTGGCAAACCTTTCTTACTTAAAGAATACCTAAGCACTTTGGCAACGTTGCCTATGACGTGCTCCGGAGATGTACAGGGTGAGTCAACCTTAGAGTAAGATTCATCGTCTCATTTGTTTCGGGAATGACGAAAAAATGTTAAATACAACAGTTTTAGGGTATGTTATGGTGCACAGTTTAAAATTATACAGAGTACTTCAAAAAAGTATGGCCGATATAACATATGATTTTTAAATTGAAAATCTTGTTATTTTCTGATTTATTTTTAAATTCTACGTAAAATTTTATAACTTTTTTATTAATAATGTTATATACCTAAACTTAGTAGTTTTTAAATATTTCAATTTTTTTTTAAAAAAATAGTTTTCAGTTTTGTAAAAAAATGCCAGTATTGCCATTATTTCTGAAGGTAGAATACTCATAATTGGTACGAGCGTTCTATGGAGATAAAAAAAAAGATATGTGTAAAGAAATTTGAGTTAGATGCTATAGGATGTTCAAAATAAATTTATACATTTCGACTATTTTAAATTGAAAAATCTCAAATTTTTTAAATGGCACAACCTGTATATTATTATTTTTTCTGATAGATTTTACAAACGCTCCAACTTTTATTAAGTATGTCATATACCTATTGCTAGTAGTTTTCGATTTATTTTGAATTTTTCAATTTTTACCTTTGTTTTTACTCTATTCTGAAAACATAAACAAATAGTTAATAACATTTTTAATATAGTTGAACTTATCTAATGATTAATTATTATGACGTAATAAATGTTCAAAAATATGCCCGTCTAAATGAATATGAATATTTAGTCGTTTTACTATATTTTCCTTCACTTTCCTTAGCATAAAGGGCGTTATTGTCCTGCACGCATCCCATTTCCTATTTTCCATATCTATTGGTGTTGTAAGGGGATTGACATAAACACGATCTTTAATGTAGCACTAAAAAAGAAGTCTAAAGGTGTTAAGTCACATGATCGAGGTCGCCACTGAATGAATCCATTTCTACCCATTCTTTTTTGTGGGTAAAGATCGTTTAAAAAATTCCCCAACTTCCCGTGGTAATGAGCAGGGGCTCCGTCTTATTGAATCCACATTTGTTCCCTTTCAAAGTTATTAACTTTTTCAGGAAGCTGGGGTAATTCGTTTTGTAAAAAATTGGGCCTGTTAAGCTGTTCGCGGAAAAAATATAGACCAATAATTCGAAAATTTAATATTCCACCATACATTAAGCGACCAATGCTTTTGGTTTTGAACTTCCTGGACCCAAAATGTTGAAATAGCTGTTGAATAATAATGCAAAACTGTTGAATAATAATGCATGTTTTGGCTGTTAACTGCTCCAGTACTGCGAAAAGTAGCTTCGTCAGAAAACATTATTTTGGATAAAAAATTTGGATCGGCCTTTATTGCTCCATTCATGATGATGATACTTGTATTTTTTCGTGGTGCGATTAGCCGTAGATTGGGATGTGTCAGATAAGCCAGCTAGTTGACGGCTGCTGACCTAGGGATTATCTTCAACATGAACTAAAATTTCCATTTATTTTTCCTCACTGGTAGCATTCCAGTTTACTACTTTCCGTTTCGTATACTCAATGCTACCACTACTATTAAACTGTTCCATTAGGCACTGAAAAGATTTTCTAGATGGTGTACGTGTCGCTCTGTAAAGCGACAATTAATCATTTTTAGGAAAATCCATAACTATTACCTTTATACGTCACTTACTACAACAAATTAAACTATTTTTACTTGCTTAATAGACATGTCAAAATTTGACAATGCCTATATTTTTGTTTTGTCTTAACAACTATGATGTTATAGCGTAAGTGTATTAAAAACAAGGGTAAAAATTGAAAAATTCAAAATAAATCGAAAACTATTAGAAATAGGTATATGACATACTTAATAAAAGTTGGAGGGTTCTGAATATCTATCAGAAAAAATAATAATAAACAGGGTGTGCCATTGAAAAAATTTTAGAATTTTCAGTTTAAAATAGTCAAAATGCATAAATTTATTTTGTACACCTAGTAGCATTTAACTCAAATTTCTATACGTATATCTTTTTTTTCATCTATATAGAACACTCGTATCAGTTATGAGTATTCCACCTTCAGAAGCAATTGCGCAATGGCAATTTTTTACAAAACTGAAAACTAGTATTTTTTTTTTTTAAAATTGACATACTAGGTTGAGGTATATAACATTGTTAATAAAAAAGTTATAAAATTTTATGCAGAATTTAAAAATAAATTAGAAAATATGATGTTCTATTTAAAAAAACATGTTATATCGGCCACACCTTTTTGAGGTACCCTGTATACTCAAAAATAATTTTAAACTGTGCACCCTAACATTCCCTAAAACTATTGTATTTAACATTTTTTTCGTCATTCCCGAAACAAATGAAATAATGAACTTTATTCTATCGTTGACTCATCCTCTACTTTCGATTTGACATATGCACACAATTGGAGGAAAAAGCGGCTTAGGGTTGTTTATTATCTTCTAAAATAATTGTTACCTTTTGTAAATTGTTATTTGACGTTACTGGATCCAAATTTTAATTATCAATAATAATTACCATGGAAAAGAAGGAACCTTCATCAGAAAAAATTAGGTTATCTTCCAAATGGAAGAGCAGAAAAAATTTCATAAGCAAGTGTAAGTACTTATTAACGTAATAATTAATTTTAAGTAAATATTCAAATGAAAAATTTTTATACTAAGAGTACTTTACGGCTTGCTGGCTCTGACGACATAAAAATTATATTCTGTTTGAATATTTTCTAAGCATAAGGACAACTAAAAATTTCTCTCTTATTAATTTTTAGGGCTTCTAAGGATAAACCCATCATGTTTATTAGGGAAATTTTTAAAAATTCATATAAATTTCTTTCAGATTTCAACACAAAAAAATGTGATTTATGGTTTTTACAAATTGTCGTGATCCAAAATTTTCTTTTACTTAGGAAATATTTTAACAAATATAATTTTTATATCCTCAATGCATGCAACCGGTAAAGTCGCATTACAATAAACAGTGATTTATAGAACTTTTTACAGGATAAGGCAACAATTTATTGTTTCATCTTTTCATTTTCTCCAAAATAATTATAGTAGATGCCACCCTCCAATTATAGGACTAAGAAAAATGTATTTAAAAAGCAGTTAAAAAAAATTATTAAAAAAAAACATCAAAAGAACGCGGCGATATTACCGAATATAAATTTAGTAGATCTTTGCAATGCCTAAATATAATAAAATATTTGCCGGCATCAGCTTTTAATTATCACGTGAAGGTAGACCAAAAAAACACTCTTACTCCATGAGAAAATATTTATATTACAAAAGATGGATATCATGGAACAGACTATAAAATATCTATATGTTTTAGTTAACTTCCTATATTCCGTGTTCAACTGTAAAATATACTTACACAACCACTTTAATTATACGCTATAACTTCAAACAGGCGCCATCTTACGCCCCTTATCATATTTCCTAAAGCGTAAAACAATTTTCCCCTCATCAACGTCAAATTGTCAAAAGATACATATTACCCACTTTAACTTTGTTTCATCATCCAGTTATATGCATATAAATACTTATACTGAAATATGACTCGAACCCTTGTCTATTTCATCTCAGTTTCTCGGTAGTTAAAAGACATTGTATGGACTAGATAAGCTAACTTCTTCGGCTTCATTAAAGTAACAACTTCACTTTCTAAAATAACACAAAATTCTACACTACATGGTCATAATTTGAAGGGTAGCTCATGTGTGTTTAAAAAATATTCTGAAAAACAGTTTAATGGTGTATAATTTCTATTAATTAAACACATATATTTTAAAGTGTGCAAATCAGCATTTCGCTTCGGCTATACGAAGTTTGATGAAACATACACTTCTTTGTAGACATTTATTTCTTTTCTTACCGTTCTTTAGGTAAGTATGCATACTTTTAATAACAATTATTAATTTAACACATTTTGACTTATTAATTTTCCGTACTGGTTCTGTATATCATAAACCAATGATATCATTTAGATCCTTTATATGTTTTTTTAAAGCTGTAACCTTTCCCAATCAAGTATTCTTAAAATAGTATTGTCTGCAACTGTATCGTTGGAGTAGTGAAATATTGACGAATGGCCTTAGTTACGGACCAAAAATCTTGAACTATTCGGATAGGTCAGAAGTAGGATTGAATTTTCTAATTATGTATTTCCTTTATTTCGTCGATTGTTTATTTGTCTCGATTTTTTCATATCAAGCTGTATACGATATATGATGGCTTAAGAATAATAACCACACGAGAATTCCACTACAAATTCGAACACCACAATTCATTGGAAATCATTGCAAAACATCTTTAAAAATTATGGAAGAAGGGATAAATAAATAATTTGATCCATTCGGAGAGAAAATATAAGTAAAACAATGAAGATCAAAAATTAGCCAGAGAGCAATATTCAAAAGAAATAATGCCATCCTCTAGAACTAATCCAAACTTTCTGAAATCAATTGTACCTGGTAGAGACACATGATATTGTGAATATTAATCGCAAACAAAAGATCAATGTGCAATTTGAAGGATCAAATCCTCATAGTAAGTCAAAAAAACACGAAAAGTTTCATCAAAAAACATTGTTGAATGTTCTTTGTCACAGCAAAGGTGTTATTCGAGTTGAATTTTTTACAACTATTGACTTTATCAGCAGATACTATTTCAGAGTATTGAAAATACCAAGGAATAAAATTCAATCTACTTCTAGAGATCTAGACAGCTGACGCATTTTACACCACAATATACCAAGTCAGATCCCTGGTTTTATTAATATTTGGCACAATATTAAGTGTGAGTGGGTAAAACAAGTGGCGAGACGCTACCTCTTTAAACTCAGCGAGTTTTCTTGCCGAGATTTATGCATTATCTATACCTTATAACGGTAACAAAAAGTATAACTTTCATTACATGGGTCTGTCTCTTTCTTCATGTGTTACCACGATAACTCCCGAACAATATAAAACATAATTTGCTTGAGATTGCTTAAGAGCTTAAAAATGTTTACAGAAATTTTTGTTGTGAAGAATCATTCACAGTTAAAAAAATATTGTACAGACCAGCAAAGTTAACGTTTTCGGTTTTATTAACGCTATAATTCCACTTTCAAAACCCTATAGAATATGATCAAAAAGCAAATAGAAGCTTACGTGTATTTAATTCAAATTCCAACAATAATTTAGCGATGTATAATTTCTGACATGAACAAATATTTCCCGCGCTCAAAAATGCTTAAAACTGCGCTAGTCATCAGTTTGCAGAGGCTATGTGAAATTTGATGAACCAGCTTTAATATTGTTTATTCAATATTTCTTTTCTGTTATGTATTTTTAACATACTTTTATTCACTCGTCGCAATTCTTTAGGTAACAACACGTACTATTTTTGAGAAACATAACTTATTTTTGAAATTGTTTCGTCTTTATTTTGATTTATTTAACATTATTACTATTATTTTACTAAGAGAGAGCTATCATCCCCGGTTTTATAACAGTAAAACTTAAAGATTATCACAATATGTTTAATAGGTTCTCTTCGCAATTTAACGAAAAACTTTACCAGAAATTAGACTAAAACTTATGTTTATTTAATAAAACTGTCAACAAAATATTTTGAGATGTTTAATTTTTTATATAAATATTACAAAGCTTCGAATGCAATTGCAACCACAATACAAAATATTACTATTCTTTGTTTTGTTATACATGACCAAATTACAATTTTGCAGAAGTTGTGTATCATAAAAATGCTTTAATATTATTTATTTACTCATTTTTTCTCCAACACAATTTTGTAGGTTTCATAACATTTAAGTTTTAAAATGCACATTTATTTGTTTTTTCACAATTTTTTAAATAATGGTACACAACTCTCTTTCACTACACTATTTATTGGAATTTATTTCGATATTATTGTTGCCTGTTTATCTTAATTTCTCGCTAGTTAAAGCACATTGTACGGACAAGATAAGCTAACTTCGTTGGCTTTATTAACGCTAGAATTCCGCTACCTAAAAACTATCGTTGTTTATTTAATGGTGAAAATTTACAGTATAACTACAAAACTCTACAGCATGTGGTCTGACACTGAACCAAACTTATTTGTACTTAGTGGAAATTCCAGCAACATGTTTAACGATTCATAATATTTAATATGAATAGAGTTATGTTTATGCAGCTAACGCTTAGCTATTTAGATATGTAAGAGTTACATGTAACTTTTTTGGATAAATATATGTTTGACTCTTTAACTAGTATGACTTAATTTTTCGTATTTTTCGTTCTTAAAAAAATTATATTGTAGTAGCAGTAATATAGTATTTTTTCTGATCACTGTGTTGTTAAAGTGGTTTTAGTTCTTCGGTAAAGAACCCTTGGGGTGGGTTAGTTTCTTTAAGTGTATGCTATATAGCTAAAATCGTCATTGACTATTTCTTTGTGTTGGTATTCTACGCATGGGCAAACCCAGAAACATTTTACTAAGAATTATGACACTATACAGCTTGTTATAAAATCTATTTTAATGCTGGTAAACACCAAAAAATCTTCTCGTTGATGTAATACCTGTCATGGTACCACCAAACCAGTTTTTTTTGACCCTTCAACCCATCCTTTAAAAAGAAAATCTTTCCTTTCTGCTACAGTTCAGCCGATACCTAAAAAAGGGCAGAAGAGCTTGTCAAACAAGTACCCACCAGTCGCACTGCTTTCAATAATATCGAAAGTTATCGAAAAGACTATCAATCAGCATCTTTTAAAATATCCAGAAGGATTCAATATTATTAGCGACCATCAATATGGTTTTCGTAAGCAAAATCCAACAGGAGTTCTTCTAACTTATGTCACAGATATTTGAAACTTAAAACACATTTTTTTGCAAAATTCGACTTTATTCATTAATATAGTCTCCTTCAAGAGCGATACAAACAGTCCAATGCTTTTCTAACATTTTTATACTTTTCTTGTAGAAGGATTTGTCTTTCCTTTCAAAATAGGCCTCAGTTTCGGAGATAACTTCTTCATTGGAGCCAAATCTCTTTCCCGCGAGTATTTTTTTGAGGTCTGCGAAGAGATAATAGTTGCTGCGGGCCAAATCTGGAGATTACGGTAGATGAGGAAGCAATTCGAACTTCATTTCATGCAATTTTATCACAGTAATCATTGACTTGTGACACGGTGCATTGTCTTGATGAAAGAGCACTATTTTCTTGCTCATTTGGGGCCGTTTCTTTAGGATTTCTGCTCTTAAAACGCACCAATAACTTTACATAATATTTGCTATTGACTGTTTTCCCTTCTCAGCATAGTCAATGAAAATTATTCCATGCGTATCCCAAAGTACAGAGGCCAAAAACTTCCCTGCCGACTGTTGTGTCTTTGGTCGCTTCGGGCGGCTTTCACCGGCTGCTGTCCACTCAGCTGACTGCCGATTTGATTCCGGTGTATAGTGGTGGATTCATATTGCATCCATTGTCACACATCCTTATTATTACTCTTAAACAGGTCCAAACACCGCTCAGAATCATCAACACGTTGTTGTTTTTGGTCGACTGTGAGCAAATGCATTACCTAATTCGAACAGAGCTTTTTCATGCCCAATTGTTCGTGCAAAATGTGACCAAGACATTCTTTTGATATTTTTAGGGTCAGCTATCCCACGAAATTTCACTTCACGGTCATCTGAAACAATTTTATTTTGTTTTCCGGTATAACCACCTCATTTGGGCATCCAGAGCATTCAGCATCATTTGTATCTGTACGATCGATTTTAAATTCAGCATACCAGTAAATGATGACTGATGTTCCAGGAGTAGAGTCCCCGTAACACTTATCAAGTCATTGCTTTGCTTGAACTGTATTTTTTCCCATCAAAAAACAGTGTTTAATGAACACACGAAATTCGATTATTTCCATTGTTTTAAAAATATTAAAACTAGCGTCACTAAAACCACTGTAACTTGTAAACTAATCGTTGAAATGTCATGAAATTTTAACAAGTATCGTTTGAAGGTCGACATTATATGGATTTTTTGGAAAGGGCAACATCTATATGTCAGACCAAAAACTTATAAGCCTACGGTTTATAATTGACTGGTCTGAATCACTCGACCATAAATAAGTTAAATTTTCTTTAAATCTTGTTTAAGTCGAGCTTTTTTTTTGTCCAACATATGTCTCGCTACAATCATTACAACTTCTCTCATTCTATTACATTCGTAGGATTTATTCTTCGGACTTCCTAACTTCTTAATATCTTGGAAAGTCAACCATCGCTCCTGTTGATGCTGCAATGGTTAGAGAAACACGCATCAGATGCCAGAATAAGGGGTTTGAAGTAGTAACTGTTGGGTAGTTAGTAGGAAAATGTATTATATTATCAACTGAAAAAAATAAAGATAGTTTTTAGTAGCCCGAACTTTCCAAACTTTATCCATCGGTTAAGTTAGTGAGTTTATTTCCGTTGATACTGCAGTTGCACCGTAAATACTTGGTTGTCTGTAAGAAATTGTGTCTGAGATTACATACAGCGTGAGCATGAGCGTGAAGTTGTTTATCATGAATGCGGTGATTTCTGAAATTTGGCTCAATGTGCTATTAACATCACCGGGTTTTAAATCAAACGGTTTCTACGTGGCCTAGACCAATATATCTTTAACGCATTTATGATCTAAACAACCAAAAGTTCTTGCAACTCATGCTGTTCTAGGTGTTAAAGGTTGAGAAGACTGCTATTTCGACGTACGATTGATTCTATTTGAGGCTTCCTTTCTCGAAACCGTTCTATATCGGCAGAGTAGTCCATTCGACTGTATCTGTGATAACTCAGGTCTCCTTTTGTTAAATTTAAATTGTTTTATTTTATTCTTTAAAAATTAAAATGATTTACTAAATTAAAATGTAGGATTTCAACTTTGTAAGAAATGCAATATGTTTAATACTAGTCAGTTTATTCGTTTAGGAAAATGTAAAATTTATTTGTGGGGTGATGATTACTTTATGAGATAAAATATTCCATTTTCTATTTTTCAGAATAAAATCGTAATTAACTATTAGTTGGATAATATTTAATGCTTAAAATGACTTGGTACTAAGTAATACTTTATAAAACAATGACAAAAATCTTTCTTGTATTCTATTGTTAAACAGTCTTTATATGAATAATGTGTTCTTTTGTTGCTGTAATTGGCTAAAAGGTAATATTCGCATTTCTCTTAAGTGCTCTCAATTATACAGCTAGTTTACTTACATAAAAACGCTGCTGTCTAATCATAAAATATTAACTCTTTTATTATCTATTCTATTTGATGCTTAATAAAGAGTTGACGAAAAGCATTTTAAAGTCAAAGTTGAGACAATTGTTTTCGTATTGTAAAAAAAAACTTTATTAAACCAGATATGTGCCATTTTGCTCAATGATCTTCTGCCATTCTTCTGGTAACCGCATAATCCCGTCACTATAGGACTTTTGTGGCTTCTACGTAAAAATTGTGACAAGTCGTTTTCACCCGTTCTCTTTTGAAACTAACTTTATACCATTCAGGGAGCCTTGTAGAGATCGAAACAATGGTAGTCTGACGGTGTAAGATCCGGGCTAAATAGTGGATTTAATGCTTCCCAGCCAAGCTCTATTAATTTTTGCAAAGTCATCGAAAATGGGAGTGGTCTGGGGTTGACATGGTGGAAGACGACACCCTTTCTGTTGACTAGCCAGCCGATTTTTTTTTCGCCTGCTTCAGTCTTGTCAATTGAAGACACTACAAAGTCAGTCGTTTGACTAGGCTGCCGTAGCATATAGTACCCGGTTCTCTTCCAATTCCATCAATCATAAAGTATCACCTCTTTTAGCGTCAATGCGTCTTTTGCAATCGTTAATGGAGCTTCATCCCTTTTCGTCCACAATCCTTTTTGCACAAGTCGAATGTGATTCATTTTTTACCGCTTCAGAAATGACTCAATTTCGTTACATTTCTCTAAAGATTAGCAGGAGGAAATTCAATGAAGTAAATATTCGAGCGTCGAATCATGAGGCACTAAACATCGACGTTCTTTTTTGTAACTAGCTTCCTCCAAATGGTTTAGAATTATTAGGTGTTGGATTTTCAGTTCCTTGGCGAGGTCACGACTACTTACATGCCGGTCTTGTTCAACTTTGCCAAAATCCTACCAAGTTTTTCTATCATTTTTCGCCTAGTGCGTGTAGCAACTTTGACGACGAAATTTCCAGAACAAAAACGACTGAACCAAATTTAGGCTATTGTTTTCGGTAACGTATCTTGACCATAAACAGCACATGTTTCCTTATAGCCCTGTCCAGCATTTATGCTTTAATTGAAATAAAATTATAAAATCTACCGAACTTTTACAGAAATTTCACTCATCTTCAAGGCGCTCTAAATTAAGTCTGAATAAAAGACTTCCACCAGTTTTTGCATGTCTACTACTATGAAATATCATCTTCAAATGAAGATAAGTATGGCCCGATGCTACTTAAATTATCTGAGGTAGGTAATGCTAAAGCTATCTAACGAGAAAAAGACTCAATATTTCAACAACCTAATATAATTATGCATTTAATATGTCATATCAATAAAATATTGTCTCATAGAAAAGGCAGAGGTTTTCCGATTTTAATTTCACAAAGTACTGTTCAAAAGGGCAAACTTTTGTAGTGCGACCAATAAGCAACCGGTATTCATTTTTTTTTTACATATGTTTGTTATGTACCGACAAACTTGTTTGAATTGTTTAGCACACAACATTCAACTTTTTACTACAAAACATTTTTAAAATTGCCGTATATTTATTTGCTCTGCAATGCAAGTACTTTGTAACAAAGGAATTATGATTTAAATTGTAAATATTTGATTTTACTCTCAACAAATCCCAGGGTTTGGTATTTGTGTATAGGCATTTAACGATTTCAAAAGCTTATTTTTTTATTCTTTTTTGATTGCATTGTCAACGATCTGCATTGAAAGCTTTTTGTATGTAATATAAATTCCAACAAATAGATAGATAGATAAGATTATGTTATTTTTGACATGAATAAAAATTCCCTAAAGCATTTCATGTAGTTAAGTGCGCATATCTACATTGGAATTTGTTTACGCGTTATTTTTATAAATTTCCACACTGTTGGTTTGATTTTCGATAGCAATAAATGTAAATAAAAGTATGTGACGAGAACTTTGCTGCAATTACGGAAATAGTTTTGATATTTTTTGAATACAATTAAAATTATTTACTATCATATATAGTTCTATGGTACTATTTAATTTTTACTCATAATTTTTTATATAGTGAACACACTTTTTCAAAAAAGGGTAATCTAAAGTGGAATTTTTTTTGTTGGTATTTATTTTTATTTCAAGACTGTTTTAGATTAATCAAATACTTCGTCAAATGAAATACAATAAAACTCCAATATTCAATGATATTTTCTGCCTGTATGACATAGTTGTTTTGAAACATTTATTTGCTTAGTCACAATTGTTTAGGTAACAATATACATTTTTTTAATATAATATATTCTGAAAATTTCTTGGTCATTAACATCTTAACCGCTGCTAGATATTATACGGACTATTAAAGCCTAACCCTTGACGTACTTTAATGACTTCATTTTACAGTATAACCTCGAACTTCTCAATAGCTGGTCAGAAATTTAACGAAAGCCTATATTTAAATAAAGTTTAAAACATTTATAGTCTTTATCAAAGTAAATATTCTTAAGTTTCTTATGCATTTGAAAATATATGAATGGAAATTTTATATAATAAATAATTTTATACAACAAGTCCTGAAATGACACACACCAACATGAAAAACAAATGAATACATTTTACTTCTTTTTCGTTGTGGTTTGTTTCATCTTCACGTCCAAATGATACTGCTGCAATGTTATTAAAAAAAACTTTATGTCATGACTTTAATTAATAGAGAATTTCGACAAGAGTAAACACGACGAAATTAATTACCTCGTTTATTACAGGAGAACCATATATATGTATAGGTCAGAGAAAACTAGACCGAGTTTACGTCGTGATCGTTTTATAATTCTAGTGAATGTTTAGTATTTGACAACTCGAAACTGTGACTTATTGTAAGTGTCTGCTTAGTGTATATCATCACTACACAAAACACTTTATTTTTGCATTTGACGCGCGTTTTGCTAAGTCAGTCATCGCTCCTGATGAAGCTCACATGGTTAGCGAAACGCGCTCGAGTGAAAAAAGAAAGTATTTTATGTAATGATGATACATACTGAGTAGTGTTATTGTCCCAAAGATTCCACATTCCTAACATAAAAAAGCTAAAAATACGACTTTTGAAATATTACATCTTTTTTGCTCCCCACCACAAGCACGGACGCCGTGAAACCACAATATTACAAAGTTAAAGGTATTAGAGTTCCGGCTGTACAGAAGAATATTGGGAATAATGTCGGTAGACATAACAACAAATATTAAAGTATTAAACTCAGTGAATAAAGAAAGAAATTCTGATTATTATCCAAAAACGAAAGATGCAAGATCTGGGGCATAGTGTAGAGTATCAATTAATAATTCAAGCGGAAACTATAGATTAAAAAAGCGTAGATCGAAGACGCTATTCGTGGCTAAGAAACTTGAAAGATTGATTTCAATACACGTGAATGGAGGTTTAGATCAGCATTATAGAATAGCACTAATAATTGCTACTGTTCGGAACGAAAAAACGCTGTTTTATTTGATGATTATACTTTCTAAACTTTCAGTTATCTTTTATTAAACTCTGCCTATTTATTCACATTAGTTATGTGCAGGCAACTTCCTCTGGATATGTGTAATTTTGTAACTGACTTGCCTCGATTATTATGTTTTCCTCTTTTCTTTCAAAAAATATTTATATTTTTTCCTTTCCTTTTTATACAAAAATGCTATGATGTTATTTAAGCATATAATATTCCTTTTTGTTTTTATATTTTTGATGTAGAAAATTAATAAAATACTTTCTTTCAAAAGAGACGTACAGTGATAGATAATATTATTCAATGCAAAATTTATTCTCGTTGTGTACCGGCAACTGTTTTGGAATTAATAAATAATCATAAAATCGATTTTTGCTACCAAAAATGTTATAAATTAAAACATATTTAGCTTTTAATTTTAAAAATTTAAGTTCAATGTTAACACAACCAGTGATAGAAATAACTCTAAACATTTTGGGAATAAATTAAGTATTTTCAATATTTCCTCTTAACAAACGTCTAATAGACTACCTGAAAATTTAAATGGTCCTAGTAATATAAATCAAGCCGTTTTTTACAAATCATACTGAATAATCAACCAGCAGGTCCTGATCTCACCTTTTATAATAATAATTTAAAAGCTCAACTAATAAATTCGCTTCATTTTCATACAATTTCGATAAACATTGTAAAGGATTATTTAATTTAAATAAAATCACTTGGGACTGGAGCAGATCATATAAACATAGATATGATTTTGCTTTGTATTAACAGAATCGTTTCTTTCATTACGAACACTATTAATTCATGTCAGACAGGACCTTTTCAGATCCTTGAAAAAGTTCAAAAATATTTGCTCAATCTAAAAAAAAGACATAACAAAAAGCTACAACGATTTAAGGCTGATAAGTATTCTTTTAGTTCTGTCAAAAGAACTTGAAAAAAGTATGAATATTAAATTCAGAACACCTTAGGCTGCATAATATTTTATCCACTTCCAGGATTCAGTTATGCCAGGGCATTATTAGCCGTAACCCATGATATTATCGGCGATAGAAAAAGGTGAGGCTACTGCTTTGATTTTAATAGATTATAGCCAAGCATTTGGCAGATTACATCACAACTTGTTTATCTCAATTTTACGCTTTATTGAATTTGACAACGGTGCAGTTAGATTAATGAGTAAAGTTATGGTGTACACAAGGGGTCAATACTTGAGCAACTCTTATGAGGTATATAGGCCTGTAACATTAATAGGTGTGTCAGGTGTCTAAAGGTCCACTTATACCCAGATGACAGATAATTGTACGCAATGTTTTTAGGGCAAGAACTGCATCGCGACCCAAAAAAATTACCGAAGATTTCCGTCGCCTAGAGGAATTTTCCGAGAAAAATAACTCACAAGTAAATGTATCAAAATCAACATTTATGATGTTCGGAGAAAATCATGATTTATATCAATACAGTATTAAAGTAAAAATCGGTGCAGATGAAGTTTCACCCTTTGAATTTCATAATCATCATTCATGATTAGCTTATTCCATCCATAGTCGGATGTAAGCCTCCTCAAATTGTCTCCAATGAGCTTTTTTGTTTGCTTTTTTGCATCCAACCGTGTCCTGCTAACCTTTTTATGTCGTCCGTCCATCTTGTCTGTGGCCTACCTCTGCATCTTGTGTATTCTCTAGGCCTCCATTCAACTATACGATGTGTACATCTGTTATCATTCAGCCTTGCGATATGCCCCTCCCAATTCCACCTTAATATACATATTCGTTGTATTACATCTGTCACTTTTCATCTTCTTCGTATCTCGATGTTAGGAATGCGATCTTGGAGTCTAATATTTAGCATTCTCCTCTCCATTGCTCTTTGGGTTACCTGGAGTTTATCTATTATAGTTTTATTTAAAGCCCAGTGCCATATCTTACTATCGGCAGTACCGATTTTTTGTTCTAAATATATGAATGTTTGTACCTTTCCTATTGTTTCACCTTCTATTACTAGCTCCTGGGTGTTATCTTCACTTTCGTTTTTCAAATATTTGGTTTTGGTGAAGTTTATTTTTAGATCTATTTCTCGAGACTTATTATTTAATTCCATTAGCATTTCTTGTAATTCTTCTTTTGTGTTGGCGATCAGAGTGATATCATCTGCAAATCTTAAGTGATTTAATCGCTCACCGTCTATTAGTGTTCCTTTATTTTTCCACTTTAGCGATTTGAACATGTCTACTAAGTCAAAGTGAACAGCTTTAGGGATATCGAGTCGCCCAGTCTAATTCCTCTTCCAACTTTGATTTTATTTGTTTTTTCTTCAACCATTACACTGGTCAACAAAAAAAGAAAATTGCTTGTTTCCTGTGATTTTTTTTTTGTTTCTATCTCAAATTGAAGCGTATTTTTTAAATATGGCAACAATTTTTCTCTAACAGCTTTTGTTTTTGAGTTATAGCTAACTACCCTCATTTACTATTTTTACTTAGATTTTCGTTTTTTATTGGACACTAAAATATATTTTGTTGTTGTTTTAGATATGGCTTCGTCAAGAAGATGTTGTGTGCTTAATCTCGATTGTTTTTTGCTATATTTGTGGTGAATATATATTTGCAAAATATCGAAAACCTATATCGGACTTTGTGAAAACTGCGTATCATCAATACTTTAAAATAACATTGTGTAATCAGGACAAGCCATGGGTTCCTCATATTGTATGCCAGAAATGTGTGGTATGTCTACGGTTATAGTCCAATGGAAAAAGAGATGCAATAATGTTCGTAACACCCATGATTTGGCGAGAACCTCGAAACCATCATGACGATTGCTACTTCTGCGTTGTGAAAATAAACGGAATTAACCCTGAAAATCGAAGTAACTGGTCAAATCCTAACTTATCTTCTGCTCAACGACCTCAATTAAAATCACAAGAGGTACAACCCAGCACATCTAAATCTTCTGATGATCCAAATCTCTGTGAACCCGAACGAAATACATCAAGTGAAGACTCTGATTCAGACTACAAATGTAGCCTTTCAGAACCTCAACCATTTAATCAGAAAGAACTAAATGACTTAGTAAGAGATCTGAACTTACCAAAAGAAGCTTCTCAAATTTTAGCATCTCGTTTAAAAGAAAAAAATTTGCTTACTCCGGAAACCAACATTACATTTTATCGTACCCGAGAAAAAAATCTGTTACCGTATTTTTCTCAAAAGAAGGATTTAGTTTTTTGTAACGATGTTGGTGGTATTTTGCAGCAGATGAGATTAAAACAGTACCAACCTAGTGATTGGCGTCTTTTCATAGACAGCAGCAAAAGAAGCTTAAAGTGTGTTTTGCTTCATAACGGTAACAAGTACGGATCTATACCTATTGCACATTCGAAGACTTTAAAAGAAGAATACGTAAATGTTTCTAAGGTTATGGAAAAAATTAAGTATCAAAACCACAAATAGGTCATTTGTGTTGATCTGAAAATGGTTAACTTTCTTTTAGGTCAACAAGGGGGGTACACAAAGTTCCCTTGTTTCATGTGTCTCTGGGATAGTCGTGACAAACAACACCATTGGTCACAAAAAGTTTGGCCAGTGCGGGAAGAGCTAAAAGTTGGTAAAAAAATGTTATAAACGTGCCTTTAGTTAGCCGAGACCGCATCATACCTCCACCACTTCATATTAAACTCGGCATAATGAAACAGTTTGTGAAGACGCTTGACAAAAGTGGCGAATGTTTTAATTTTCTTTCACGCAAGTTTCCAGGATTAAGTTCAGAAAAATTGAAAGCTGGTATTTTTGATGGGCCACAGATTAGGCAACTCGTGAAAGATCCTAATTTTGTCAAATCAATGACTGAAATCGAATCCAAAGCTTGGAATTCATTTGTTTTGGTTATGAGTAGCTTCGTAGGCAAAAAGAAATCTGACCACCATGTCGAGCTTGTTGAGTGCATGCTATCGAACTTGCAAGAGCTAGGGTGCAACATGAGCATAAAAATCCACTTCCTGCACTCGCATTTAGACCCATTTCCACAAAATCTGGGTGATTTTAGTGAGGAGCAGGGTGAAAGATTTCATCAGGATCTTCGGACAATGGAAGAGCGTTATCAGGGGCGGTGAGACTCACATATGATGGCAGACTACTGCTGGAGTTTGCAACGAGAACTATCTAAAGTCGTTCATTCAAGGAAATCTTATAAAAGATCATTTGCTAGTATTCAATAGAAATTTTGTTAACATAACGTATTATTTTTTTTGTATTTTTTTGGCAAAATAATAAAACTGTATATTTCAAAAGGTAAAGCTATTAGCAATCTCCCAGTATTTTTTTCATAGTCAGGGCCATAGAAATACCCAATAACAGAAAAAAAAAATAAAGGAAACAAGACTTGTGTTGACCAGTGTTATTTGTTATGTGACATTTTTATTTATATATTCAAGAAGAGTTGTGTATCTTTCATCAACTCCGCTGTTTCTCAAGGCGTTAAGGACTGCCCATATCTCTACCGAATCAAACGCTTTTTCGTAGTCAACCATTGCTATCCACAAGGTGACCTTATATTCATTTGCTTTTTCCACTAGTAATTTAATTGTTTGAAGATGGTCCAAAGTGTTGTATCCTCGTCTAAATTCCGCTTGTTCACGTGGTTGATAACTGTCCAATTTGTTCGTTAATCTATATGTTATGATTCTAGTGAGAATTTTGTACAGTACTGATAACAGGCTGATGGGTCTGTAATTCTCCAATTTAAATATGTTTCCCTTTTTAAATATAAGGACAATCAAGGCGTTTACCCAAGGTGTTGGTATTTTACCTTCTATAAGGCACCTGTTAAATAGAGCTTGAAGAAATTGTATTATCGATGCCCCTCCATACTTTATCATTTCTATAGTTAATTCATCGTCCCCTGGTTCTTTATTGTTGTGCATATATTGTAGGGGCTTCATTATTTCATCCGTTGTTACATCGGGAATTTCTTCAGATCCCCATTTCTTACTATCACTCTATTTCCTTCTTGTTTCCCTGGCGTTGGCGATTTTTCGTGTCATATAGTATTTGATAATATCTTTCTGTAGCTTCCTTCATCTCTTTGATTTGTGCGATATTTTGGTTATCTCTATTCAATTTGTTTGATGTTTCAAACTTTTCCCCTCTTTCTAAGTGTCTTTTATTTTCGAGTTTCTGTACTGTCTGACGTCTTCTCTGACCTTTTTCTTTATTTTTTTGTCCATTTCTGCTAATTATAATCTGCAATTCTTAGGATCATTTCTTAATAGTCGTCTCTGTTTCATGAGATTTTGTGTCTCTTTACATATAATTTTTGTGTTTTTTTCCTTTTTTCGATGTTGCTATTTGTTCTGTAATCATGAGTAGGCTGTTGGTTATTTATGCGTTTAGCTCTTCAAGTTCTGTTTGATAGTTTATGTGTTTTATATGATTTTCTAGTGCTTGTCGATATTCGTCTGTGTTTTGCTTTATTATTCCTGTTGGTGTCTTTATCTTTGTATGCGTTATCAATCTACATCTCTTCTGCTTCAGATTTATTCTTCTTTTTGCTCTGAGCATCCGAAGGTCACTGCCAATGCTTACCGTGTTCAGAACTGTCGTGTCAGTTACAATTCTATTCATTTGATAACACATAATCAATGTCGTTTCTTGTTATATATGAATTTAGGATTTACTATTAATAACAGCTTCAGATTTAAACGACATATAAATAAATGTATTCAAACTGCCTATGCAAATTTAAAGAGATTATTTCCACATAGACACGTTTTATCTAATTCTTAGAGAATAAACCTGGCAGATTATCTAGTTTTTCGCCATTTTAATTTTCCTGACACTATTGAAGGTTCCTGTATCAAAAAAAAAGATAAGGATAGAATTCCACCCGTATAAAAGACCTATTTAAAAGTAATATACGGTATCCGTCGGCATGATCCTATTTCTTACAAAGTTAAATGATACAGCATAGCTTTCTATGAAAAACTGCAGAAAACGGCAAGCAGCAACTCAATTTTATTCAGTAATGCTTTCTAATCGTTCTTCGTCTCTAGCAGCTAAAATTCGCTACAGAACTGGCGTTTATATACTTAGTTTAAGGCATCCTATGTACATCTCCCCTCCATCTCACAGCACTGATTTATATCAGAGGTTTCATTCTCTTTTTTCTACAATATCTTTACAACAATATTTCTGAATCTTTTAAAACTTTATCAGTGACAGTACTTAAATATTAATTTAAAAATGTCTTGCTAAGTTCTAAGGGATTATTTTTATTATTAATAGATCCCAGATATTTTCATTTGTGAAGATGTTCAAGCAAGTATGAAAATAAATATATTATTTATTTATTTTTATTCTCCCTAACATATCCATCCCGCTGCAGCTATCTAACATAAAATATTCTCTTTTCTTTTCAACTTGCTTATGTTTTTGATTTTGAATAATAATGGAAGAATGTCACAAAAGGAAAGGTTGATATCCTCAAGTTTCTGTTCTTTAAAAAAACGTTATTCGAAGAAAAACTTTTATAATTCCACCGGCAAACAACCGGCATTCCTTTATTTCACATATATTAGTTTCACAACGAAAACTATGTTGAAATAGCTAAATGAACAAAATTCAACTGTTTACCTCACGGCTTATTTTAAAATACCATATATTACTCTACCTTGTCTGTACTTTATAACAAAAGTATCGTGGTTTAAATTTTAAACGTTTGATTTTACTTATAATAAATTTTAGATATTAATATATGTCAATATTTTTATCTGTAATCTGAATGATATCTTGCTTACTTTTTCATTGTATCTTTTTTTTTGTTTCTAAATGTAGTTTCACAGTACTGGCTGCTTTTTTAGTGTTCTGTACAAAACACTTATAAAATCACTTCGGTGTCTGTCTGTCTATCACACCTGGTTTTCTCCGAAACTATTTGACATAGAGAGTTGAAAATTGGTACTAATATAGAAATTTATGGCCCTCATCAGAGCCGTGTAGTTTTGAAAGTTAAATTTTAACTTAAGGGGGTGTCAAATGAAAGCTTTTACAACCTACGCGAGTTCAGAAATATATATAATGTAACACTTTCGCACACTTTTCTTCATATTATTTTTAAAAAATTGCTAAAAATTATTGTCCTCCCCTTATTTCGAAAAGTACTAATCAAATTTTGAAAACATTCTGGAATATTCGCCACGGAGTGTAGATTGAACGAGTGCGTTTCCTTTAATAATTTATCTGGTATATAAAAAAACTAAAAATTTTAAGGTCAACAATTTTCAGTAAAGATTACAAGAAAACTTTGTTGAAATCTAATTTGGGGTGAGTTTTGTGATGTCATTGATCATTTTATACCTCCGTAACAAAAATTTTATTTTAAAAGCAATTAACGTACGGAGCACTAAATGCGCAAGTCCAACTTGCACTTGACCGGTTATTTTATATATGTTTTCGATGAATTTAATATATCTTCAATCTAGGTAATACATTTATAATTGTCCATGTGTCAATCGAGTAAAAGGAGCTAGTATGCCCTATAAATGCCTTCTTATATTCTAAGACCTTTTCGATGACGTTTATGCTTGGTTATATATAATCCAGAGCATTATATTGTTTTCTGAAACCTGTTTATTCATTGTTTAACTCGAATTTGTTTGCCAGTCTTGTAGTTATTCTTTCCATGAGGAGGTTATCTATATATTTGTTACACAAAACTAATTGGTCTATAATTTCCTAGTTCAACTTGCCTTCTTCTTATGGGGGTTGTAGGTACCCCGGGACAGAGTCCCACATTTGAGAAAGGGCACCTCACCATAATAACAAATAGTTACATGAATATGTAAACTATATTCAGAATAAAATCGAAAGAGGAATAAAAAGTAATTAAATTTCGATAAAATTAATGTATTAAGAAGGGGCACCGCCGGAGCTCCCTTCAGGAACCGGCGGTGGTATGTGGGAGATGGGACTCCTCCTTCGATTTTTTTTTTGCCTTCTTGTTCAATAACATGGTTGTAGTCCTACCAATATCGTCAGTTTTTTTATACAAAGTTTTCCTCCGTAATTTCTGACTTTGGAAATTATTCAGTCTGCTCCTGAGGCAGGATTTAATTTCATTCCTCTGTCTTCATTATCTCGTGTTTTTGATACCGGGGTTAATAATGCATTTTCATTTTACAGTGTTCAGATTTCCTACCTTAGAAGGTTTTGATATTTTTTTGCTGTTATTTAAACGAGTACTTATCTATCATTTGTTACTTTTCCATTTTCTTTTTTTTTAGGTTATTAATAATATCGATGCTTAGGTTTAATTTTCTTCATGATACTTTTATCCTTTTATTGTCTTCAATTGTCATTTATACTATACACTTTGTATTTCTTTTTTTATGTCCTTTTGCCAATCCATTTTTGATTCCAGTCTTGTTCGTTCTTTTTGTTTATTTATCTTTAAATTACTTCTTAACATTTCATGGTCATTATTAGTTAGGAATTTGTTAATTACCGTTACATTTGATCTTTCTTAAATATGTGTTCGTTTTGTAAAGTTTTTTTTTATATAATTCACTAATATTTGTCCAATTCCAGTTTTTTTACCTGTTCCAGAGTACTACAATGATGTTTCGTTATGTTCTTTCTTTCCTACTTTGGCATTTAAATCTTCAATACTGCTGTTGTTATTTCTTAATAGAACTCAATTTCCTACTTAAAGTAGATTTCACTGGGTGGGTGGGTGAAATGGATCGTTTTTCTCCTTTATACTTTTTGAATCTCTTGTATATTATAAATCCAACTCCCGCTTAAAGTGTCGTTTTTAATATGCTTTTGGTACGGCAGAAGGTGCTTGGAGATGATAGTATTGCACATTGTTCGTCACATTATATCTTACTTCTTATCATCAATCTCAGTTTCCAATCCCATTAGGCGTAGCATTAAGGTAGAACATGAAAAAAAATATTGTTAGATTTTCTATATACCTCCGTTTCTTTCAAAATTTTAAGCAAAATGCTAGGGATGTATTAGTAGTATAATATTTCCAGTTTTCAAAAATACTTAAAGTAAATCGTTTTTTTTGTGTATTTAAACATAGAATTTAGGATATATCGTCATTTAAAAAGAGCTAATAATATGATAATATTAATCAGAATCGAAATTAAAGTATTGTATTACATTATAAATGCAAAACGGTACACACAACTACTTATCTACGAATAAAATCCTAAAAGAAAAGTAAACAGATTATGAATAAGTTAAATTAGGCAAAATATTTAAATTTACCTTATTTCTCAGTCGCTTTATTTTACGCTTATAAAGTTTCAACTTCCTGCACTGCGCCAATTAATATATTTCTACATTTTGTTTAGTTTTTGGATGTAATTAGCAGTAAACCTATTAAGTTAATATTTTGTGGCATATGCAATCTCAGTTGGAATAAACCTTTAACCAAATAGCTTATTTAAAAAGGTTAGTTGTTTTAAGTTTAGAGTTGTGAGTATCATAAGTTTTAAAGTTTTGAAAACACGACATTGAACTTCTGTGCACCTTGCGTGTTTTTACTCGCAAACTTAACAGTTTCTAGATCAGCCTTGTCCGATCGAAACCGTCGGTTAGGTCAAAAAAAAAAACTCATTTCGCTTGCTGAGCTCCACATATAAAAGTGAACAAAAACATGCCACGTTGTTTTGTTTTCGTCAAACGAAAAAAATCAGTAATTTAGTTGCAAATGTAACATATATTAGTGCACAGAAAAACGATTAATTAAATTTGAATGTAAAATTTGTTTTTGTTTACATTTAGATATTTTTTTAAATCCACTTTTAGTTTACTAGATGCGTACTGTAATAGTTTCATTAAATTCTCATCAGTCAGCCTATGTCTTGAACTTAATTTTTAATTTTAACAAAAAGGATTTGCAAAGATAAGGCGTCCCCATTGTCGCTGTGACGCACATCACCAATCCTTCAAGATATTTTAGAAGATGCTGATTGATAGCGTTTTCCATGACTTTCGATACTATTAAAAGTAGCATGACTGGTCGGTAGTTATTTAGCAGAGTCTTCTTGCCTTTTTTAGATATTTACTGAACTGTGGCACATTTCCGGGAGGAAGGAAATATTTCCTTTCTGTAGGATAGGTTGGAAAGTCTACAGAAAACTGGTGTTAGTTCCCTCGCACAGTTTTTGAGAACTATGGCAGGTATTCCGTCAGCGCCAGATGCTTTTTTGGTGTCTAGCTTCATTAAAATATGTTTTATGATATGCTGTCTGAAGACAATATCGGGCATCCTTGATTGCACTATGGGAATAGTAGGTCGTGTTTCCATTAAATTCAACATTATTATTGGCTTCAGACATATGTTTCAACTATATATTTGATTAGAGGTTATTTAACTCCATAGTAGTAAATATGGCGGCGATGAACTTACATCAATGGAAAACGCATTTAAAAATATTTTGAAAATGTCCTCATATTTTTCAATACTGGAGGGTGTTAACTCAAATTCACTATAAATAACAAAATAATTTATAAATTTCAATGGCATATTCATTAAAATCTTTGCTGACACTGTTAAATTCATGTAAAAGCGAAAACTCCTCCTTTCATCTCAATTTATTGTCAAAAAGCTTTAGTGTCGTTATGAAATATTTTATTTCTTGATCAGAGTCAGTTATCAATTAGCAGTTATGTCCGCATATGTAAAAGCATAAATATAGGAGTCATTGCTCATTATAGAATTCAACAAGATCATTTTAACTTTCTCTAATTTGGCCATCAAATGCTAGCATAATAATTAAAGAAGATCATTAAACAGTATCTTTCATCAGTTGGGAATGTGGAATCTTTGGCGCAATGATACTACTCAGTATATATCACCACTACACCAAACACTTTATTTTTGCACCCGACGCGCGTTTCGCTAACCATGTTAGCTTCATCAGGAGCGATGGTTGTAGTAGTCAGTCACAGCTCCTGATAAAGCTAACATGGTTAGCGAAACGCGTGTCGATTGCAAAAATAAAGTGTTTGGTGTAGTGGTGATATATACTGAGTAGTATCTTTCAGAGTTATGTTTTCGCCGAACACTAATAAAAAAAATCAGTAAAGTGATTTTTCCATGACTTTTCTTGTTAACACGTCGTTCTAGAGT
The DNA here is from genome assembly GCA_019049505.1 of Pachyrhynchus sulphureomaculatus. Lineage (NCBI taxonomy): Eukaryota > Metazoa > Arthropoda > Insecta > Coleoptera > Curculionidae > Pachyrhynchus > Pachyrhynchus sulphureomaculatus. The sequence goes on along the minus strand of CM032447.1, from coordinate 197,266,123 downwards.
AAGTACTAAATAACATTTTTCAAAATAAATAGTAGTAACTCAATCCAAGAATTCCAAGCTAATATTTTAAGACAGTTACTGTATGGTAAGATATTATTCTCAGAAAACAAGTAAACCAGAAGAATGGTTTCAGAGATATTTAGATCTGCATTCCTTTTTACTTCCTATGTCTGCTAAAATTGAAAATGATGAAATAATATCACACTTGATATTTTTCGACCCTGAAAATTATATAACACGATATACTCGTATATGAAGCATGCCTTCTAAACCTGCTCTGTCTTCATTAACCACTATATGTTCGACCACATATAATTAAAGATATTGAAAAAATTAACACAATTTTTAGATTCCTCGACTCCTAACATTTCCGTATGTTGTGATATGCACGCCACTTCCCTTTCTCTCTCTCTTTCAAGAAATTTGAAAATGGCGATTTATCAGTCAACCTCTGTACTATAATTAAACCTCAAGAAATATTGCCATAATACCATCAATACTATCCAATATGACCTCACAACTTTAAACTTCTTTTTCTTTGAAAATAATGAAAATATAATGTAATGTTCAGTTTCCATGGTTCCAGTATACGGTTTCTTTCCAATTAGATGAGATATTCGTTGTCGTTGTCGTACACTTGCACTAACAAGAGCATTTAATTAAAGAGTTTCCTTACGAAAAAAATATTGCTAGAATGGAGATTGGCTTTAAGTAACTTTCGTTTAACTTTCCGCTTATAGTATGTTCTCTAATTTCGCTATATTTTTGTTTATGATTTTACAGTTCAAATAGTATAACGACGATTTCAGCAAAAAGGTAATCTTCAAATACATTTTACAACTTCGTATTTTCGCCTTCAATTTCTCTTCTCTTTTTCTAGTCCTGATGAAAGAGAAGGCTGACGAATTAGCAAGATTCAGAGCTACAAAACCATACAGGGGTCCGAAACGGGCGTTTGATAGGCCAAAACAGGTATTAAAAAAATAATCAAAAGATGGTCTTATCAGCAATATCTAGATCGTTGATTCGCAAGATCTGACCTAAGACATGTGAGGGTCCGAATTAGCGGTCCGTCAAGGAAACTAAAAACTGACGACCTTTGTTTAATAATGGCCTCGACCAAATTAATTGTTCGATTGGTCACGAGCTATTGGTACTTGATGATATATTTTCAGATAATTGGTATCTACCATAGTTCTACAACATGCAGACATTGTGGTAAAGAGAAAGAAATCTCTATGCACATCCTATATGAATATATAGCTTTAACTCGGATAAGATATAAGCTGTTCGTAGATCTACATCGTGACGATAAATTACCACATGAACGGCTTCGAAGAAACCTTTTCAATTGGCCAATGCTTTTATAACCAAGTAGAGCAGTAAGCCAAGAAACCGCAGTGTAGAAACAGGCACAATGACCTATCTCGCCTAGGACTAACCAGACATGACGAAAGGAGCTAATGAAATTTTAAAAGACTGCCAAGCAGATGTTATTGGTATTATCGCAAAAAAAACTGAAAATTTAATTTAAATACGCAGTTATTCTAATGATGAAGGATATATTATATCATAATATTTCAATTATTGAAACAGTTGCTTAATTTTCATTTAACTGATACAGTGTTGTTAGAGCTGGATAAAATAGGTAATACCGGGTAATTAAAACGTGTAAGAATCAACAACTCTAACATCCCTCACCCTTTTAACGTCTTATTCTACAAATAATCGTTCTTAAAATTTGTTCAATATATTGACAAAAATCAAGAAGAATTCACATAATAATTTGGACAATAAACAATTTTTTTCCTTGTTTTTATACAGCGGCTGCCGTATCAAAATGTATCATAAAGTTCATTGAATAAACAACATTTGATGTAACTTAGTGACTTAAATTATTAGGATTCTTTATTTTGTCTAGAAGATTCGACCAGTTTGCGGTTTTTGGTCATTCCGCCATCATTAGTGATAAGGATAAATGATAAACCTTGATAGCTTTATATCTATATAAGTATTTCTTATTTTTGATTATGAAATCTATCTCTGACATTGACATGACAGGTGAAAAACCGCCTTTCAACGTCTCTCGATTTCAAGTCGTACCCAATTTCCTTGCTTTTGAGTCATTCTCAGTGCATATAAGCGCATAGAAATGGTTATGCGATCAACTTCTAATGATTCTGCAAGTTCTTTTTCCATCTGGTACGGGTCTTCATCGAGTATTCCCTCCAATTCTTTCTTTAGACTTTTTTGGCTGGCCTGGACGTTCTTTTTATTCCATGTCGAAATCACCACTTTTAAAACGTCGAAACCAGTACTCACATATTTTTATAGATGGAATATAATCAATGACTTTCAGCAAGTGTTTTCTTCGAATTAAATAAGAAAAGTAACGGTTCCCGTAAATGCTGTTTTGTTGGCACGTAATTCGACATATTAAATGTTCAAAAAAAAAACGTTGTGTACACTTAGGCAAAATAACATATACTAAAAAAAAGCAAGTTATGTCCTCTCTTAGAAATCCCTTAAAATTAATTCACACAATATATATATATATATATATATATATATATATATATATATATACTATATATATATATATATATATATATATATATATATATATATATATATATATATATATATAAAATCAAATCGAATCGAATCGAATCGAATCGAATCGAATCAAATCAAATGAAATCAAGTCAAATTAATCAAATATTTATTGGTAATAAGTACACAATGTGCTTTTACACGTCATAACAAGTCAAAAGAATTGTTAAAATGTTAAAATATTAAAATATCAAAGACACGTAACTACAAATCAATGAACAATTAGAACATATCAAAAGAACAAAATAAAGGTAAGACATATTAATTACATAGTTAAAAGTCATTAAAATTATGATTCAAAAACTCATCAAGTGAGTAAAATGACCTTGCAATCAGGTAGGATTTCACCTTCCTGACAAAGCTCTCGTCCGACAGCTCCTTAATAGCCACCGGTAAGGCATTAAAGAAACTGACCCCATAGTAGTCGCTGCCTCTGCGAGTTCGAGCTATTCTGTGGAAGCTAGGAATTAGATTTTGATTACCTCTAGTAGGGTAATTGTGGAGATTTTCATGGGTAGTGAACAGCCTCACATTTTGTTTAATGTATGTAAGCACTGGACTATGTAGACACAGGGGAAAGTCAATATCCCCAAATCAGAGAAATAGCGACGACAACAGTCGCGATATGCCATTCCCACATTGACGCGAATGCAGCATCGCTGAAGTGAAAAACTTCTTTACGCATGCGATGAGTGTCCGCAGTTCACAAGAGCATAAGACATGTTGGATGCCAAATATGCATGATAGGCAATTAAGAGAACCTCTTGAGATACATTTCTAGCCAAACTTCGAATAAGGAAAATCATTCTGAAAAGTTTAGATGCCAGTTCAAAGACATGCTTCTCCCATGAGAGTCCAGGGTCTAGGAACACACCCAGAAATTTAACAAAGTCATTTGTAGGTAGATCAGATGGAGCATTTCTTAGGATAAACTTCAGACTCAGTGTTTTACTACCCCATTTTATGGTGAGCCTATTTGCCACTGACCCCATAGTAGTCGCTGCCTCTGCGAGTTCGAGCTATTCTGTGGAAGCTAGGAATTAGATTTTGATTACCTCTAGTAGGGTAATTGTGGAGATTTTCATGGGTAGTGAACAGCCTCACATTTTGTTTAATGTATGTAAGCACTGGACTATGTAGACACAGGGGAAAGTCAATATCCCCAAATCAGAGAAATAGCGACGACAACAGTCGCGATATGCCAGTCCCACATTGACGCGAATGCAGCATCGCTGAAGTGAAAAACTTCTTTACGCATGCGATGAGTGTCCGCAGTTCACAAGAGCATAAGACATGTTGGATGCCAAATATGCATGATAGGCAATTAAGAGAACCTCTTGAGATACATTTCTAGCCAAACTTCGAATAAGGAAAATCATTCTGAAAAGTTTAGATGCCAGTTCAAAGACATGCTTCTCCCATGAGAGTCCAGGGTCTAGGAACACACCCAGAAATTTAACAAAGTCATTTGTAGGTAGATCAGATGGAGCATTTCTTAGGATAAACTTCAGACTCAGTGTTTTACCCCATTTTATGGTGAGCCTATTTGCCAAGAACCATCCCCCTATGTTATGCTGCTTGTCAGAAACAGTCTGCTGTATTGGATCTCCAGGAAGATAGTGCTGCAGACTGGTGGTATAATCTGCAAATAGGATAAAATTTGGATCATTAGTGTAATTTAGCAAATCATTTATATACATTAAAAACAGTAACGGTCCCAAGACTGACCCCTGGGGAACCCCATGTTTGATTATCTGTCTGCTATAGACCTCCATGTTAAAGCTCACATATTGAGAGCAATTAGAAAGATATGACCTAACAAGGTCTATGCTGCTAAGTTGTAGTATGACAGTTTCGAAAGAAGGATCTCTGAAGAAACACAGTCAAAAGCCTTTGATAGGTCAAAGAACGAAGCACAGGTATCCAATACTATCTCAATTCCCTCCATCACATACTTGGTAAGCCGATTTATTGCCAGAGCAGTAGATCTTTTAGTTCTAAAACCAAACTGACTCTGCATAAAAAGGTTGTTGTGCTCAGTCATTTGATTTTTCATGACTGATTCAAATATTTTGGAAAAAACAGGTAGAATGGATATTGGGAGGTAGTTATTACGATCATCTACTGATCCTTTATTTTTAAAGATAGGAACAACTTTGGCAACTTTAAGCATTGATGGGAAGGTGTTCTCCCTCAGGCCAATATTGATGAGATGAGTCAAGTGTTATATAATTAGGTTTTTTAGAGTTTTGATGATTTTGTTGCTCATGATATATATTCGTATATATATATATATATATATATATATATATATATATATATATATATATATATATATATATAAATGTATATATGTATATATATATATATATATATATATATATATATATATATATATATATATATATATATAGATCTTGTGAAAGGATGTCACATATTAAAAACACAATCTTACTTTTCAAACTTTTTACGGTAAACCTATCTCGAGTGTGTTTTTGTTTGACTCACTTTTATATGCAAATTTATCTCACCAAATACGACAAAAGACCCGTTTCTTAAACAGTTAACTTTTATTATTCCTGTAGGAGGAAATAAGGTCGAAGATTATATTTGCTATTTTATACAGAGAGGACTTTTATGTGTTTATAAATTTTTTTATTCCCAGATAAGCCCAATTTGTTGAATTAAGATAAAAACTTTTTGGCTTACTATATACTGTTACCCTTGTGGTAATCTTTATTTTACGCATGCGCAGAATTAAAAAGGAAGACATATAAAGACTCTATTTTTAGCGCTATGTGAAGGACGAGCAGTCACAAAAGGAAGGAATTGTTCCTTTACTTATCACAGTGAATACTGCAATTTAAAAGATAAAAATGACATCTAATTGGAACCCACCATTTCAAGCTTGTGATGTTTTAGAAAGAAGAATTCCATTATTAAGGAAAATAATCTTCCTTAGTAACATTAAGTTATACGAAAGCTTAGTTGAGAGATTCGTTATTCTCATCTCTATTATGGTAGGGCCTGTTTCTTTATCGACCTACTTATAAAATGTAAGAAGAAAATACACTAAAATTGAAATTATTATCTCTTATTACAAATATTAACAATCAATTAGTGTTAGGGTTATGTGGAGATTTTGGAATTTTTAGCACAACATTTTATTTTTGTACCTAACACGCGTCTTTCTAACCACGTTAGCATCATCAGTAGCGATGACCGATTGTCGGCTCACTAATCTCCCCTGATGTTTGCTAATATGGTTAGGATAACTCATGTTGAGTGTAAAAATAAAATCTTTGGTGTAGTAATGATATCTGTCGTCTAATGTTAGGATAATATGTATTTTTATCTGGATGTTTCTGCGAGTGAACCAAAATTATTCTGTGGGTGTGGTATAGTAAAGCATTATTTACCCAGTCTGAGCCAATACTTTTAACATACGGTTATAAAGGTTTCATAGTTCAGTGCAAGATATGATTATTTTAATTTATATTTTCTCATCGCAAATTTACATTAACTTGAAAATTTAAGAAAGTGATAGAAACTTGCTAGATACAAATTTAATTTAGAAACTTTCTGTGTTGAAACAGCAAATACTAATAACCGGGGTGCTAACCCTTTCCTTTCCAGAGACATCGGCGGGTCATGTGGTGTATTAAAAAGGAAATCCCTTAAATTTATAGAAGATGTACCTAATATAACTTTTTCTTATTTTTTTTTTAAATGCGGCCCTGCCACGTACTATGAAAATTTAAGTTTAAGGTATTCTTTGTGATAGATATAAGTAAATTTTTTCATTGTATCAACTGAATAATTTTTGTTAACCTAAATGAGTGTGCAGTTCTTTTTCTTAAGTTCTTAATTCGCTGTACTCTGGTAAATGAACGTAAAGATATAATCTTATTTTTTCTTAGAAAGGATTATACTGGGTATTAAATTATGGTCTCACCTATCAGGGCATACTTACCACATTTTCGATTTGTCAATTTTTAAAACAAAAAAAAAAAACAAATCACAAAAATAATACAAAAACGAAACTAGAAAAGTAAACGATTTCTACACTTCATTAATACAAAGACACACAATAAGGAAGTGTTTATTTCCAGAGTTGCCAAATCTTTTTGATGAGCAATTCCTCCGCGTTTCTACTACGACAAAAGCATGATGAAAATAACCGGTGCAAAATCTCTAAAATATTTATATTGATTAGATGTAAAATGTTGAAAGCTTTAGAAATAGAAGGTTCTTTTAATTTATGTATATATTTATATGTACATGTATATATATATATATATATATATATATATATATATATATATATATATATATATATATATATATATATATATGTAATATATATAAAATGCAACGTCTCTCTGTCTGTCTGTCCGTTAGTGTGCTTATCACTGGAGAACCACTTATCTGATTTACGTACTTTTTTTTTAAAACTTACATATGTTCTCTGGCCAGGTTATAGGCTATATTTTATTACGATAGGTAGCATAGGGAATGAGCAGTGAGGATAAAAGTGAATCAAGTCGGATAAAAGTTTGCCGTTAGCGCATTCCCTTTCAGTACACAGCCTAAACCATTAAATTTGGAACAATATTATGTATCAGAGAATATCTATAATCTATAATAAATATAAAAAGCAATGTCTCTCTGTCTGTCTGTCTGTCCATTAGTGCGTTTATCAGGCGAGAATCACTTATCCGATTTACGTGTCTTTTTTTAAATTCATACATATATTCTTTGTCCAGGTTATATAGTAATAATAATAATCTATATCTATAATATATGTAAAATGCAACGTCTCTCTGTCTGTCCGTTAGTGCGCTTATCCCTCGAGAACCACTTAAGTGATTTTTGAAATTCATACATATGTTCTCTGAAGAGGTTATATAATAATAATAATAATAATAATAATCTATATAATATATATAAAACGCAACGTCTCTCTGTCTGTCTGTCCGTTAGTGTGTGAAATACTCAGAACCCAAAAAAAATAAGGCCCCGGGTGGAAATTGTAGAACTGATAAAAGCTGGAGGAGTAGATCTGGAAAATGAAATATGGGAAACAGAAAAGATGCCAGTGAGCTGGAGAGAGTCGCTCATTTGTCCTATATACAAAAAAAGGAGAAAAAACTATATGTGCTAATTATAGACCAATAACCTTACTGGATGTCGTGTACAAGATAGTAGTGTTGACTATCAAAAACAGACTAGCAGAGAACGCCGAGTCTGTTCTGGAAGAGTACCAGTGTGGATTCAGGAAAAATAGATCGGTTACAGACCAGATATTTTCGATTAAGCAAATCCAAGATAATAGCTTACAACAAAATTTGGCACTACACTTGGTCTTTGTGGTTTTCAGAGAAGCATATGACCCTGTAAATAGAGAAGGACTCTACAAGATAATGGAAGAACTAAAAATTCCAAGTAAATTGATTCGCATGGTGAGAATGACCCTGAATGACACAGAAAATAGAGTGTTGGTTGAAGGCAAAGTATCAGACAAGTTTAAGGTGAAGAGAGGATTAAGACAGGGGGAACCAGTGTCGACATGTCTATTTAATTTGGTACTAGAGAAGATAATCCGGGAGTCAGAGATAAAAACAAATGGAACGATATACCAACAAACCTGCCAATGCTTGGCCTATGCGGATGATGTAGCAGTGATTGCAAGAGCAAAAGAGAACCTCAAAAAAGCCATAAGTAGGATAGAAGAAAGGGGAAGGATGAGAGGACTAAAGATAAATGAGGAAAACAAAATATATGGAAATTACAAAGAAGATATTAAAAACAACAAAAGTTTAGATATAATAAACAACTTAGGAGAAAGATGTATGTTTGAAAAAGTAGATGAATTTAATTATCTGGGAGTAATAATAACATAGAGTGGACAAGAAAGGACGAAGATACAAGAAAGAATAGCGAAGGGACAGAGATGTTTGGGGGAATGAATCCAATATTGAAATTAAAGAATGTATCAAGTAAAGCAAAAGAAAGAATATATACGACAGTTGTCAGACCCACGGTGCCCTATAGATGCGAAACGTGGAAACTGAATGCAAGAGAAAAGGAGACGTTGGAGGTGTGGGAAAGGAAAGCTTTGAGAAAAATCTACGGAGGAAGGAAAGAAAAGGGACTGTGGAGAAGAAGAATAAACTACGAATTAAAATGCCTATATACGAAACCCCTTATAAGCCAAATCACAATAAGCCAGCGATTAGGATGGTTGGGACACGTGGCAAGGATGAAGGAGGAAAGACAGGCAAAGCAAGCCCTAATAAGAGGAGTGGTTGGAAGAAGAGGCAAGGGTAGACCTCGATCTACATGGATTCAGGCAGTAAAGCAAGATCCGGAGTTGATGGGAATCCTGCACTGGGAAAACAGGAGACAAAAGAAGTGGAGACAACTATGCAACCAAGCCATGGGCCTCTAAGGCCCCTTGAGCTATATAATAATATAAACATAACGAATAAGCAGTGACGATAAAGGTGAATTAAATTCACGCGAGCGGAGCCGCGGGCACGGCTAATATATATATATATATATATATATATATATATATATATATATATATATATATATCGTCAGCTCATACTGTCTACTGCTGGACGCCTGCCACTTTTTTCTGTTCTGGGCCGCTTGTATCCAATTTCTAGTCACTCTTTTGAAATTATCAGTCCACCCACTTGGTAGTCTACCTCTACTTAGGCTTCGGATCTTGGTCGCGACTCTATAATTCTCTTTGTCCATCGTCCATCCTTAAATCTAGCAACATGCCCAGTCCAGTTCCCTTTAAGATGTAGAATGAATTTGACTGCGTCTTGTACCCTCGTTCTCTTCTTGATAATGTGATTTGGGATGTAATCTCTAAGAGTAACGCCTAACATTGGCCTCTCCATCTTTCGTTACTTGATACATATTTTATTGATGTTTTCCTTGTGAGAGTATCGGCTCCATACGTAAAAATGGGGAGTGTACATCTGTCAAATATTTTTTCTTTTAAACACTTGATTTGAATACATAGACCAGTTTGCCATATGTAGCCCAGGAGAGACCTATTCTCCGCTGAATTTCATGTATTTGATTATCTCGTCCTATGCTGATTTCAGGTCCCAGATATTTATATTGGCGCACTTGCTCTATCTCTACGTTATTTAGTTTTATAATGTCGCTTAATACAAGATTTGTCATAAACTGGGTCTGGAATAGAATGATTTTTAGACCAACCTTTCCTGAAGCTTTCTGAAGCATGTGCAGCATAGTTTGTGCTTCTTGTATTTTATTGGTTATTAAGACAATGTCGTCGCCGAAACAAAGCTGATTTAACTTTTCACCGTCAATGTTAAGTACCCTTCTTTCCCAATTTATTGATTGTAGAATACTTTCTAGAAGTGTGACGAAAAGCTTGGGAGAGAGCGTCTCACCCTTCCGCACTCATCTTTCGATTCGAAATTTGCTGGTGGATTGGTTAGTTTGTGTTTTAATATGAGTGGTGGCATTTTCATATATGTATTTAATTATATTGGAATATCGATGATCAATACGATACTCGGCAAGCGCTTCCAAAAGTCTTTGCTGATTTACAGACTCAAAAGCCTTTTTGAAGTCCACAAATATGAACACAAGAGGCTTATTATATTCTATACATTTTTCAATTAGGATTTTAACTGTAAACAGACTGTCGTTTGTTCCATACTCAGAGTGGAAACCTACCTCTTCTTTTGAAAGGAAAAACTCGAATGTGTTTGCTAGACGTTTGGTAAGTATTCTCATGAATAATTTGTATACATGGCTCAGGAGGCTAATGGGTCGATAGTCTGTAAGGTCTGAAGTATCTCCTTTTTTATGCGTGATGACGATAGTTGCATTATTCCATTGCTATTGAGTTATTCCTCTCAGGAGGCATTTATTGAATAGCATTTTAAGAGATTTGATAATTTGTTGTCCTTGTTTCATTGCTTGTACTACAATATTGTCTTCACCCGGAGCTTTACTATTTTTCATGTCCTTCAAGGCTGATGTGATTTCTTCTTCTGTGATATCCTCCGACCCCTGATTCAGGACTGTTAGTATGTTAATTTCTGTTCTTTTATCTTGTAAGGTACCTAATTATTGATAAAATAATTCGATGACCTGTAAAATATCTCTTTGTTATTACATTACCCTGCATGTCCTTAATCTTGAACATGTCTTTCCTTCCCATTGTGTTCTTTTTCTCAAAACTTTTAAGCTTTTATTCGGTTCTACAAATATATATATATATATATATATATATATATATATATATATATATATATATATATATATATATATATATATACGTAAATAAACTGAAACCAATAAACCTTAGAAACGCAAACATAATATATCAAAAGGTTTTCGAAGGATTATACAAGTTATATCTACATAAAATTTTATTTCATTTCTTCGACCTGAAAGCCGATTTTAAATATGATTTTACATACGTCTTTGGTCTAAAAAATGGTACTTTTAATAGAAAATAAAATACAGGCCAATTATATTTGTTCAGATAGTATATTTCAGGCTACATACTTTCTTTCAGCTTCAGTACAGCCTTTTACATTATCGATTAGTTTACGGAATGAGTTTTTCATATTAACTTTCGGGATGGTTAAGGTCGTTGCTGTAGGGTAGAAGACGGAGAGGTCACAGAGTATTAAATTAGATTGGCATATGATCCAACACGAAAACATTGTTTTTGCTCAAACACTGTCTTACATTATGTGAACGAACCAGGTTCTATCACCATCGTGTCAAGGATCTTTGAGTCTTCGCAAGTAGTAAATATGTTAGTTTTGGAATCTCCCATTCGTCTGGACGATTTTCAGTTTTCTTTAATCAAATCGCGCATTTTTAGGATATTAATACTGAACTTTAACATCACCTAAACTATACTTGAACATGGAATCAGGCTTCACTATCACCTACTTTTTAAATTATATATATATATATAGATATATATATATATATATATATATATATATATATATATATATATATATATATATATATATATATATATATATAAATCAATCGCGGCTCTTTATTTGAAAATTATTTTTCGACACTGTCACTTTGAACACTATAACTCTACATCTAACAGAACAATGTAATAGAATGACTGACACAAAATCAACGAATGTTACTAGCTTCGACAAAAAAAGAGACAACAGTTTGCGTTACTATCACCTTACATTTTCGTAAACTTGATTTGCTTTCAACAGAGGTTATATACATACATACAAGCTTTTCTATAATTCTTATATTTGTATCAAAATTAATAATAAAAAATTGTAAAATAAATCAAATTAATAGGTAGATTTAACTTAATAAATTTTATTGAATTAACGTACTTATCTTGGGTTTTGTATAGACGAAAGTTTGCTATTTTGACTTAAAATTAAAAAAAGAAATATACATTAACGCACTACTAATGTAATAAATTAGATTTACTCTTTCTAAGCCCAATAATTATAATATCTCATTAGTAAAATTTATAAATATTTATATACTTAGTAATACAAGACTCTAACAAGGGATTTTGTAGTTCCATTCCTAAACTTCCGAAAAGATCCTTCTTAAATTGAAAGACGTCACTTAGCTATGAACTTGAAAGCGTCAGCTGCATGATGCATTAACTGTTCAGCTTATTTCCTTAGATATCAATTTTATACTTTATAAGATAAGGGCATATTTCATGGTAAGTGAGTTCTATAGCAATAGATATTTTCAATTCAATAGTGTATAAAATTAAATATAAAAGAATAAAATATGTATTAAAATTATGTTGACAGAAGCTTGTCTAATGGTTATAGCATATTATTTTATGCTTACAGTTACAAAAGGCTGGCTCCTTTGTCCTAGAGCGCCGATCCCAGTTGTTTATAATATTATGTCTGTCAAAATTTCTCACCCCCCCCATGTTCCCATTTTACATAACTTATTGATTATCGTTAGTATGAAAAAAAGTAGCGTAAGGTCACACAGAGTAATGGTATTTTAGCAGCTAAATAATGAAATGAAAATTGTAATTGAAATAAAAATTAAAATATTCAAAACTATGTCTTAATGATTTTTTAAAGAATATTCTTTAGCTGATAATTGAAAAAGTTGTTACAAGATACGAAAGAATATATCTTTATTTTGTTACATTAATGTAGTGCTAAAATGTGCGTTTTCTTTCAGAATATTCTAGAATCTTCTTGGGAAGTATTAACTTTGGGTTTTTCCCTTAAGAACTAATTATTAATTTGAAGGTGACTTTACAATTTAGGTATTAAGATTATGTTGGGAAAGTGGAAACTTTGGCACAATGACACTATTCAATATATGTTACCAATACATCAAATACTTTATTTTTGCACTCGACGCGCGTTTCGTTAACCATGTTAGCTTGATCAGGAACGATGATTGACTAAAGCTAAATTACAAATCAACCCTATTTATACTTAACCTAGCACCTGAATTACTTGGGCGGAACTAATGGTATAGGCGAGGCCATCAGTGCCGGTCAAGTAACCAGTAGAGGAGACTATAAGAAATAGGCCCTCTGTCTTTATTTAAACTACTTTTAGATTTTAGAATTTCGATACATTCCTATGCGTTCAACAATCTCCTATCAGATACATTTTTAATTAATCTTAAATTATCTAAAGTTTCAGTATGATCAGCTTCAAGGGCATGTTCGGCAATGCTAGATTTTTCTGTTCTACTGTATTTTAAATGTGCTAAACGCTCTTTAAATCATGTTTTAATTGACCTTTTAGTTTGCCCTACATACTTTTTGTCGCAATCATTATAACTAATTTCATAAATTCCACTTTTCTCACAATTAGGAATCTTATCTTTGGGATTTCCTAAAATATTCCTCAGATGAGTTATAGACTAAGGTGAGGCCTACCTTATTAAATACCTTATTGAGTCCCCTGCTATGTTTCGGATTATATGGTTATATGGTATGGAGACATACTTGGTCTTATTTTCTTCGCGTGTAAAAAAGGTGGAATTCTGAATATTTAACCTGAACTTATGTCTATTTATTAACATGTTTAGTTAAGTCATCGGCATAACCATTAACTCTAGTTATATTTCTAATAAGATTCCTTTCATTATTGAAGTTTACTCTATTCAGAGGAAAAGTGACCAAACCATGAACTAAAAAATGTAATGCTGCTAATTTGTGTTATTTGCAATGAAATGAATCATTAGGAATATATCTATCTGTTACTATGTCATTTCTATAGATATCAAATTCTAACCTATTAATATTTATATTTATATATATATATATATATATATATATATATATATATATATATATATATATATATATATATATATATATATATATATATATCCGGTTTATAGCGTCACTCTGCGCCTTCCAGTTCCTAGCTTCCATTCTCACCGATCATCCCAGTCACCTGGTCGTAGATTTCGTTCGGACATTGCTTTTGTTATGCCCATAGACCAGGTTATTTTCGGCCTTCCCTTTTTCTTTCTTTCTGTAGGTGTCCACTGTAGGATTTGTTTTGGAATTCTATGGTGTTGCATCTTTTGGACATGGCCGTACCACTTTAATTGTCTCTCCTGTACGTCCTCTATCAGTGTTCTTTCCATTTTCATTTTTGACCGGACCCTATCCTATCGAGCTTGGAAATTCTTGCCGATCTTTGCCAAAAATCCATTTCCAGAGCATTTAACCTTCTTTCAAGAGTTTTGTTAAGTTGCCATATTTCGCATCCATATAGAACTGTACTTTTGAAGATGACGTTGTAAATCTGTTGCTTTCTTTGCCTACTGGCATTTTTTGACCACAGAATGGAATTCATGGCATCGATCAGTCCTTTCCCCTTTGCTATCCGCTCTTCCACTTCATTTTCTGTTCTTCCAGTGCTGTCTATTCTAGTTCCCAGGTAAGTATATTGGTTGCATCCTTCAATTTCGATGTTATTGTCCAGTTTCAGGTCCTGCCTATCCACACCGATCTGCAAGTACTTTGTTTTGCTCATGTTTACTATGAGTCACCAATTGTTATATTGGTCTATGAGCTTCCTTGTCATATATTCCAGATCTTCTGGATCTTGGGCGATAACCATCTGATCATCGGCAAAATGTAGCGTATAGAGTGTTGTCTCATCCTCTATTTCGATACCCATTTCTCGACAACTCTTCCTCCAATGATCGAGGGCCGCATCAATATATACTTTGAATAACGTTGGGGATAAGCAACACCCTTGTCTAAGACCTTTTGTGATGTGAAAGCTTTCAGATATTTTTTTACCAATCTTTATGCTTGATTGACAATTTGAATATAGTTGTTTTATCGCTTGTATGGCGGTACCGTTAATAGATGTAGGCCTTTGTTAAAACAATAAAGATTAGTTGAACCTCTCTGTCGGTTGCTACTTTATTTTCGGCAAGTAGATTAAGGCTAAAAATGTTATCCATACAAGTTCTTCCTGCTCTGAATCCCGCTTGCTGTTCAATTTCGTACGGAGCATATTCTTGTTCAATTATTGCTCTAATCCGTTTTCCATAAAGTCTGCTTAAGGAGCTGGTGACCGATATGCATCTGTAGTTCTCACATTTATCCTTCCTTCCCTTTTTGTGGAGTGGCGTTATCTATGCCATTTTCCATTCTTCAGAAATTTGGTTGCCATTTACAAATTTTTCGAAAAGGTTGGTGAACATGTCCTTTAGTTTGTTATTATTATTTTTAATAATTAAAATACCTAGAAAATGCAGTTCTCCTTTGTTCTCAATTTCGTAAGTGAATTTAATGGAATCATATCGAGTATTTAATTTGGAAATAAAATCATCTATATTTGCTTTTTTTGTATCAAGAATTACGAAAACATCATGTACATACCTATACCATACCCTTGGAAAATACTCAACTTCTTGACTTTCTTCGTTTTCACACTAACTCGTGAATAAATTGGCTATGAAAAGTGATAATCATTTACCATAGCTTTTTTTTTCTGAACATAAAAATGATTTTGTATGGTAAAAATTATTTTCAATATAATAGTCAACAAGGTTCTCCATATAAGAGACTGCTTGAAACGGGTTGTACATTCCTCGCTGAACCTCATATAGATGGAAAGTATTAGCGCAAAGTGTATTTCTACCATGCACCGCTCTGGGAAGAATTAAGCGGACTACTTCCATCGAACACTCTCCAGCCATGTGAACAGCTCTCTTCTGAATAGAATCCAAAAAATACAGTGTATGTTTGGAAGCAAAGCACCTAACATCGGAGCAGTATTCCATAGTTGGTCGAATTTGGGGTTTGTACAGAATTATTAGTTGGTGTAGAGTGTAAAGCTTTCTAGTTTCAAATAATATTCCCAGCTTTTTTGAAGCTCTCCTTGCTATGCTTGCAACATGTTCATGCCAAGACATATTTGCTTCCAAATTAACTCCCAGCAAATTGAAGAAGGAATGGAGTGCCCCAACATCACTATGTCGGGTTCAGCAACGTTAACCTTTTTAGTTAACTGCCACCTTGGTTTTTATAGGTTAAATTCTACTTGGTTATTGTCATCCCAATATAGGATTTCTTCCAGGTCTTTGTTGAGTAGTAGTAGAGTAGCCGATATTCGAGCGTTCAAAGTGAATAATAATACTGTCATCTGGAAAGCTGTCGATTGGATTCCTGGTCTTTTCCAGCAGATCGCTAATGTAAATGAGAAAGAAAGTAGGAGATGGAGCCCTAAAGAACATCGGCGTTGGTAGTGAAGGTGTTATAGAGAAATCTATCGAATGCCACTCCTATAGAATGCTATTTGAGGAAACATGAGACTCATAAACAGAACTTTTGAGACATACCAGAAGAGCGTAGCTTAGCCAACAATCAATAACGACTTGCTTCCTAAGATAATTAATACTCTAATAAGCCATAAACGAAAGCAAAACACGTTCAGCTTAATTAATCCCATAAAAGAATACCAAGAAAGAAAAACGTTCATACCTCTGACATATTTTGGACACATTTCGGATAAAATATTTCAATTTCTCACAGCCGAAAAAACAAGAATGGCTTTAAAACCCACTCAGAAATTATCTAATATATTTTTCATTGCCAAAGATAAAACTAATAAATTAGTGCAGTAACAAAAGCATTTGAAATTGCATAGTTTAGATACAGCAACATTATGATTTTATTTTCTCTGGAGTATCACCAGGAGTTTCTGACCTCGAATAACTTGTGTTCTTTTATTTATGAAAATTGAAGTTTTTAAAACCCGTTTTTTTGGGCTTAAAATGCGAATAACTCCGGTTGTATATGTCGAATCGAGACAAAAAAAACCAAACTCTTCGTAGTAAAATTTCCAACAAATCCTCGTTAGTTTTAAGTCGCTCGAATGTGTACATAACCTACAAAATTGAAAAAAAAAACTGACAAAAAACTGTTTGTGTTTTTTTTTTTAAATTTTACTGTACAGGCCGACTAAGTAAATCGATCTGCTTGAAAATATGCCTTTTGTAAAAGTACCCTGAAATTTTTAGTCCAAAATGGATCTTTTTTTTTTAATTTTGGTCTTGATTAAAAAAAAATTGTGGAGCCATTTTAACGTTTTTTTTTTTACATTTGTTTATTAATCAAATAAAAATAAATCCGTTTTTTTGGTCATTTTGAAAAAAAATTGAAATTTTTTTTATCACACCTGATAGAGAACCGCAAAACTTTCTTTTTTCAAAAAAAAAGTCATTTTCGTTATCTTTTTTTTTCAAAACTTCAATTTAAAAAAACGGTTAAAATGACTCTGAAAAAATTTTGAATATCTATTTTGGACTAAATGACATAAAGTAGCGGACAATTCAAATTTTAAATAACATATTCAAATGTGTCCACTAGCTACAATATTTTTCTACCAAATTTTTCAGGATATTTTTACTATAACAAAAGTTTCAAGCCGATCGATTCACTTAGTCGACCTGTACAATAAAATGAAAAAAACAAAACAGAAATTGGCCTGTTTTTTCAATTTTCTACACACAGGATTCGTCGAAAATTTCATTACGAAGAATTTAGTTTTTTATTTGTCTCGATCGGACTGATATAACCAGAGTTATTCATATTTTAAGCTCAAAAAACGTGTTTTGAAAACTTCAATTGTTTATAAAACAAAAGAGCAAGTTTTTCCAGGTCCAGCAGTCAGGACAATACTCCTGGTGATACCCCCGAGCGGATAAAATCATAATATGGCTGTATTTAAACTATGCCTCGCTCATCATTTTTTTACCTTTTTTTACTGCACTAAATATAATATCAGGAGTTTATAACGTGTCAAGAATGCCATAGCTGTTACGTAAGCCAAACAGGACGGATTTAAAAACAAGATTCGCAGAACATAATGTATCTTAGAGGTTAAATAACCGGTCAAGTGCAAGTTGAACTTGCGCAGTTAGTGCGCAATCCGTACGTTGATTGCTTTTAAAATAAAAAATGTTGTAACGGAAGTATAAAATGATCAGTGACTTCACAAAACACACCCCAAATGAGTTTTCAAAAAAGTTTGTTTCCAATTTTTACTGAAAATTGATGACCTTGAAATTTCTGTTTTTTTTTTATACCCAGATAAATTATTAAAGGTAATGCACTCGTGATAATTTTCGTTCAATCTACTCCCCGTGGAGAATATTCCAGCATTTTTTCAAAATTTTTTGATAAGTACTTTTCGAGATAAGGCGGGTGGACAGCGATTTTTCGTGATTTTTTAAAAATAATACAAAGAAAAGTGCGCGCAAGTATTACATTATATATGTATATATATATATATATATATATATATATATATATATATATATATATATATATATATATATTTTACTCGTGTTTTCACAAGCTTTCATTTGACACCATACTCGATTACCTAGTAAAAAAATTTTTTTTTCAGTTCCGATTTCACCCCCCAAAACTAACCCCTTAAGTCAAAATTTAACTTTCAAAACTACATGGCTCTGATGAGACCATCAATTCCTATATTATTACTAAATTTCAACTTTCTATGACAAATAGTTTCGGAGAAAATCGGGTGTGACAGACAGACACCGAAGTCATTTTATAAGTATTCCGTACGGAACACTAAAAATGCAAAATTACATTTTGCTAAGCATTTCTTAGAAACTGACCATCCACTTCCTCAATAAAAATTTAAAAACATTTAAAGAACCATAATATAAATTTACTAAATAGTCAAGTAGAGGTCGGAAATTGCGTCTTATATCAACTTTTATAGCACTTAAGATACCCACAGCCTTTCATTATATACAAATAAATGCAAAAAGATATATATATATATATATATATATATATATATATATATATATATATATATATATATATAGTGTCACAAAGTATTGGACCAATCAATCAACTCTATATACTACAGGTTTTAATTATTTTTCATCTTTTCACTTTATTGAAAAACCCAAATATTATAGCTTTTTGATCAAATGGCGTACTTCAGGGTTCGGTCTTGGGCACTACTCCCTTCCTGAAGACTCAGCGTGATTATTTGCAGCAGTTAGTTACACCGTTGTTCACCCGCAAAATACTCATACAACTATAAAGATATCTGTCTTCCTACGATTTTCCTGTAGAAACAAATTATACCCTTAGTTTTTTGTACTTGCAAATAGTAAGAGTGCGCTACTATAAAATGCTCTAGTAGTAATGATTGATAAACCACCCACAACTTATAGCATAAAAAAGTTCCGTTTCATTGAGTTAAATAATATGTACATCAATGACTTCAGATAGTCTCAGATGTAAACATATCCTTATTTACAGCTGATACTCTACTTACGAAATACCTCAATATCGCGAAAACTCCCGAAACATCTCAGGCTATGCTTGAACAAATACAAAAAACACTCCCAATTAATTAATTAATTAATTAAGTAATAACATTATTTTTTCTTTTCTACGGAACAAAAATGATGAAGGCTCAAGATTTCCCGGTATTTATATAGACGCTAAACTCAGTTAGAATCCCTATATTGATCAGCCATCACACGAAATATCAAATAAGATATATGTAGTTAAATATTTGGCGAGATTAGTATGATATTTTAGTACTTATGATAGCCAACAAAGCTCTAATTACCTCTGACGTGTTATATAGCCGGATGAACTAGATCAAGCTCCAGTAGTATTTAAACGCAAACGAGGAGCAGCCAAATTTAAATATATGATATTAAATAAAAATTATAATACTAAAGATATGTTTATTAGAAGCTCAGCAATTCATAATCAAAATATATACTTGTTGGCAGCATTGGTATAACAACTAAAAATAAAACGAGAAGAATCGCATTTTTAGAAGTTACCAAAAGTGTTCTTCGTATTTGCTGAACCATCCCAAGACGCGTTTTCGCCGTATCACGGCTCATCAGCTGGGCTAGGTTCAGCAAATTCGAGAACACATTTTTAGTCCTTTATCCAAGTAACTAACGGAAAACTATGACAAATAGATGCCTATACTGCACTCTGTCGGCGACTTACTAAGTCTATTCAAGCAAAGCGGCACAGCACGGCTGTATATATATATATATATATATATATATATATATATATATATATATATATATATATATATATATATATATATATGTATATATATATATACACATATACTTTTTGCAATGCCCAGATGTATGTAATGCTTTAAAATAAAAAAAAAATTTTACAGAGGTATGAAATGATCAATGAGTTCACAAAACACACCCAGTTTTCAACAAAGTTTTTTTTCGATCTTTACTGAAAACTGATTACCTTGAAATTTTTGTTTTTTTTATTTACCAGATAAATTCTTAATAAAGTTAATGCACTTGTGATAATTTTCCTTCAATCTACACCCTATGGAGAATATTCCAGAACTTTTTCAAAATTTTTTGATAAGTACTTTTCGAGATAAGGGGGGGACAGCGATTTTCCGCAATTTTTTAAAATTATTACAAAGAAAAGTGTGCGCAAGTATTATATTATATATATTTTTGTTTTTACAAGCTTTCATTTCACACCCCAATCTATGACCTGATAAAAAAATTTTTTTTCGCTTCCGATTCTACCCCCTAAAACTAACCCCTTAAGTCAAAATTTAACTTTTAAAACTACACGGCTCTGATGAGGCCATCAACTCCTATATTAGTGCCAAATTTCAACTTTCTATACCAATTACTTTCGGAGAAGATCGGGTGTGACAGAGGGACAGACAGACAACGAAGTGTCTCCGTATGTTCCGTATGGAACACTAAAAAATGGTAGGGAAGAATTATCAATTATTAATTCCATTGTTAAATTATGAAGTTCAAGTTGATTTAGTTTAATTTAGTGGATATTTTTTAAGTCAATTAAACTATGAATCTCTAGGGTTGGTTTTTAAGTAACTTAACAATTTCGTTTGAGGTATAGTGTTATAAGTTTTTGAAACTAGGAAGTGGTGACTTCTTTGAACGATAATTTTGTCCGTTTTACAGTACTTGCAGTTTAGTCACGATTTCTAGTTTTGTTATTATGGTTTAGGTTTATTATTTCTCTATTAGAATTTAGCATATGTATGGTTTCGAGGAGCTTTATAAGTTCCAAGCTGTCATATCTCAATATGAACTTTTGTTGTTAAACCTAAATAATTGAAAATACTCACTCATATGCTAATAATATCCGTAAACATAATCTTAATTTTATCTTGTCGATGAAAGTCGCGAACCTTTCAAATACTCATAAAAGTTTACTTCACATTTTAACTAAAACTCATGGAAATCTGAATCAAAAGCACAATCATAATTTAAAAGTTATGGTTTATTTAAAATAATCTTTCAATTTAAAGTGATAAAGCAACATTGGCACGTTCGATGCAATAAATTTAACGACAAACTTGAATTCGGTCGTAAAATGTATTTATTATCCTGCACCCTTCATTCCATTTATTCCGTGTGACGTCCGTTCTGTTAAATAACCAAACTTCGAAAATTGAACTGAGTCATGATAACCAACTCTTTAACTCAAATGTCGATTAGAATTATTAACTTCGAAATAACCCGGAGCGATAATACCGATACTAGGTAACAAGTTATGCGTTTGAAAATCAACAGGCGAGCACGAAACGTTTTTATGCAGAGTATTTTAAATGGTTTAATAAATTATATGGGACAGCTGATTGTGTAATATTAAATTTAAGAATATGCTAACGCAACGGCTCGAAAATGTGTGTGACGAAACACTCATTAAGAGATGGTACGCTAGGCACTTCTCATTTTCCATTAAACTTGTGGTATGTTAGGTCTTCAGGTATATATATTTCTGCAGCAAATACTTCAAAAAATCGAAACTGATAAAGAAACATTAGGTTGGTAACATAACTGTACTGGTACCAGTCAACCAAAATCAGTAAAAGTGAAGAAGCCCATCAGGGATGTGTACTATTAACTATTCTGTTCGACAATAAAACTACTTAATTACTTTGTTAACTGTCACTAAATATATTTGCAAAGATTTTACAATTGCGTTATCGCGATTTCGTAGTATAACTACATTGTCAAACGCTTAACTAAGACTAAAACAGATTTTTGGTATTTTATGCTTATATGATGAACAGATGTGGGTCTATTTTATGTTAAAAAAGTTTGAACAAGGGAGAATTTGCTACGTCTAATTGACTATTCAGTAAATTTATATTATGGTCCTTTGAATGTCTGTAAATTTCTATAGATTCTAAGAAGTTGAGTTTTGACCCTTTAGGTGCCATATGGAATATTTGTAAACAATCGATATTGGGAAAAGTATGGCCTGTTTCTAAGAAAGGTTTAGCAAAGTGTGATTTTTCATTTTTTAGCCTATAAAAGGCATTGTGTTCTGCGAATCTTGTCTTGAAATTCCGTCCCGTTTGGCCTACGTAACAGCTATTACACTCTTGACAAGTTTATAAACTCCTGATTTATTATATTTATTAGTTTTATCTTTGGCATTAAAAAATATATTGGATAATTTTTGAGCGGGTTTTAAAGCTATTCTTGTTTTTTTCGGTCGTGAGAACTTGGGATATTTTATCCGAGATGGGACCAAAATATGTCAGAGGTATGAATGTTTTCTTTTCTCGGTATTCTTTTACGGGGTAGATTAAGCTGAGAGTGATTTGTTTTCGTTTACGGCTTATTAAGGTATTAATTATTTTAGGTTGGAAGCCGTTATTGAGTGCTATATTTTTGATTGTGTCCAGTTCTTTTTTTAAATTATTTTTACTAAGAGGGATATTGAAGGCTCTATGGTTCATAGATCTATAGGCTGCCAGTTTATGGGAGTTAGGGTGTATTGAGTCAGCTGGGATGGTGACATCTGAAAAGGTTGGTTTGCGGAAGATATCGAATTCTAGTCTATTTTCCTTTTTTAAAATTGTAATATCTAAGAAATTTATTTTATTATCGGTTTCCTTTTCAAGTGTGAATTTTATGTTGGGGTGTAAATTATTTAGCTGATTTAAAGTGGAATTTAGTTCAGTATCATTTCCAAGGAAACATACTAAGATGTCGTCCACATATCTAAACCAAAAGAGAATATTTTTCGCGTGTTGAGTTTTTAGAAAACTGTTTTCCAATTCTGACATAAAGATTTCGGCTAGCAAAGGACTAAGTGGAGACCCCATGGCAAGTCCATCTCTTTGTTTGAAAAATTGATTATTGAACTGAAAATAATTTTCGGATATACAAAATTCGAACAGTTTCAATATATCTTGTTGTATTGTTATATTGACGTTGTTTTTTTGTAACATAGTTTTTATAATTTCTAAACAATCTTTATTTGGGATATTGGAGAACATATTTGTTACATCGAATGAAACCAGAAGGGCGTTATTTGGGATGGAGATATTTTTAAGTTTATTTGTAAGGTCTATAGAGTTTTTTGTTTTGTATTTTGGATTGAATTGTGTCATTTCTTTGAAGATGGTGTTGAGATGTGTTGCCAGATTTTTTAGGGGGGTGTTGCTGTACGATACTACTGGTCTTATTGGCAAATTTTCTTTATGTATTTGCCCTTCTGGTTTCATTCGATGTAACAAATATGTTCTCCAATATCCCAAATAAAGATTGTTTAGAAATTATAAAAACTATGTTACAAAAAAACAACGTCAATATAACAATACAACAAGTTATATTGAAACTGTTCGAATTTTGTATATCCGAAAATTATTTTCAGTTCAATAATCAATTTTTCAAACAAAGAGATGGACTTGCCATGGGGTCTCCACTTAGTCCTTTGCTAGCCGAAATCTTTATGTCAGAATTGGAAAACAGTTTTCTAAAAACTCAACACTCGAAAAATATTCTCTTTTGGTTTAGATATGTGGACGACACCTTAGTATGTTTCCTTGGAAATGATACTGAACTAAATTCCACTTTAAATCAGCTAAATAATTTACACCCCAACATAAAATTCACACTTGAAAAGGAAACCGATAATAAAATAAATTTCTTAGATATTACAATATTAAAAAAGGAAAATAGACTAGAATTCGATATCTTCCGCAAACCAACCTTTTCAGATGTCACCATCCCAGCTGACTCAATACACCCTAACTCCCATAAACTGGCAGCCTATAAATCTATGATCCATAGAGCCTTCAATATCCCTCTTAGTAAAAATAATTTAAAAAAAGAACTGGACACAATCAAAAATATAGCACTCAATAACGGCTTCCAACCTAAAATAATTAATACCTTAATAAGCCGTAAACGAAAACAAATCACTTTCAGCTTAATCTACCCCGTAAAAGAATACCGAGAAAAGAAAACATTCATACCTCTGACATATTTTGGTCCCATCTCGGATAAAATATCCCAAGTTCTCACGACCGAAAAAACAAGAATAGCTTTAAAACCCGCTCGAAAATTATCCAATATATTTTTTAATGCCAAAGATAAAACTAATAAATATAATAAATCAGGAGTTTATAAACTTAATTGTCAAGAGTGTAATAGCTGTTACGTAGGCCAAACGGGACGGAATTTCAAGACAAGATTCGCAGAACACAATGCCTCTTATAGGCTAAAAAATGAAAAATCACACTTTGCTAAACATTTCTTAGAAACAGGCCATACTTTTCCTAATATCGATTGTTTACAAATACTCCATATGGCACCTAAAGGGTCAAAACTCAACTCAGAATCTATAGAAATTTACAGACATTCAAAGGACCATAATATAAATTTACTGAATAGTCAATTAGACGTAGCAAATTCTCCTTTGTTCAAACTTTTTTAACATAAAATAGACCCACATCTGTTCATCATATAAACATAAAATACCAAAAATCTGTTTTAGTCTTAGTTAAGCGTTTGACAATGTAGTTGTACTACGAAATCGCGATAACGCAATTGTAAAATCTTTGCAAATATATTTAGTGACAGTTAACAAAGTAATTAAGTAGTTTTATTGTTAAAATGTACTGTCACAAAGTAACGGACCACTCAATCAACTCTTTATTCTGTTCGATATCCACGTTGGAACAATGTTGCCGTTAGGACCAAAGAATAAGAAGAGAACTCCGCAGCATCCTAATAAATGATATTTGTTACTCAGCAACCTCGATAATTTTCAGTTAATCCTAAACAATCTAATGAATGGGTTGTGCGAAAAGGATGATGGTAATTAGTTGATAATATGACAGTACGCCTCTTAATATTAACTCAGTGGCAATACTCAAATATATCGCTTCTTCTCTCCATCGAAGTTGGACTGTGATCAGATAGTGAAGACCAGAATTAACTATATGAAACCAACCTTCTCTAAGTCATTCTCTAGAGGAATCTTGCTCTGGATACTCAATTATCTATTTACTTTAAGGTGCAACACTAAACTGCCACAAAGCTCTTGAGCTCTGGTTATTTCGTATAATACTGTCTGGACTATTCACATATCACACGACGAAGTGTACGTGTAGAATTAGAACTTATAAACATTATAAAATAACATAAGGTAACGTACTTAGAACTTAAATTGAGAAGGTAGCTTAATACCCCATACCATAATGCTTTACTTATACTTTCTGTGCAAGGAAAATATTTTTCGGCAGATTTAGGGCGTCTTTGATTCTCAACACTTACCAAGTGTACAAGTATGAAATGTGGATTTCAGACAAAAGATGATGCACCAATGCAGTTTGTGCTATAAAGATTCGACACTGCGCCATTTTATTGTGTCATCAACAAGTATCAGACGCGCACGAGAGATAAATTGGAAAAGTGTGTGCATAGTGTTGTGTTGCTGTGTTCAATATGTCGAAATTTATACCGAACAGACAGTATTAATTTTTTGTTTTCATTTGAAGAAAACTGCTGTTGGATCATCGTAAGATACGTGTGAACGATGGTTTCGGCGTTTCAAAAGTGGTAACTTCGTTGTTGAAGACAAGGAACGTGGAAAACCGCCAAAAAAATACGAAGATGTGGAGTTGCAAGCATTGTTGGACGAATATGATTCGCAAACACAAAAACAACTCGCCGAGCAATTGGGCGTTGGTCAACAAGCTGTTTCCAATTGACTACGAGATATGGGAAAGAGTCAGAAGACCGGTAGATGGGTACCACATGAGTTGAACGACAGGCAAATGGAAAAGCGTAAAAACACGTGTGACATTTTGCTCGCTAGGTACAAAAGGTCGTTTTTGCATCGTATAGTTATAGGGGATGAAAAGTGGAATTATTTTGAGAATCAAAATCATGGGTGGACCCAAGCTCACAATCCACATCGATCACAAGACCGAATCGCTTTGGCAGAAAGACGATGCTCTGTGTTTGATGAGACCAGAGGGGCGTGGTATATTATGAGCTGTTAAAACCTGGGGAAACGGTTAACACTAAACGTTACCAACAACAGTTGACCGATTTGAACCGTTCGCTGCTTGAAAAAAGGCCAGAATACCTAAAGAGGCAACACAAAGTGGTTTTTCTTGATGACAATGCTCCATCACATAAGGCAAAACTAGTTCGTGACACGTTGGAAGCACTCAACTGGGAAGTTCTACCCCATGCGGCTTACTCACCAGATTTGGCTCGTTCCGATTACCACTTGTTTGCATCGATGTGTCACGCACTTGCTGAACAGCGCTTTGGTTCGTACGAAGATGTGAAAAAATGGCTCGATGAATGGTTCGCAGCAAAAGGGAAAGATTTTTACTGGCGTGGTATTCACAAATTGCCCGAAAGATGAGAAAAGTGTATAACAAGCTATGGAGCATACTTTGAATAAAGCACTTTTTATCATTCTTCCGAATTTAACATGTTTTTTTTTTTTGAAAAAGAATCCATATTTCATACTTGTACACCTGTAAACCACAACTAATGAGGATTTTGTTGAGTTTCAATTAATTTGTTATCATATCGGGAATTGCAATATTAATCCACTATGGCTGGTTTATATAAATAAAAAATAATCCAGTCATTTATTTCATAAAACCAAAAATCTAACTGTTGTGCCTCAATAGGAGTATCAGTGACACTATACAGTTGCTGCCTCAACCGTCAATCTCCAGGTATCTCGATCCTGCGCGATCTGACTTGACTCGTTCATGCCCATAACAAGGACAGATCATACTTGGTAGGACCATCTTGTTGGATATCGTTACTGTGATCTTCTACCTTCTACTTTCCCCGTTACTACAAGTTTTTCCATGGCATCCACTTTCCTCATAATGTGATCAAAATATTTCAGGTACTGTCTATTAATTCTATTTGAAAGTCGGTCATCTATATAAAGCTCTTCAAGAATAGATACATTAGTACGCTGTTCTGTGTATGATAGTCTGAAGATTTTTCGATATGCTCACATCGCATCGATTTGTCTTTTGTCAGCTTGTTTAATGGCCCATTAACTTTGTATTCTTTGTGATAGCAGCAATATGAGGGTATATAGTTATGAATACACTACAAAACACATTAAGACTATTAAGAAAAAGAAAATAACATAAAACATGTTTTGATGTTTCAACTAGAATCATTTAAGGTTGGATTCAAAACGTCTTTCGCTCAATGCCTAACTTTCATATCTTTCTGTTAGTCTTTTGATCTTCTCTTAGTTGCCAAATCTTATGTCAAAGTCTTTTTTGGTTTCCAGAGGTTGGTTGGTACTTTCTTGTAATTCTCTCGGGAAATTTTGTTCCTTATATTCTCTGTACATGATTTTGCCATCTTCTTCTTCTTCTTTCTCCTTTAATGGGTACTATCCTGGATAGGATAATTGGCCCAGCTTCTTCTTTAGGGGGAAATTTGTCTCAATCTAGGTGAATTTTTTCTCCTTCCAGCCAGTGGGGAATCAATGAAAGGATTTTTTAGGATGGGATTTGCTAGTCAATTTATACTATATTAGAATTTTATGGATGTCTAGAAATTTGTTAATTATCTTTACTCTTTCATCATTGAGATTTGATAGAATGTTCTGAATTTCTAATGGAGCCTGCAATCGTGATGAAACTAATTCTTGATATAAGTTAAAGTTATCTACATGATTTATTGGACATTCTAGAATAATGTGATTTAGAGAACCTACTTGGCCACATTCGCAATGTGGTTTTTCTTTGATATTTAATTAATAGGAGGGCTGGAGTTAGACAATGACCTATTCTCATTCTTATTATTGATGTTACATGTCTTCTGTTAAGGTGGGATTGTAGTTGGGGAGAAAAACTATCTTGGGTAAAATGATCTTTGAAATCTAGGATTGGACTCTAGTTGGACCCAAATATACATTGGGTCCAACTCAAACATGATTCTTTTTTAATTGGAGATAGGAATATTTCTTTGTTTAATTTTAGATCGGGCGTCCTATATTAGCGAGTTTATCTGCAACCGAAATGCCTTCTATAATACCTCTTTTGGTTAGAAAAGATATATGGTCATTATTTGCTGTGTATTTAGATTTGCTCATTTTCATTAATGCCGCTTTTGAGTCGGCAAAGATTATTGATTGCTTGATATCTTTTTCCAAGATGAATTGAGTGGCTTTGTTAATTGCAATAATCTCTGCTGAGCAAATCTGCATATGTTGTGGCAGATTACTTGCGAATGATATTTTTTCTTCAGGGCTATAAACTCCGTATCCAGCTTTCCCTGATGGATTACAGGACCTATTGTACGAGGCTGGTTTGAAAAGTCCGTGCAAAGTCCGAGAGATGGCACCACCGGCGCGTATCGAGGTCATGTTTAGTTAGTAGCATCTCTTGAATGAACGCACACCAAGTTTCAGCCATATTGGTCTATTTCTTTATGTTTGGCATTCGTGTGAATCAAGGAACTCGAGTGATTTTCAAGAAATGGACGAAAAAGAATTTCGTGTGGTGATTAAACATTACTTCATGAAAGGCAAAACGCCTCAGGAGACTAAAGAGAAGCTTGATAAACATTATAGTGATTCGGCACCTTCGATTAGAACAGTTTATAAGTAGTTTCAAAATTTTCGGACTGGCCATATGGGCACAAGTGACGCTGAACGTTCTGGACGGCCTGTGGAGGTTACGACTCCAGAAATCATCGATCAAATCCATGATATGGTGATGGATGACAGAAGAGTTAAGGTGCGTGAGATTGCTAGTGCTGTGGGCATCTCGACTGAACGGGTACATAATATTTTGCATAAACATTTGGTAATGAGAAAGCTATCCGCAAGATGGGTGCCGCGATTGCTCACGCTTGACCAAAAACGGAATCGTGTGAAGTGTTGCAAGGATGGTTTGCAGCTGTTCCAGAAGAATCCGGAGGACTTTAAGCGTCGTTTCGTCACTGTGGATGAAACATGGATACATTACTATACTCCTGAGACCAAACAACAATTTAAACAATGGGTTACCAAGGAGGAATCTGCACCAAAAAAGGCGAAGACCGTTCCTTCGGCCGGAAAGGTTATGGCGACTGTCTTTTGGGATTCGCAAGGGATAATCCTCATCGACTATCTGGAAAAGGGTAAAACTATTACAGGTGAATATTATTCATCGTTATTGGACCGTTTGAAAACCGAGCTGCAAGAAAAAAAACGCCCGCGATTGGCCCACAAGAAAGTCCTTTTCCATCACGACAACGCACCAGCACACACCTCAGCAGTTGTGGACGCAAAATTAATGGAAATAGGATTCCAACTCGTTTCACATCCCCCCTATTCTCCAGACTTGGCTCCCTCGGACTACTATTTGTTCCCCAATTTGAAGAAATGGCTGGCGGGACAAAGATTTTATTCAAACGAGGAGGTGATTGCAGACAGTAATGGATATTTTGCAGACTTGGACAAATCCTATTATTCGAAAGGGATCAACAAACTAGAACATCGTTGGACGAAGTGTATAAGCCTAAAAGGAGACTATGTCGAAAAATAAAAAAGGTTTACCCCAAACACATAAGTAGTTTTTATTTTTGCATGGACTTTTCAAACCAGCCTCGTATATTTCCTTTCCTGTATATCCTTGTTTTTAGTAATTTAAATTTCTAACATTGATGGATATATATTGATAATCTAATTCGAAATTGTGGCAAGGAAGGATTTCATTTTGATACATGTTCGAGAATGTTCTTATTTTATTCCAGCAATCTATTGAGGGAGGAAAAACTCTGTTTTTCCAATAACCCTTCTTGTTTTTTGATAGAAAATATATTTGTATTATGGCGTCTATAATAGGATTGTTTTTGATTTGATAATTCTTCAGAAGGAATTTATAGGTAAGCCATTTTCTTCTTGTTTGGAGATTTGATTCTCCGCATTCTGATAGCGCCGCATACCTTGGGGTTGACCTCATTGTTCCAGAAACAATTCTGAGACTTTGTAATTGAATTTTATCTAATTTCCTTAAATCTCCTTGGAAGTATGGTTCAAACACATGACAGGAATAATCCAAGTGACTAAGGATAGCAGCTTTGTATATTAGAAGTAAAATTTTTGGGTCTCCTCCCCACCAGGTACCTGCTAACGCTCTCATTATGTTTATGCTTTTGTTCGATTTGTTTTCAATTTGGTTAAAATGGGCTTTCCATTTGAGATTTTTATGTACGATCACCCCTAGGTAGGAGGTTTGGTCTTTCCATTCAACTTTTTCAGAGTCTAGTCTGATCTCTGGTTTGTCTGCTTTAATGTTCCCTTTACTGAATAGAATACATGATGACTTATTAATAGATAGTTTGAAATTATGAGTCTTTAACCAATCGATATTCTCTCTTGTACATCATTAAGTTCTTTTCCTGTTTATATTCTTTCCTTTTGCTAATATTGTTAGATCATCAGCATACTGAATAACCTTGCAGGATGTAGGAATTATATCAAATAAGGAGGCAGTGCATATATTAAATAAAATTGGACTCAGAGGGAATCCCTGAGCAATACCCATACTAGATGTAGTTGGACCATGAAGTTTTCCAGAATTATCCTTGATGAAGATTTTGCCATCTTAGTTGCTTTGTTTCAATATCACCACATTTTTATTTCGAATTTGGTCTAGATATTCTTAATGGTCATTTAAACACATCTATGATTCGAGTTTCTTTCGGTAGTTTCTCTTTGTTCTCCATGTTCTGCACTATAAATCAGGTTACTTTTTAAAGCATCTCATACATGTAGTATGGTGGTTCGTTTTTAGTCTCATATTCTCCAGAGTATTCTATTTAGACAGCTTATTATTTGCCTTACATGTGATAAATTTTCATTAATTTCCCTTTCATCTATTGTTATCTCTTCGTTTGTTTTTTGTGTGTTGCTAATTTTACAAGCTGAGTAGAAAGCAAGCATAAAAGAGAAAGGAAAAACTGATTTGAAATATAATCGTAGTATATATAGTCTTCTCAGTTGGATATCAAAGCTACTTACTAAGATCTCATTAGAAGAAGTAGCCTGGGCAGGAATCAGTGGAGAACAACAATCCATATCCTCGTCATGTGTTTCATACTCGCAGATCTTACCGAAGCTGTTGACAGAATGAAGTTAGAGGAACTAGTAAGACTACGTAAAAAACATATTTGTCGTCTATTTTAGTAAATGTGACCAAAAATCTAATTTAAGAAACAGCACCTGCGTAAAAATAGATGACCAGTTATTGAGAAAAGTATCTGTGCCTACTGGAATAAAATAGAGAGACAGTCTAATACCAGTTCTGTTCAATGTCATTATGGATAACATAATTACTGAAATAAAAGCAACTGAATTGATTGAAATTAAAATAATCTGATATGCCATTATTGCAAAGGACGAGAATAGTTCACAAAAACCCTTCTTTGAATTTAAGACAACCGCAGACACCTTCAACATGACCATCTCTGTCCGAAAGATCAAGTCTGCGACAATCTCAAGACAATAACAAGGACATATACGAAATGAGGGTCGTTAAGTACCTTGGCGCTACAATCGCTAGCAACTGAGAACTAAAGTAAGAAGCTAGGAAGCAAACAAAATAGGGTCATGAACGTTGCGAATAGTGTCAGATTTTAAAGCACTTCCATGAGATCTATCATGACAAACACTACCGAAAAGAGGACGATAACAACTTAGACGAAACGTCTTCTGTAAACAAGTCAAATGGGCACTATGCTTAATAATCGGCTACACACTTCGAGGCTATGTGTGGAGTGACGACATTTGAGACGTCTGCGGAGTCCAGAACATCGTAGGATAGAGTACAATGCAAAGAAGGAAATGGAAGGACCACGTCGAGAATTGCTGTAGACAAACTCCCGAAAACTGCTAAAAGCAAAAAAAGTGCTTTCTATTGTTTATATCCGTGTATAGGATTTGGTCTTAACTTAAGAAGAAGCTTTATTTCCCATTTTTAATATCTTTCTTTTTTTTTCGTGCCATATGTTTGAAAACGTCTTTACAATTTGTTACAATAATTTAGTCATTGGCGAACAGAAGGGTAAACAAATATGTCTCTTTTAAAACATATGTTTTAAAGAGGGTAGATAGCATATAGTTTTTATGTAACTAAAGCTAATAGCGGAATACTCCCGGCATAATTTTCTCGAAAGTGTAAATGACAGAAGAATGTTTTTCCTGAAATCTAAATCAGACATGACCAGTTTCATTTACTGTTATGCATTATTTCCGTGGTTTGAATAAATGTCTTCGTCATTGCAATTATTATTCAATTTACTGCTTGGGCTGTAAATTAGTTTGGCCTGTCAAGTTCGTGTCTGAGCAATGCCTTTCCAGCGCATCTTGCATAATTATTTTCTCGTCAATATTAAGGTCAAGATGCAACGACGTTAATATCATGGCTTTGTCTAGTTTATCAGCGTAATTTAATTGTTTTACAAAATCGAAAATTAATTTTTGTACTAAATTGCAGAATAGTGTAAATCTGAAATGATTTATTTAGTCCACAGCTGCCAACAGCTTTGTGAATAAATAGTTATAACAACAATTATTATTTGTTTATTATATTTTATATTGTTCTATATGAATGCAAAAACAATTTTTTATACGTCTGGAAAGTGAGAGCTTTATTGCAGTACTCTTTAGCTTTCAGGACTCTATTTTTGTTCACTCATCTTCCAAAATAGTGCCAGAGTAATATTTAACTGTGTGGTTAAAAACAATTGTTTTATTGTTTGAAAATTTATTTGGATTTGTTATTCAATTCCAACGGCATTTCTTGTAATTCCTCTTTTATGTTGGCGATTAAACTGACATCATCTGCGAATCTTAAAAATCGTTCAGAGTCCATTAGTATTCCTTTATTTTCCCACTTTAGCGATGTCTTCTAGAGTCAACGTGAACAGCTTTGGGGATATTAAGTCGCCTTATCTAGTTCCCCTTTTAATTTTGATTTTTTTTGTTCTTTCTTCAAGCAATATTTGTGATGGTGTGATGCATCTCTCTACTGAATCAAATACTTTTGCTATTGCTATCAACAAGGTGACCTTATATTCATTTGCTTTTTCCACTTGTAATCTAGTTATTTGAAGATATTCCGAAGTGCCGTATCCCCTTCTAAATCCCGCTTATTCACGTCATTGATAAGTATCTAGTTTGTTCGTTAATCTATATATTAGAGTATGATTCTAGTGAGGATTTTATATAATACCGATAACAGGCTAATGGGTCTGTAATTCTCCAATTTAAATTTGTTCCCCTTTTTAAAAATAAACACAATCACGGCGTTTATCCAAGATATTAGCATTTTACTTTCTATAAGGCACCTGTTAAATAAAGTCTGAAGAGGTTACATTATGAATACCCCTCTATACATTATCATTTCTATAGTTATTTCATCGCTCCTGGTTCTTTGTCGTTGTGCACATATTGTATAACGTTCATTATTTCATCCATTGTTATATCAGGAATTTGTTCAGATCTCATTTCTTACTATCACTCTATTTCCATCTTCTTTCTCGGGCGGTGGCGATTTTTCATGTCATACACTATTTGATAATATTTTTTTTTGTAGTCTTTATCTCTTGGATTTGTGCAAATTCTTGGTTATCGTTATTTATAAGTTTTATTATTTGATGTTTCCCTTCCTTCATTTGTTTAGGTGTTTCAAACTTGTTCCCTCTTTCAAAGTTTCTTCTATTTTCGAGTTTCTGTACTCTCTGACGTCTTCTCAGATCTTCTTCTTTTGTGTCTATTTTTGCCAATTTAATCTGCCATTTGTAGGATCATTTCTTAATAGTCTTAACTGTTTTATTAAATTTTGTGTTTTTTCTTTTTTCGATGTTGCTATTTGTCCTGTATTCATAAGTAGGCTGTTGGTATTTTTATTCAACTTTACTCTTCATTTAACGGCTCGGGTTTAAATTTTAATAACACAAATATAAGCTCTTATTTTAATAATAGTCAAAAAATACCTGGCACAAATATCTAAAAATTAATCTTACCCAAACAAATAAAGTAATATATCTTTACTTGGTAAGGACGGCTTTTTAAAACCACGTACACGATATTTTAGATATAAAAGTAATATTATAACTATTTCTTTCAAAGTTTATAATCTTTTTTGTTTTTTGTGGGTATGTAGATTTTTAAGTTCTGCCCAAAGCTCGACTATAGTTGGTTGCTGAGAGTGCGTGCCTAGAACGCAACCCAAAATTTTGAATAGATGTATCTTCTGGAGCTTTATCAGAACTTGCAAGTTTATTCAATTTTTGTATATCAAATCAGATTATTTATTCTACCCTTGTTAAACTGTATATATTTCCATAGAGTTAGAACAGTTCTATATACACTTATATACAAAGATCTCCTATTTCTAATTCAATGAAAAATTATTGCTTATACCGTTATCTTGTATACTAATAGTTTAAGGAAAGGTTCTAAGAAAATTTGAGGTAAAATTTAAAGTAAAATTTTAAGCAGAGTCTGAGGTAAAATTTTAGGCAAAATCTGAGTCTTTAGATTATCATATAATAATCCCAAAAAAAATGATAGATTTAGTTACTCTTACCTGATGAAGGTGATCAAGATAATGGTCTTGGAGTAAACGTGCAGTACTCTGTGGGTCTTGCAGACAGTA
Source organism: Pachyrhynchus sulphureomaculatus (assembly GCA_019049505.1). Taxonomy (NCBI): domain Eukaryota; kingdom Metazoa; phylum Arthropoda; class Insecta; order Coleoptera; family Curculionidae; genus Pachyrhynchus; species Pachyrhynchus sulphureomaculatus. The sequence continues at coordinate 197,230,988 of CM032447.1, read as the reverse complement.
CTTCGTCGACTGCTGATGCTCTCTGCATATGATCTCTTGCCCATGTTTTTTGGTTTCATCTTCCTCGATGAATATGGAGCTGGCGCATTCAGTTATATTATAATTCTAAATAAAAGGTATTTAACAGTTAATAAAGAAAACTGATATTTCCTCTATCAAACATGAAAATATCTTACGGTATCTGAATACAAACACCAAGGTAGGTCTATTTTCGCAACTATATTTTTCAGGTTAGATTTTACGTTTACGTGTTTTATATTTTATCCGAGGAATATTGAAATAAAAATATTATCAATACTGTTAACGCAAATCTTGATTGCTACTTCCATATTTTAGATGTCTTCTTGACACACAATAGGGATATGGCATCTAGAAAAGAAAAAAAGGAGGCTCCAAGGAAGTTATGATCTTTAGGTTTCTAAATATATAATGTTAGGAGCAATTTATATTTTTAAATACTCTAAGCTATATCAAAAAATCTAGGCTTATTAATCGATTCTTATTTATTTTATTTTATTTATTATTTATTTATTTTATTTAAGACTAAAGCTAGGAAATTAAAATTAATTTACACTGACATTTTCTTACTGGAGAAATTAACAATCTTTCTTGCGACACTCTTTTGTGATGTAGTATATGGCCATTGTGCTGATAGTGCTGATACGTATAGGATACACATGGTTTAGAATTCATGTCGGCGCTTTATCTGTAGTGTCGAGAATCGGATTTGTCATTTCGATACGACGCCGGTTGGCTTAATATGCAAACTACATTTTGCCTAATTTTTTTTAACAAAATCTTAAAACTGTTTTACTTATTTAACAAAATTGCTTCCGCAATGATATACATAATCTTAGTCTTCGGACATACTTGAAAAATAATATACTTCGACAGAAATTTAATATTCCTATTCCATTTATGCGAATTCTTATAATTTAGCCAGATCTTTCAAAAATGAGGACATAAAATTTTCAAATTTATTTAATTAACGTTAATAAAGTAACACGTAGGCTGAAAAGTTTTTGGTCTAGCTACTTAAAACTTTATTCATCAACATAGTCTCCTTCAAGAGCCATATGATCAGTCCAACGCTTTCCTAACATTTCTATACCTTTCTTGTAGAAGGATTTGTCTTTGCCTTCAAAATAGGCCCTAGCTTCGGCGATAACCTCTTGAGCCAATCTCATCATTTTCCTGGTCTAAGAATAGATAATAGTCGCTGGGGGCCAAATCTGAAGAACACGGTGGATGAGGAAAAAATTCATACTTCAATTCATGCAATTTTGCCATCGTAACCATTGACTTGTGACACGATGCACTGTCTTGTTGAAAGAGCACTTTTTTTTTAATCATTTGGGGCTGTTTCTTTGCGTTTTCTGCCTTCAAATGCACCAATAACTTTATATAGTATTCTCTATTGATGATTTTTCCCTTCTCAGCATAGTCGACAGAAATTATTCCATGCGCATCCCAAAATACAGAGGCCAAAGCCTTCCCAGCCGACTGTTGTATCTTTGGTCATTTCGGGCGGTTTTCACCGGCTGCTATCCACTCAGCTGACTGCCAATTTGATTCCGGTGGGTAGAGGTGGATCCAAGTTTCATACATTCCCACATATCGCTTGAAAAAAACCCTTTTTATTGCGCTTAGACAGGTCCAAACAGCGCTTAGAACCATCAGCACGTTGTTGTTTATGGACTACTGTGAGCAAACGCGGTACCCATTTCGAGCAGAGCTTTCTCATACCCAAATGTTCATGCAAAATATGACCACCACGTTCTTTTGATGTCTTTAGGGTGTCAGCTATCCCACGCAATGTCACTTTATGATCATCCAAAATAATTTTATGGATTTTTTTTATGTTTTCTGGTGTAACCACCTCATTTGGGCGTCCAGAGCGTTCAGCATCATTGATATCTGTACGACCGTGTTTAAATTCGGCATATTAGTAAATGGTGAGTGATCTTCCAGGGTCAGAATCCTCGTAATACTTATCAAGCCATTGCTTTGCTTGAACGGCATTTTTCCCATCAAAAAGAGTGTTTAATCAACACACGAAATTCGATTTTTTCCATTGTTTTGAAAATATCAGAAGTAGCGTCACCAAAACCACTGTAACTTGTAAACTATGAAATGTCATGAAGTTTTGACATGTATCGTTCGTAGCTTGGTACTTCCTAAAAATTTTTTGAAAAGGGCGACATTAATGTGTCAGACCAACAACTTTTCAGCCTACATGTTATTACTCAATCTACCTATATGGCTTACTACACTCCCGCTTTTCCATTTTCTTCTTTACTACCTCTCTCTCTTTCTTCTTTTTCTACCTTTCATTTTTTTATGTCTACTTTTCTTTGTCATCGTCACTTTCTTCTTCACTACCTCTCTCTTTCTTTTTTTCTACCTTTCATTTTTTTTATGTCTACTTTTCTTTGTCATCGTCATTTTCTTCTTCACTACCTCTCTCTCTTTCTTTTCTTTTCTGCCTTTTAGTTCTTTTTATGTCTACTTTTCTTTGTCTGCTATTCGTTGTACTTTTATACTGTGATTTTTGCTGTCATTTTATATAGTTATCTGCAATATATTAGGTTTCCAAAATGTTTCTGTTCTTTTCTAATGACCCGAACAACACGCAGCAAGTAATAGTTTGCACTCAAATTCATTAATACTGGATGCAACGATCTTTTCGCTAATTATATTTAATAGTTATTATAATTAATATTAAACAATGTTAGGTTTGTCTTTGCAATTGGTAAAAGAAACAGTTTTTTACCATACAGAAAATTTAATTTAGAGTCATGCAAAACTTATAAACAGCTGTACAGTTTACATATCTGAAGTCAAGACAAGTCTTAAGTCAAAATATAAAATATTAATGTGATTTTAATTACTAATATTTACTGGGGTTGCTTTAATTTAAAAAAAAAGGCAATCAATATAATTTCTTCGAAATTACTCTCAGCCTTACATTTTAGACGCAGACATTATTTAAATATCAAGTTTACTCACAGGTAACCTCAATGAGTTTTTCCTTGGTATTATGTGAAAACGTACTCTCCCCTAGCCTAAGTGTTTAGCACAATAAATTAGACCTTTTTATCAGTATGTTGTGACACTAGCGAAGGCTATGGTCACTCTCACTTGAAAATGTTGACAAATGAAGTTAGGCGAAGAGAAATAAGTCACAGGGTACTCAATAAATTCAATACAGCGAGACAAAAATTTGGTTTTTGTTCAGACATGATATATGTCTTATAATATCCGAAAGAAGCACATTTCGTGACCATTAAAAATTGTAAAGGATGTCATGCGTTTCGTTTACCAAGTCTTGCACAAAACAATTTGTTTGATACTCTTTCTAACTGTTCGTCAAAACATGATGTCACTCTTACCAGTATAATTTGACATTTACAAACAAATGCCATAAAACGACTGACACAACCTGTTAAAAGTTGGGGCTTTCGACACTGAAAAAAATATAACAACTGGCGCTATTATTTTTTTTTTGTATCCGAAAGCTTCGGTTTGTACCTGGAAAAAAGGTGTAGATTTTTAAGGCTACCTTATAAAATACATTTTATGAAATATTAATTTTTTTTTTAAAAAAAAAGCACAAACCACAACATAAATAACCGGTAAAGTGCAAGTTGGACTTGCGCAATTCGTGTTGCGTACGTTGATGGTTTTAAAACAAAAATTTTTGTTACGGAGGTATTAAATGATTAGTGACTTCACAAAACACATCCTAGATGAGTTTTCAACAAAGTTTTTTCCGATCTTTACTGAAAACTGATGACATGGAAATTTTTGTTTCTTTTTTTTTATATACGAGATAAATTATTAAAAGCAAGGCACTCGTGATAATTTCCATTCAATCTACACCCTCTAGAGAATATTCCAGAATTTTTTTCAAAATGTTTTGATCAGTACAGACAGAGGGGGGGAAACAGCGATTTTTCGCAATTTATTAAAAATAAAACAAAGAGAAGTATGAGCAAGTATTATATATATATATATATATATATATATATATATATATATATATATATATATATATATATACATATATATATATATATATATATATATATATATATATATATATATATATATATACATACATATATACGAGGCTGGTTTGAAAAGTCCGTGCAAAAATAGAAACTACTTATGTGTTTGGGGTAAACCTTTTTTATTTTTCGACATAGTCTCCTTTTAGGCTTATACACTTCATCCAACGATGTTCTAGTTTGTTGTTCCCTTCCGAATAATAGGATTTGTCCAAGTCTGCAAAATATCCATTAGTGTCTGCAATCACCTCCTCGTTTGAATAAAATCTTTGTCCCGCCAGCCATTTCTTCAAATTGGGGAACAAACAGTAGTCCGAGGGAGCCAAGTCTGGATAATAGGAGGGATGTGAAAGGAGTTGGAATCCTATTTCCATTAATTTTGCGACCATAACTGCTGAGGTGTGTGCTGGTGCCTTGTCGTGATGGAAAAGGACTTTCTTGTGGGCCAATCGCGGGCGTTTTTCTTGCAGCTCGGTTTTCAAACGGTCCAATAACGATGAATAATATTCACCTGTAATAGTTTTACCCTTTTCCAGATAGTCGATGAGGATTATCCCTTGCGAATCCCACAAGACAGTCGCCATAACCTTTTCGGCCGAAGGAACGGTCTTCGCCTTTTTTGGTGCAGATTCCCCCTTGGTAACCCATTGTTTAGATTGTTGTTTGCTCTCAGGAGTATAGTAATCTATCCATGTTTCATCCAGAGTGACGAAACGACGCTTAAAGTCCTCCGGATTCTTCTGGAACAGCTGCAAACCATCCTTGCAACACTTCACACGATTCCGTTTTTGGTCAAGCGTGAGCAATCGCGGCACCCATCTTGCGGATAGCTTTCTCATGTCCAAAGGTTTATGCAAAATATTATGTACCCGTTCAGTCGAGATGCCCACAGCACTAGCAATCTCACGCACCTTAACTCTTCTGTCATCCATCACAATATCATGGATTTGATCAATGATTTCTGGAGTCGTAACCTCCACAGGCCATCCAGAACGTTCAGCGTCACTTGTGCCCATATGGCCAGTCCGAAAATTTTGAAACCACTTATAAACTGTTCTAATCGAAGGTGCAGAGTCACCATAATGTTTATCAAGCTTCTCTTTAGTCTCCTGAGGCGTTTTGCCTTTCATAAAGTAATGTTTAATCACCACACGAAATTCTTTTTCGTCCATTTCTTGAAAATCACTAGACTTCTTTGATTCACACGAATGCCAAACACAAAGAAATAGACCAATATAGCTGAAACTTGGTGTGCGTTCATTCAAGAGATGCTACTAACTAAACATGACCTCGATAAGTGCCGGTGGTGCCATCTCTCGGACTTTGCACGGACTTTTCAAACCAGCCTCATATATATATACATATATATATATATATATATATATATATATATATATATATATATATATATATATATATATATATATATATATATATATATATATATATATATATATATATATTTGAACTCGTCTCTTTACAAGCTTGCATTTGACACCCCACTCGATGACTCGGTAAAAAAAAAATTCGGATATCACCCCCCAAAACTAACCCCTTAAGTCAAAATTTAACTTTCAAAACTTCACGGCTCTGATGAGACCATTAATTCCTATATTAGAGCCAAATTTCAACTTTCTATGTTAAATAGTTTCGGAGAAAATCGGATGTGACAGACAGACAGACGGACAACGAAGTCATCTTATTTCCTTATGGAATACTAAAAAGAATTAGAAAATAATTAGAACCGTGCATTTTTAGCGAAACAATGAACCGCACAAATTTAAAAATTAAGGAATTATGAACATTTTAATGGTAATTTAGGATTTTTTAGTGAAAAGCAATACATAATAAACCAAAACACCTTCAAACTGCTAATTGTACAAATTTTTATAATAATATTTTTTTATAAATTGATGAAAGAAACTGTTACTATTCATTAATGGAAAACTTGAAGACAATAAGAAAGGTTACGGGTAGAGAGAACAGAGAACAACTGGGCTAAAAGAAAAGGAAAAAGTTGAATACTAGCCTTTCGGTAACCCAAATTTATACTTATGCGGCCACAGAATATAGAATATTCTCGAAGAGAAGGCTTAACGAACCAGACCCTGAAATTTGAAATCTCTAAAAGAAAGTTTCGTCGGCAGAGCTGCCGAAATTCGGTTTACAAAGCTGCGTCATCGATGAATAGTCTAGACGTTAAACCCATTCTTACAAAAACAATAGCGGACATATGGAATAAGAGTATTTGGTTTGAAAGCAGTTTTAACATAATTTCTAGATAAATATTTTTAACGTTTTCGCATGGAATTTTTATTTGAGTATTTGCATTAGATATATTGTAACACGTAGACTGAAAAGTTTTTGTTCTGACATATAGATGTCTCCCTTTTCAAAAAATCCATACGACTTTTAGAAAGTACCAACCTTCAAACGTTATGTGTCAAAATTTCATGACATTTGGACGATTAGTTTACAAGTTAAAGTGGTTTTAGTGACGCTACTTTTGATATTTTCAAAACAATGGAAAAAATCGAATTTCGTGTGTTGATTAAACACTGTTTTTTGATAGGAAAAAATATCGTTCAAGCACTCTGACCTAGGAAAACCACTCATCATTTACTGGTATGCTGAATTTAAACGCGGTCGTACAGACAGAAATGATGATGAACGCTCTGGATGCCCAAATGAGGTGGTTATACCGGAAAACATAAAAAAATCCACGAAATTGTTTTGGATGACCCTAAAGTGAAATTGCGTGGGATAACTGACTAAAGATTTTTTTTTTTTTTGGAACAACGCAATTGAACACTTTGGAGAATCTCGAGCGGTTGCTCTTGACATATCCAAGGCATTTGACCGTGTTTGGCACGATGGGCTGTTGGCTAAGCTACGTTCTTATGGTATGTCTGAAAAGTTCTGTTTGTGGCTCTCATGTTTCCTCAGAGAGCGTTCTTTACGAGTGGCAGTTGACGGATTTCTTTCTAGCACCTTCACTATCAACGCCGGTGTGCCCCAAGGTTCCATACTGTCTCCTACTCTCTTCCTCATTTATATTAACGATCTGCTGGAAAAGACCGATCTACAGCTTTGCAGATGACAGTACACTTATCACTTCATTCACTTTGAACGCTCGGACATCGACTACTCAGACGAATATCCGCAGACAGCAGGAAGTCATTCAACTTAACAAAGACCTGGAAGAAATTCTATCTTGGGGTGACAGTAACCAAGTGGAATTTAACGCTACAAAAACCCAGGCGGCAGTTTTTTCTAAAAAAGTTAACGTTTGCAGAACCCGACATAGTTATGTCGGGGCACTCCATCCCTCTAACATCGTCACTCAATCTGTTAGGCGTTAATTTGGGAGCAAATATGTCCTGGCATGAACATGTTGCAGGCATAGCAAGAAGAGCTTCTCAAAAGTTGGGAATATTGTTTCGAACCAGAAACCTTTACACTCCACAACAACTGTTAATTCTTTACAAAGCGCAAATTCGACCAACCATGGAATACTGCTCCCATGTTTGGAGCTCCGCTCCCAAACATACACTGCATTTGTTGGATTCTATCCAGAGAAGAGCTGTTCGTCTGATTGGACACCCGGAACTGACCGACGGCCTTGATTCGCTGGAACATCGAAGAACGGTTGGCGACTTGAGCCTATTCTACAAGTACTTTCATGGAAAGTGTTCGAAAGACGTGGCCCGTTTAATTCCTCCCAGAGCGGTGCATATTAGAAGTACACGTCGCGCTAATGCTTCACATCCGTATGAGGTTCAGCTTGTTACTCCTCGTACAACGCTTTTCAAGCAGTCTTTTATATGGAGAACATCATACCTTTGGAATGGTTTACCCAGGACTGTGTTTCCCACCGAGTACAATCTACAGCGATTCAAGAACAACGTGAATCGCTTTCTCCGCACACGTGTCGCTCCTGTAGCGCTTTAGGGACTTCCCTGTAGCACGTGTGCTAGACCCATAAAAAAAAAAGATATGAAAAAACCGTATTGGTCATATTTTGCTTGAACATTTGGGCATGATAAAGCTCCGTTCGGAGTGGGTAACGCGTTTGCTCACAGTGGACCAAAAACAACAACGTATTGATGATTCTTAGCGTCATTTGGGCCTGTTTAAGAGCAAAAAAAGGTTTTTTTTTTTTTCATGCTATGTGTGACACGGGATGAAACATGGATCCACCACTACACACCGGAATCAAATCGGCAAGATAGCAGCCGGTGTAAGCCGCTCAAAGCGACCAAAGACACAATAGTTGGCTGGGAAGGTTTTGGCCTCTGTATTTTGGGAAGCTCATGGAATAATTTTCATCGACTGTGCTGAAAAGGGAAAAACCACCAATAGCGAATATTATATAAAGTTATTGGTGCGTTTGAAGGTAGAAATCGCAACGAAACGGCCCCAAATGAACAAGAAAAAAGGGCTCTTTCATCAAAACAATGCCCCGTGTCACAAGTCAATGGTTACGATGACAAAATTCCATGAATTGAAGTTTAAATTGCTTTCTCATCCACCGTATTCTCCAGATTTGATCCCTAGCAACTATTATCTATTCGCAGATTTCAAGAAAATGCTCGCGGGAAAGAGATTTAGCTCCAATGAAGAAGTTATCGCCGAAACTGAGGCCTGTTTTGAAGGCAAAGATAAATCCTTCTATAAGAAAGGTTTAGGAACGTTAGAAAAGCATTGGACTGATTGTACCGCTCTTGAGACTATGTTGATGAATAAAATCGAATTTTGCAAAAAAACTGTGTTTTAAGTAGCTAGACTAAAAAACTTTTCATGTGTTATATAGGCTTGGTATATGATAATTATACCACCCATACAGATACAATTTATACTGTGTAGGAAAACACATTATTAAACATAGTCCTATAAAAGCTATTCATCAAATACGTGGCAAGAATCCCGACAACTTGTTCTTAATGTAGTTTTGATGACTAAGCTCTTATACGATGCCGCAGCTTATAGCACAAACTAACTAGGATGTGTTTCCGTAACGGTTTAAGGCTTAACGCCACACGTCATTTAACGTTTCTAGAAATATGGGTCAATCATGATAAACTGCTACATTCAGTTAGAACTGGGCAAATTTTTCTATGAAAAATGATGCGGCTTTTGTTTTTTTCTTGATAAATTGAAGAGGAAATAAGGAACACAAAAAAGATATACAGCAAATAAAAATATTAAATTTATATGAGGCGAGTATCAAGGCTTATAAGTCATCAGCAGAAGTTCAAGGGAAATAAATAAGTCAAAATAAACATTAGAAAAAAACCGGTCAAGTGCAAGTTGAATTTGCGCAATTAGTGTTCGGTACGTTGATCGCTTTTAAAATAAAAATTTTCGTTACAGAGGTATAAAATGATCAGGGACATTACGAAACACACCCCAAATGAGTTTTCTACAAAGTTTGTTTCCGATCTTCACTGATAACTGACGACCTTGAAGTTTTTTTTTATTTACCAGATAAATTATTAAAGGTAATGCACTCGTGATAATTTTCGTTCAATCTACATACCGTCGAGAATATTCCGGCATTTTCTCAAAATTCTTTGATCAGTACTTTTCGAGATTAAGGAGGGGAAGCGATTTTTCGCGATTTTTAAAAAATAATGTAAAGAAAAGTATTACATTATATTTATTTTGAACTCGTGTTTTTACCTGATACCACACTCGATGACCAAGTAAAATAATTTTTTTTTCACTACCGATTTCACCCCCCAAAACTAACCCCTTAAGTTAAAATTTAACTTTTAAAACTACTTGGTTCTGATGAGGCTATCAATTACAATATAAGTACTAAATTTTAACAAGGAATAAAAATTTAAACAAATGTTTAAGATCACCACTTATGTTTATTATTGCTGACAATTGTTTCGACACACTGTGTCTTCTTGTGGAGCAGTATGTTTCAGAATACATAGTTTACCTAATTACAAGTACTAAATTCATTATCAATATTTACCTTAATACCTAGAACAAGTTCAGTAAAGGAGACCCTCCCCCATCTAATTGATCGTTGAGTAATAGACCTGAGGATTTTTTTTGATTAATTTCTACCTGTTCTAAACAATTCAGTAATTTTCCTTTCTTTCCGTTATGCAAAATTTTGAAATCTTCATTGTATGTATGATTTTGCTCTGTTAAATGTTTGGCGTAATGAGATTTGATATTTTTCATTCTAAAGCTATGTTTATGTTCGTTTATTCTTTGATAAAAAGGTCTGCCTGTTTGTCCTATATACATTTTATTGCAAGTGCCACAGCATAATTCGTAAACCCCCCGATTTATTTTCTTTTTTTGGTTTACTTTTATTATTTTTAATATGTCGAGATAATGTGTTATTTGTACGGAAAGCGATATTTACATGATTTCTATGGAAAAAATTGTGAATTTTATTAGTTAATTTTCCAGTATAGGTGAGTGTATGAAATTTTTCTTTCTTTAGTTGTTTGTACGGGTACACCAGTCCTATTGCTTTTTTAAACGTTCCACAAATTTTTAAAAAAATTTTATCCGTACTTTCTGACATAAGGAGTGAAGAGCGATTTTCGGCAATTTTTTAAAAGTAATACAAAGAAAAATGTGCGCATGTGTTACATTATATATATATTTGAACTCGTGTTTTCACAAGCTTTCATTTGACACCCCACTCGATGACCTAGTAAAAAAAAAGTGTTTCACGTCCGATTTCACTCCCCAAAACTAACCTTTTAAGTTAAAATTTAAGTTTTAAAACTACACGGCTTCGATGGGGCCATCAATTTCTATATTAGTGCCAACTTTCAACTATGTCAAATAGTTTCGGAGAAAATCGGGTGTGACAGATGGACAGACAGACAGACGGACAAACAAACACACGGACAGCCACCAAAGTGATCTTATAAGTCTTTCGTACGGAACACTAAAAATCGGTAAAGTAATTTACCCAGTACTTTCCCTACAAGACATAGTTCTAAAATAAATGTTAAATTTAAATTTTTTATACATAAAAATAATCTAAACAGTGCAAGGTGATATTTTAAATAGTAAATACTTAATAGGAAGAAAAAAATTAATAGAACGAGAAGCCGTTTCAGATACATTTACAACGGAAATCTAACATTTTCTCCCACATAGCATCTCTATTAAAATTTAAAATATTAAAAAATAAAACAGTTTCAAATTCCTTTACATTAAGAACCCTGAAAAGGACATCCTCCCCTATTATATTAAGCCTTTACGTATTTGACGAATTGAAACTTGTGAAAAATAACACAATTTTTTGACTTGTTTACTGAAATGGACGCCCAGAAATGGACGTATAAGACTATATATTCGAGGCAACCCCTTTAACTTCCTTTCATATCTTCTTCAGGGCTGTTGATGAGAGGGCAGCACGATCAACACCCTCTCCCCTACCTGATTAATATCTTATATGTATGGCCATAAATATTTTAAAATAACTTACATAAGAACCAGAAATAGAGCAGAATAAAAGCAAACAAAAGGGAGCATTGGACTAAGTTTACAAGTCACATGGAACATGATATGTACGGTGCACAAGAGAAGATATAGAAGAAGCTGCAAAAAATCAGTTATTGAATACGTAAAAACAAAATGAATCTAGATTGAGACATGGGAAACATACTTCAAAGAACACTATGACACCCAAGAAACCAAGGACATGGAGGAATATAAAATACAATCTAAAGGGAGATTTGAAGAAACAGAAGTAATAACAAGCATGAAGAAATTAAAGAACAGAAGGGCACCAGGGACGAATGGAATACCTAACGAACTGCTGAAATATTGTATTGTATGGTATTGTATTGTTCAATAAAATACTAGATACAACGGAGGTACCGAATGACTGGCACACCCGCATCACAATCCCGATCTTCAAGAAGAGACAAAAAATCTGTCCAGAAAATTACAGAGGAATAACTCTCCTAAATACAACAATAAAATTGTTCGTCGACCTGTTGAAGCATAAACTGGAATTATATATAAAAATTGGAGAAAAACAACAGGAGTTCCGGAAAGACGGATTAACCACAGATCAATATTAATTATGAAGCAAATTAAAGAAAAAGCAATAGCGTACAATACGCCAGAGTATATATGCTTCATAGACTTAACTGAAGCTTTCGACAAAGTCCAACTCATTGACGTAATACAGACGTTGACGCAGAAGAAATCATAAAGAACTTGGTACATGAACAATAACGCGAAAATTAAAACAAGCGAGAACACTGCAAGATATATAACAATGCCAGGAGGAATTAGACAAGGCGATAGTCTCAGTCCGTTTTTATTCAATCTTTTAATGGACAAAATAATAGAAGACGTAGAGTCACTAGGAATGGGATACAGAATGAGTAACAACAGAATTAGTTTGGTTTGTTACACAGACGATGCAGCGCTGATAGCCGAAAGTGAAGGCGACCTACAGAGACAACTTTTTAATTTGATCAAGCCTGGCGACAGCTTAATATGAGCATATCAACTGAAAAGACCAAAAGCATTACTATCTCAAAAGATCCCATAAGATGCAAACTTATAGTGGAGGGTAAATCTATAGAAGAGCTAACCCATTTTAAATACTTTGGTGTAGACCTATCAAGCTATCACCATTCAGTTAGAGATCTTAGAGGATTAATTATTAAAGCAGCAGTTATCTCAGGCTTATTAAGAGATGTTATATGGTCTAATCTATACATGTGAATAGATTACAAGGTTAAAATATACAAGACTTGTATCAGAGCCAGACTTACCTACAATATAGAATCACGAGAAGACATCAATAAAATAAAAAGTATGCCACGTACCGCCGAAATCAAAACCCTAAGAGCGATAGTGAATAAAATAAGGAGGATAGAATACCAAATACAGACATCAGCCAAAAATGTGGCGTACAAGACGTAGTAGGATGGAGAAGACAGAGAAGAAAACAGTGGCGTAATCATGTAAAAAGAATGGAGGACCACAGATTATCAAAGATAGCTCTGGAAGGAAAACCAGCAGGCAAACATCTACCGGGAAGACCATCAAACAAATGGAGAGATAGTTGGCAATCAACTCATCAGGAGATCCCACAACTTCAAAATTAACAGATCATCCGATCTATAAAAAATATAAGTAGAAGAAGGAGAAAAATAACAGAATTTTCAAAATTCTCGGCGACAAGAACTCTGAACAAGACGTGTACTATGATATATTCGAAACAACCCCTCCAACATACATTCACAATGTGTTTAATTATAAATAGTTATGCTTAAAAATTGTTCCTTATTCGAACAAAAACCGTGAAAATTTCTCATAAGTTAGAATATAAACATTACCCAAAAACTAGGTATTATACGTAAGTATTATATATGAACTAAATTTGAAATTGATACCTTTCTTTAGTCGAGAGTTATCCTGCCAACAGGTACATAGATATACAGGGCGATAGATAGACTGACGTAAACGAGTGACTACATTTATTTAAGGATCCTGAAACCTGAAGATATCGGAGTATGAATTTCATGAATATAACATTTCCCTTTAACGAAAAAACTAGTAGTACTAGGTTATATATATATATATATATATATATATATATATATATATATATATATATATATATATATATATATGTATATATATATATATATATATATATATATATATATATATATATATATATATATATATACATACATGTTTCAACCTGTTGGAAGTTTGTGTTATTTAGTTATTCGTGGGTAATTTATGGAGGTACTCTTTATAATATTTACAGTTGATCATATTTACAAATATTAGTAACTAATGCAAATTTTAATGATGTAATTTAACCCTTATCTTCGTTTAAAACTTAATAAGTTCATATACTTTATAAGGTTTACAGTTTGCAAAATGAAGAGTTACAGAACTCTTAAGTAGTAATGAATATACTTGGGATATGTAAGTATCCTGGTACTGCGTTTTCCATGAAACCTAATTTTCGCATGGTAGTAAAACGCGTTAATAGTATTACAAAAAAAAACGATCACTGGGAGGAAGACAGAGCTTCTCGTTAAAAGACTTGAGTTTGTTTGGATGTACCCCACTTGATTTACTCAGAGCAGATGCATCCAGAAGAATGATTGATAGTCAATTGTATCGCTAACCTCCGTTAGGAGAAGGCAAATTAAGAGGAAGAATAATAATACTAGACTGTACTCGCGGCCGCACGATAATATATATACTCGCCTTCAAAATAATCTATGAAAACCCCAGCGTATGTTTATGGAATATACTCAATATATTCTGGTTAAAAAACTTGAGTTTGTTTGGATGTACCCCACTTGATTTACTCACAGCAGATGCATCCAGAAGAATGATTGATAGTCAATTGTATCGCCAACCTCCGTAAGGAGAAGGCAAATTAAGAGGAAGAATAATAATACTAGACTGTATTACCGGCCGCACGATAATATATACCCTCGCCTTCAAAATATATTCTATGAAAATCCCAGCGTATGTTTATGGAATATGTTCAATATACTAAGTTTGACGCTTATTAGTGTCAAACTTTTCTAAACTAATTTGCCGGTAAAATGGATCAAAATCGGCTAAATTATAAAAAAATATATAAAATTATAACTACTTTAAACGTTGTTCATGTCCATTATTTAGAAGTGTACTGTTCAAATTTGAGCAAAATAAGTCTATAATTAAAGAAGATATAAAAATTTACATTTCAACAGCTATCAATGACAAAAAACTTACTTTTACTTATTAATTTAACATATACCATTCAAATGTTATGAGAATCTACTTAATACAGGAAATATAGGTCAGGGTTGACTTAAGTAAGGTAAATAAAAGAGATACTGGCCTTTTAGTTTTAAGAGTTTTTAGTCAAAAATTACTTAAAATACCTCTACCTTCAAATTTGAATAAATCGATATAAGTAATATTTTACCATCCATCAATATCAAAAACCATTCTTTTAATAAAACCTATTTTGGCAAAATATTTTTTACGTAAACAAATAACTATCAGTGGTAAACGAAAATCTTTGATATTCTATCAACTGGATAAAAAACTTTAACTGCTAGATCATTTTCGCATTTATGTTTGTTTATTGTTAAATGTTATGAATACTTTAGCGTTAAAAAGTGTAGAAAATCCCTTTATACCAGTCAGTTTTTATTTGAATGCGGTCATATGGTTTTATTTCGCTTTCAGTGATTTAAATTGACCAAAATACCAATAAGTCCACTCAATACACGATGTGTTACAGTATCTGTAAATTATTATTCTTTAATTATATTTATACAAAGGTGTTAAAATTTTTATGCATTTTGTGCGGGCATCATTCGAAATATAGGATTTTTAACAACTTTTAGAACATTCTAATCACCCATCCCACAAAATCATGCTTACCAAGCTTTAGAAAATTTTACTCACAAGTCAGGACAAATAATATATTTTTACAAATTTGCAAGGTCATTCTATATACAAATTAGTCAAGACACATAATTTTCACGAAGCTCTAAAACGTTCTATTTCTAAATCAAACGATACGATAAATATGTCAATAAAGCTCTAGGTGAGACACTGTTTTTATTATTTGCAGACTGCTTTAACAGATAAAAAAAAAATAAAAATCAAGTCAATTGCAAATATTAATTTATAATATTTGCAATTGACATAATTATTAAATAACTAAATAAAACTCAATACTAAACAATAACTATACAAACAATCTAATATTTTTTAAGAACCCAAAATTAAACTGGAATTGTTTGTTCTGCTTTAAAACAAAAAAAAATAAAAACCGGTCAAGTGCAAGTTGAACTTGCACAATTAGTGTTCCGTACGTTGATTGTTTTTAAAATAAAATTTTTTTGTTAGGGTGGTATAAAATGATCAGTGACTTCATAAAACACACTCCAAATGAGTTTTAAACAAAGTTTGTTTCTAATCTTTGCTGAAAACTGGTGACCTTGAAATTTTTTTTTTTTTATATATACCAAATAAATTATTAAAGGTAATGCACTCGTGATAATTTTCGTTCAATCTATACCCCGTGGAGAATGTTCCAGGATTTTTTCAAAATTTTTTGATCAATATTTTTCGAGATAAGGTAGGGGACAGCGATTTTTTAAAAGTAATACGAAGAAAAGTGTGCGCAAGTATTACATTATATATATATATATATATATATATATATATATATATATATATATATATATATATATATATATATATATATATATATATATATATATTTTTACTCGTGTTTTCACAAGCTTTCATTTGACATCACACTCGATGACCTAGTAAAAAAAATTTTTTTTCACTTCCGATTTCACCCCTCAAAACGAACCTCTTAAGTCAAAATTTATGTTACGGTGGCATAAAATGATCAGTGACTTCACAAAACACACCCCAAATGAGTTTTCAACAAAGTTTGTTTCCAATCTTTACTGAAATCTGATGACCTTGAAATTTTTGTTTTTTTTTATATACCATATAAATTATTAAAGGTAATGCACTCGTGATAATTTTCATTCAATCTACACCCCGTGGAGAATATTCCAGAATTTTTTCGAAATTTTTTGATAAGTACTTTTCGAGATAAGGCCCGGGACAGCGATTTTTTCGCGAATTTTTAAAAATAATACAAAGAAAAGTGCGCGCAAGTATAATATTATATATATATTTTTTACTCGTGTTTTCACAAGCTTTCATTTGACACCACACTCGATGACCTAGTAAAAAAATTTTTTTTTCACTTCCGACTTTACCCCCCAAAACTAACCCCTTAAGTCAAAATTTAATTCTCAAAACTACATGGCTCTGATGAGGCCATCAATTCCTATATTATTACCAAATTTCACCTTCCTATGTCAAATAGTTTCCGAGAAAATCGGGTGTGACAGACAGACAGACAGACAGACAGACAGACAGACAGACAGACAGACAGACAGACAGACAGACAGACAGACAGACAGACAGACAGACAGACAGACACCGAAGTGATCTTATAAGTGTTCCGTACGGAACACTAAAAAAGAAGAAGCATATGAAAACGCAGTGGAAGATTAATTAAATTTATTTATTTAAGTCCTAGAAATAAATTATAAAAGCTGTATGCGTCTGCTAAATTATTAAACATGACCGTTGGACTCCAGCCTAAATTCAACAGAGTCTCCAACCTTTTATCATACAACGTCATACCGTCGTTATTTTTCATTTGATGCTAGTAGTACATATATATATATATATATATATATATATATATATATATATATATATATATATATATATATATATATATATATATATATATATATACTACTTTCCTTTCAATCTAACATTTTATTGGCTACTTCGTGTTTATAAATATAAAGAATATTCTTAATTTTGTCTGCAGTATTATAATGAAATAGTGTGTATTATAAAGTTCAATAGTGTCTTAAAATGTCCGAAGCCCTTACCATCAGAAACCGCAAATGTTTGCCCGTTGAGGCAAAAGAGATAGTTAAAAGTGTTTATTTAAAGTTAGTGAAGCGAGGCCACGAAAAGTACTTTTCATTGATGGAGACATTAGCTTTAACAAGTATCTCCGAAAATACAGTTTGGAAAATTGTAAATAATTCGATAGCGCCTAAAAAAACACGAAAAGACAAAGGTGTGTCAAGACGTATTGATTTCTGTCAAGAAGACTTAATCCACCGCAAAATTTATGAAATGTATGCAGAACAAAATGTTCCTACGTTATTGTCACGGAGGCTGTCCGAGGATAGTTGTGACATAAAGTGTTTCATTACAACTTTATGGCGTATTCTCCTTCGTCTGAGATTTTTGTTCAAAAAATAGACAAAAGGCAAGTTATAATGGAATCACGGTGCTTACAACAACTCAGAATGGAATATCTTGAAAAAAATAAATACAGCTAGCTCGAAAAATCGAACCATAATCTACCTAGATCAGACTTGGCCACTCTAAAGCTCCATCAAATAAAGGTAAAAGAATAATTATTTTACATGCGGGGTCAGAAGAAGGCTGGATAGCAGAATGTCTATTTCTAGCAGCCAAGAGTATTTCAGATTCCAGCTTGGATTATCATTGTGATACAACCGCTGAAGTTTTTGAAGATTGGCTTCAAAACAAATTAATGCTGAATATACCACCAAATAGCTGTATTGTGATGGATAATGCATCCTATCATATTTGCCAAATGGATAAGGTACCAAGTTCCACCAGTAGAAAAAGGGAAATACAAGCCTTTTTGTGCGAACATGACATATATTTCCATGAAAGTTATACAGTTAAACAATTGTTAGAAGTTTTAAAAAGTTATAATTTTTCAAAGGAATATGTTTGTGATAAAATTGCAAAGGAAGCAAGACACGACATAATTCGGCTTCCACCATATTATTGCATCTTTAATGCGATCGAGTTAGCATGGCATAAAATAAAGTCTAATATACGTGCTTACAATAATACACCCACTTTAAACAGTAGTGTGATCGAGTTGATAAAGACAGAAGTCAAAAATGTAACCGTTAAAAACTGGAGACTCTGTATTCAACACGTCAAAAAAATTGAAAACTCATATAGATGTATGTACATAAATATAAATAGTTTAGAACCTGTAAGAAAACTTATTATTGATTTGCAAGATAGTAGCGATAGCGAAATTGAACTAGATATTAATTAATAATTGAAATTGTAACATATGTACGCGACACTGTACACTGTTTTAATATATTTGTGTAATTACTATATGGTGTATTATTCAGTACATAAAACATTAAAATTCAACTGTCTTATCACAATAAAATTTTAAAAACCCAACAATTATACAATCAGGTATAGTGCGGCCCTGCCGATGCCTTGTCATTAAACAGCCATAAATTAATCACTTTCGAATCTTGTTGAATTTTGAATGGGTATAGGTAGCTAAGTCATTTTCTTAGATCGTGAAAAAAATACTGTACATATGAACTTTTTGTCCTTAAAATGACCCACGCTCTATAAGGAAATATACAAGATGTACCATTTAAAAAGTATACTTCTTTCAATAATTTAAAAATGTGATACACAATTTTATTTTGTTTTTACTTTTTTATCAATGAAAATACTACTGCCACCTTATCCGATATGACAGACATGATTTAAGATACCCTGTATAATAAGTTTCATTCACTAAATCCACTAAAAATGCAATTAATTTTATCAAATAGTTTTTGTCAAAATTAGAGCAGCAGATGTTTAAAACTAGGATTTTATTGAAGATTTCGTGAAAATGTCTATACTAAACGTTAGCAAATATTCCAGGCGTGGTAATTAGCGCAGTATTATTAAATTTTGTCCTTGACTCCACAATTTCAGCATCACATGCCTTGTAAATGCCATGGCTGAAACATTTTGCTCGAGTTCTAGGAAGAACATTTGCCAAATTTCTTGCTTTACTCGGGAATAATATTATCTTTTAGCATGTCATTCATGACATACTATTTTCCGGATTTAAAATATCTTTTAAAATTTATTGTAGGATTTATAATTTAATACTGCTTTGACATATATTAAGGAGTTGTTTAATTTAAGAAGTATTTGTTCTACGTTCTCCTTTGCTGATAATACGGTTGTGCTAAGAACAGGAAAATCTTGGAGAGACGGGGAAGAACATGCAGAAAAAGACTTAAAAACCATAGAATGCGCGTTTGACAGCATCTCTCTATTAATAAACTTTCAATTAACTAGAATCCATTTAGTTGTAATAAAACACACTTTTAATTATAGTAAACCAACGTAAAGAATATATATTTAAAGATACTTTTCAAACTAGATATATATGGGTAAACAAATCGACAGATTTTTAAATAGAAATGAACTCATTAAAACTAATCAAGATAAATAATGATTATTGTTACATAGGTTCAAAAAATTATTAAAATGATTTACAGTCCGTTTGTTTGGAGGTGATAGCACACAACATGGGTTATAAACATTAAAATGCCATAAACCATAAGCGTTCGACATTTCTTTACCAGTTATTTGCATTTTTAGTTTTAAGCACCTTTATTTTCTGTCTCTATACAACAGAACATCCTTTTTCTAAAAACATATTTTATTACATACCTTCTAAACTTTACAATAAGCTATATAAATCAACGCATTTCAAAGTTTATTTTAATGAGTAAATGATGAAACTAAAAATCTTATTTGTATGATAAAGGCCTAAACGAGTACAATTAACAATTCTTAAGAACTAGAATCTACAGTGTTATCAAGCTTAATGACACTAGGTACAATAAAATTATTTGGGATTTTAGCAGTTATTGGAATATAATTAACCGAAGTACTTATCGGTAGGTAGGTGCCTAAGTATACAATAAAAATATTCTGTGTAAGTATAAAAATAAAACAAAAACCTTTAAAACGCTTAGTTCAAATCAGAACAGCGAGGGCTGTAAATCTGCATTTTCCCTGCGAGAAAAACAATGGTACTTAACGTCCACGATGCCCTAGTGCAGGGGTGCTCAAACGGTCGATCGCGAGTGCTTTTTGAGTCGATCTCTAACTAAATCGATAACTAAAACAAAATGTAATGAATAAACTACTAGAATTTATTCGATCCACAATTAGGCCAGAATAACCCCCTCATCACTTTATTTTATCGTAATAACCCCCTGCTATCGGCAAAAGGTGGCTTTATCAAAGGACCGCGCGGTACTTGTCAAAGAAAAGCCGCGTTTTTGATTCCCGCCGATTTTTCTAGAAACTTCGGCGGCGTGTTTGACGGGAACATTCGAGACTTCGTTCGCGCCGATATAAATGTTGCGCCTGCAGGAATATGAGTCAGTCTGAGTTGTAACTTGAAGGCGATACATCGATACAAAGTTTATTAATAAATAGTCCAAGATGAGTGCGGCGAAGGAAAGTAAAACTTATCATTTTAATAACGATTGGGAGGAAGAATTTTTCTTTTGTATGGTAAAGGATAAGTGCATTTGTCTCATTTACCGTGCGTCAGTTGCAATACCTAAGCATGGGAACTTAGAGAGGCATTATAAAACGGTTCATAAAAACTATGAAAAGGATTTTCCGTCACAGAGTGAATTAAGAAAATGAAAAGTAGGTGATTTGATAACTTGTTTGAAAAAAGAACAAACCATGTTCACAAGACCAGCCAAACAATCAAAAGCTGCAACGATCGCGTCATTTAAAATATCTCATATATTGGCGAAACACAAGAAACCATTTGATGATGGATTGGTTGTGAAGGAAGCATTTATTGAAGCGGGTGAGACTTTATTTGGAGATTTTAAAAATAAAACAGAGATTATGTCTGCTATTAGAGAATTTCAGTTATCTCGTCCGACTGTCACAAGGCGTGTTGAAGTCATGAGTCAGGACATGGCAGATAAACTAAAACATACTATTCTTTACAGTTCGACGAATCCACCAATATGACAGACACTGCCCAGCTGTGTATTTTTCTTCGAATGGTATTCAGTGACATGTCGGCTAATATATATACATATATATGACGTTTTCTTCAATTTTGTAACAAACTACAAGTTACCAATATATAAACTAGTGTGTATTACAACCGATGGAGCACCAGCAATGACTGGAAACGAAAACGGTTTTGTGGCATTGTGTCGAGCTAATGATGATTTCTCTTAATTTTTCTCCTTCCATTGCATTATACATCAACAAGTTTTGTGTTCAAAAGTTCTAAACATGGAGGAGATTATGGACATTGCAATAAAAATTGTGAATTCTATCCGCGCATGTAGCTTGCAACGACGGCTCTTTAAATTGTAGTTGGAAGATAGTGAGTCAGCTGAACACACTGATTTAGTTCTTCACACGGACGTCAGGTGGTTGAGTCGCGGAAAATTCCTAGAAAGGTTTCAAGAATTATTGCCCGAAATAACAGCTTTTCTGGACGAAAGAGGTGATGACACTCAGATGCTGAAAAACGGAAAATAACAGACATCACAATGCATTTAAACACCATTAATTTGGAGCTTCAAGGTAAAGGAAAAACTATTATTGAGATGATTAGCGCAATAAACGCATTCAAAAGTAAATTGCTACTTATGATAGATCAACTGAAAAGAAAGGATCTGAAAAATTTTCCGTCTTTGAAAGCAAGGATTCCTCAGTTGAATTATGATATTTATGAGGCAGAATTATCAAATATTTTGGGCCAATTCGAAATACGTTTTTATGATTTCAGTAAATTGGCAAATATCGCATCACTTATGAGTTATCCTTTTTCGTGTAAAAACATTGAGGAATTAGCTACTGAAATAGCAAGTCAGTTTAACATGGACTCATGTTCTGTTGAAAATGAGTTAGTGCAGATTATATCAGATATACATCTCAAAGCCACAGCATCTGATACAAAATTCTGGTGTTTTATATCTGAAGATAAATATCCGAATCTAAGGCAAATCGCCCTTCAACTGACGGCAATGTTTGGGTCAACTTACTTGTGCGAGTCTGCATTTTCTGAAATGAAGATAATTAAGTCAAAATATCGCAATCGACTAACTGATGAACATATGTCATCATGCTTGCGATTAGCACTCGGTGATTACCTACCATCTTATGAAAAATATGCTGAGGACATGCAGTGCCACGCTTCAACATCTAAAGTCACTCTTTAGTTAAGTTTAGACACTAGAACTCGTTTATTTTGTAAGAACCAATAAACTCACAATTTTGAATAACTATGAGTTTTTCATTGACATTTTAGAGCAGACCTACACTTACCTTGACTAAAAAAATGCATATTGTGCGGAAAACTAATATCTATGCCACGATACACCCTACCTAGACGACAATCCTGCATCACACTTACTTGCAGCCTCTCAGAGTCGATCGATCGTAGTCTAACAATATTGAGGTAGATCGCCAGCAGTTCAAGTTTGAACACTCCTGCCCTAGTGCATCAACAGCCAATAAACCAAGTTCGCGAAATTGTGGAAACCTGTGCCACCATGACGGTAGTTGGATCAGCAATTATTTATAAATTTCTAAAAGAAAGAAAACGTGGTCCTTGCAACGAACCTTAGAATCACAAAAGAAAGGAGCCTTTAGAGGTCGATGAAGACTTTAAAAATGCAATAAGAAAAAAGTACACCATTTTTTATTAAGAAAGAAATACCTACACTACATAAAGTTATGCAAGAACTCAGAGAAGACCAGGACTTACGAGATTTAAAAAAATGCAAATTATAGAAAATCTTTCATAACCTGAATTTTCGTTGGGAAAAACACGAGCCGAAGAAAGAAATATTTTTTATTTAGATGAGACTTGGGTTAATGAGGGACACAGAGTGAAAAAATTCTGGATTGACAAAAACATTAAGAGTGCCAAACAAGCTTTTATGGAAGGTTGGACAACTGGATTCCAACCCCCTTCAGGAAAATGTCGCATGTTAATTATAGCACATATTGGTAGTGAAAACGGATTTCTCGACTGTGGCTTGTTGAAATTCGAATCAAAGTCAACTAAAGATTACCATGAGAAGGTGTCGGCCGATGTTTTTGGGGAGTACTTCCGATAAATGATTGAATGTATACCAGCAGAATCAGTTATAGTATTAGACAATGCCCCATACCATTTTCGATTATTAGAACGACTCCCGACAAATTCATGGAAGAGAGCGGATATTCTTCAGTGGATACGAGACAAAAATCTCAAACATAGAGATGGTATGATAGAAGTGGAGCTTCTCAAAATTGCGAAACAAAATAAGGCACAATTCAAGAAATAGGCAGTCTATGAGATGGCAAAGGAACGGAATATCACAGTGCTTAGACTACTTACTTGGCATTGTAAATTGAATCCCATATAGCTAATTTGGGCAAAAATGAAAGGTTTCATTGCAAGGGAAAACACCACGTTTAAACTTCAAGACGTAAGGCAATTATTACTTGCCGGAATAGAGAGGATCAAAGAAGATAATTGGAAAAATGCCATTCGGCATGTTATACTGTAGAAATAGAACCCTTAATTATCAATTTAAGAGAAGTCGAGTCTTTATATTTTGAAGATGATTGTTTTTGATTGTAATTAAAGTACGTATATATCGTGAATTTGTATATACTCATATACATAGATTTATAGATTAAAAAATTTCTATAATATATATAAAATGCAACGTCTCTCTGTCTGTCTGTCTGTCCGTTAGTGCGCTTATCACTGGAGAACCACTTATCCGATTTACTTACTTTTTTTTTTAAAACATACATATGTTCTTCGGCCGGGTTATAGGCTATATTTTATTAGATAGGTAGGATAAAGAATGAGTAGTGACGATAATAGTGAATGAAATCGGAAAAAAGTTTGCCGCTAGCGCGTTCTCTTTCAATACACAGTCTAAACTACTAAATATGGAACAATAATATGTAGCAGAAAATATCTATAATCTATAATATATATAAAATGCAATGTCTCTCTGTCTGCCTGTCTGTCCATTAGTGCGTTTATCACGCGAGAACTACTTATCCGATTTACGTGCCTTTTTTTAAATTCATACATATATTCTTTGGCCAGGTTATATAATAATAATAATCTATATCTATAATATGTATAAAATGCAACGTCTCTCTGTCTGTCTGTCTGTCCGTGTGCTCTTATCAGTGGAGAACCACTTATCCGATTTACGTGCTTTTTTTTAAAACATACATATGTTCTCTCTGGCCAGGTTATAGACTATATTTTATTACGTTAGATAACATGAGGAATAAGCAGTGACGATAATAGTGAATTAAATCGGAAAAAAGTTTGCCGCTAGCGCGTTCTCTTGCAATACACTGCCTAAACCACTAAATATGGAACAATATCATGTAGCAAAGGATATCTATAATATATATATAAAATGCAATGTCTCTCTGTCTGTTTGTCCGTTTGTGCGCTTATCACTGGAGAACCACTTATCCGATTTACGTTCTTTTTTTTAAACATGCTTAACCTTTAAATATGGAACAACATCATGGAGCAAAGAATATCTATAATATATATAAAATGCAACGTCTCTCTCTGTCTGTCTGTCCGTTAGTGCGCTTATCACTGGAGAACCACTTATCCGATTTACGTGCTTTTTTTTAAACATACGTATGTTCTCTGGCCAGGTTATAGGATATATTTTGACATGAGGAATAG
This sequence comes from Pachyrhynchus sulphureomaculatus, assembly GCA_019049505.1. Taxonomy (NCBI): domain Eukaryota; kingdom Metazoa; phylum Arthropoda; class Insecta; order Coleoptera; family Curculionidae; genus Pachyrhynchus; species Pachyrhynchus sulphureomaculatus. Next base: position 197,205,746 of record CM032447.1, on the reverse strand, counting down.
GCAGTGACGATAATAGTGAATCAAGTCGGAGAACAGTTTGCCGCTAGCGCGTTCTCTTGCAATACACAGTCTAAACTACTAAATATGGAACAATAATATGTAGCAGAAAATATCTATAATCTATAATATATATAAAATGCAATGTCTCTCTGTCTGCCTGTCTGTCTATTAGTGCGTTTATCACGCGAGAATACTGCCTAAAGCCTTAAATATGGAACAATATCATGTAGCAAAGAATATAATATATATATATATATATATATATATATATATATATATATATATATATATATATATATATATAATGCAACGTCTCGCTGTCTACCTGTCTGTCCGTTAGTGCTTATCACTCGAGAACCACTTATCTGATTTACGTGTTTTTATAAATTTATATGTTCTATATAATTCGATATAAGCCTAGATAATGGGAGATAAGGTGAGATAATGGGAGATAAGGAGAAATAATGGTAGATAAGGAGAAATAATGGGAGATAAGCAGAGATAAGTCTAGATAATGGGAGTTATGGTGAGATAATGGGAGATAAGGAGAAATAATGGGAGATAAGGAGAAATAATGCGAGATAAGTCAAGATAAGCCTAGATAATGGGAAATACGGTGAGATAGTTGGAGGTAAGGAGAAATAATGGGTGATAAGAAGAAATAATGGGAGATGAGCAGAGATAAGCCTAGATAATGGAAATTATGTAGAGATAATGAGAGATAGGGAGAAATATTGGGAGATAAGGGGAAATAATGGGAGATATTTTATTATGTTGGGTACCATAAGGAATAAGCAGTGACGATAGTAGTGAATAAAGTCCACGCGAGCGGACCCGCGGGCCCGGTTAGTTTGGTAATAAATCTTAACTTTCTATAACTTTATTTTTAAGATAATTTTATTTATTAAACACTAAAAGCAGATTACGCTAGGACGGCTATGCTACCGATGAACCCTCATTCACATTTTATGACTCTATTGTATGGCAAAACGTTTTCTGCTTAAAACAGAGTGAACCCTTAATAATAATTCAAAACAGGTAGCAAAATCCAGTAAAATGCACAAAAAAACTTTTTTTTTTTGCGGCGCACCCCAACATGTATTTGCATCTACAACGATAGAATTCTGCTATCAACTCCAAACAAACACTACTCGGTACATATCATCATTACACCAAACACTTTATTTTTGCACTCGACGCGCGTTTCGCTAACCATGTTAGCTTCATTAGGAGCGATGATTGACTAGTCAATTAGTTAGCGAAACGCGCACCATAAGTCAACATTTTAACAGATACACATACACATCACGAAAGAAGTTAACAGAGAAAAGGCTTGAGAGGTATATATAACTCCATTTACTGTTAAAAATGAAAATAATAAAAATCACAAATTTAACTTCGACTCAAGTGTGTGTACATGTAGGAGTAAATTAGCCCAAAATAATGTCAGTAATGCCTATAAAATTTGGTCCTATATCTCCTCGTTACCCAGCTACAGTGTCTCAAAAAGGCACCCGAAAGATTTTGCGAAACCATTTTAGATTGAAACTTAACATTTCGGTACTGTCCTAAACTGCAAGCATTGATTCGAACTGTAATACTAAGGTGGGGTAAAAATAGACCCAACTTTTTTAAACATTGAATTTTATATTTTTCTATATTAACTTATAAAATGCCTACCTACCTGTTTTCGAGATAAACTGATTTAAATATTACCTTGCATGGAAAAAGAAGCACATTATTACAAAGAATTAAAAAAATAGAATAAACGCAAATCGAATATCAATATGTATTTATATATATATATATATATATATATATATATATATATATATATATATATATATATATATATATATATATATATATATATATATATATATATATATATATATATATATATATATATATATATATATATATATATATATATATATATATATATATATATATATATATATATATATATATATATTTATATATATATTTGAATATTTTATTCCTTAGTAAAAAGAAACATTTCTAACAATAATCATAAAAAATTCATTGAATCAGATTAATAAGGTATTCTTTGTATTAATGTACGTCTGCACGTACAAGGTTTTTTCTAAACCAATTTATCCCAAAAGCGGCTCTACCAATCGTGTTTAATGCTGTAAAAAATATGGTGTTTTTATAATTTAACAAAGAAAAATATCAATTTCAATGTACAAAAATGTCCCTGTTAAAATGTCGACAATTTTAGTATTATGGTCCGAATCGTAGCAAGCAGTAATTAAATTTTTAAGTTCAGTCTACAACTGTTCCGTAAATAGTGAACAACAAATAGGACAAAATTCTGACCCTATTTTGAGCTAATCTGCTCGACTGTAAATTATTAATTATAATTTTTTCTTTTTTTTGGTTATTTCTTCTTGAGTATAGGTTTGTTTGTGGTAATATTTATTATAAAAATAGATTTTATTGATTCACCCATTATGAGTTTCATCAAATTCCACTTTTATACTAAGATTACCTACAACATCAAAAGATATTAGAATTATGTAAAATTAAATCGAACATTTTATAAAACACAGTAGATCTTTTTTGTCTATATTTGTTGTTTCTAGAAATTTTATTAATTTCTCGTGCATCACACAGTCGAACGCTTTATTGCAATCTGTAAAACATGCATATACATATACATTCATATCTTTACAACACTGGACCAGTATATTTAATGAGAATAAAGCTTCCCGTGTACACATAACTTTTTTGAATCCGAATTGTGTGTTATCTATTTCAGCTTCACATTTTCTATATATTCTACTATGGATGATTCACAAGAATATCATGAAAACGTGAGACAGTAAACTTATTAAGCGATCGTCATCACATTTCATTGATTTTGACTTTTTAGGAATTGGGATGAAAGTTAGCTTTAGCCAGTCAAGAGAGATTTACCCCATTTCATAGATCTTGTTAAATAAGATTATCAGTCGATTAATAAATGGACTTTCATCCGAAAATATTTTGAGGATTTCTCCCTTTATCTCATCTGGGCCAACTGCTTTTCCATCCTTCTGCAGTTGTATAGCATCAATAATTTCTCTTTTTGTTATTTCTGGCCCTATCTTATTATCCCGGTTTAGCTGTAAGTTTTCTGTTTATGTTCAACGAAAATTTGTCTATATATTCCTCCTATGTCTTTATTTTGTATTTAGTATCCAGTATAATTTCATTACTTCCATTTCTCAGAATTGTTTGTTGTTTTTTCCTCCCAATTCTTTCACCTTCTTATGTAAGTTGAAAGTATCATGTTTCTCTTGTAGTTTCTCTAGTTCTTGGCATTTCTCGCTTAACCAGATTTCCTGAGCTTCTTTACATTTTAGACGTATTACTCTGTTTAGTTCGTTGTCCTTTAAGACGTCATTTGATTTCTGTAATCGTATTTCGTTCTTCAGATTTAGTATTCCTTTTGTCATCCATTCCTGTTTTTTTCTATTCTCCGCTCGACCCATTTCTTCCTGCTGTACCACTATTTTTTCATTCTTCATCTTAACTCATTGAGATTCGACACTCTCGTTTTCTGATTTTATTTTCTTCTTAAATTTCTCATCAATTTGGTTTGATATTTGTAGTCTAATTTCAGTGTTCTTTAGTTTATTTGTATCTATGGGGTTTATTGTTTATTGGAAACTCTATCAGCACCGTATTGTTGTCCGAATTTGCGTCTGCCCCAGGGTAGGTTTTTACAGATTTTACAAATTTCTTCATGTTTTGTTTAATGAGAATAAAATCTATCTGGTTCCTAGTCCTATCACCAGGTGATTTCCAAGTATACAACCAACTGGGCAGGAGTTTGAAAAATATGTTACTAATAAAAAGATCATTCTCGATAGAAAACTGGATGAGTCTGTCGCCTCGATCATTTCTCAGACACATGCCGTATTGTTGAACCACTTCACCGGCCACTGCTAAACCCACCTTAGAGGTAAAATCCTCAAAATTATAGTTACTTCGCCCTTTTTTTTTACGAGTTTCAGAGGCAGAGGTGCCAATTCACCATAAAAACGTCCAATCCCTTCATCTAAGTTATCGCATGTTGAAGCATAAACCTGTATAATGTTCATTATTATGTGAGTCGGTTGTATTTGTACCATCATTATTTTGTCATTGTAAGGTAAAAAAGTAATCAGCGATCTATTAATTTCAGGTGATAACACAATATCAACTCTATATTGGTATTGTGATTCTCCTGAATAATATATATGTCCTATGGAGGCTTACATTCCTTTTTCGAAAAAAATGCCCTTCCAACGGCAAGCCTTGGTTTGACCGAAAATGCAAAGAAGCTGTTGCTTCTAAACATCTTGCCTATTGACAATGGCGGGAAAATCCTAACACCATAAATTGTAACACCTTTGTTCGTGCCCAGAACTGATGCAAAGAAATTATCGACCAAACCAAGGAATTAGAAACAAACTTCTCGCTTGTCCCAACAATTCCAGGTCCTCTTAGTCATTCGCTAAGGTAGTTAGTCAAAATTTCACTAAATCCACTATACCACCACTCACACGGCTAGATAATTCTATTGCAACGACACCTATTGAGAAAGCGAACTTGTTAGCTGAACTCTTTGCTTCACATCCTACTGTCGATTTCCAAGGAAAAACACCACCTACTGTTCCCATAGTGCAGTCAAGGATACTCGATATTGTCTTCAGACAGCGTATCATTAAACGTATTTTAATGAAGCTAGACACCAAAAAAGCTTCTGGCGCTGACGGAATACCTGCCATAGTTCTCAAAAACTGTGCGAGGGAACTAACACCAGTTTTCTGTAGACTTTTCAACCTATCCTACAGAAAGGGAATATTTTCTTCCTGCTGGAAATGTGCTGATACCTAAAAAAGGTAAGAAGACCTTGCCAAATAACTAGCAACCAGTCGCACTGCTTTCAATAATATCGAAAGTCATGGAAAAGGCTATCAATCAGCATCTTCTAAAATATCTTGAAGGATTCAACATTATTAGTGATCACCAATATGGCTTTCGTAAACATAGATCAACAGGAGATCTTCTGACTTACGTAACACATGTTTGGAACAACGCACTTTGGAGAATCTTGAGCAGTTGCTCTTGACATATCCAAGGCATTCGATCGTGTTGGCTAAGTTACGCTCTTATGGTATGTCTGAAAAGTTCTGTTTGTGGCTCTCACGTTTCCTCAGAGAGAGTTCTTTACGAGTGGCAGTCGACGGATTTCTTTCTAACACCTTCACTATCAACGTCGATGTGTCCCAAGGCTTCATATTATCTCCTACTCTTTTTTTCATTTACATTAAAGATTTACTGGAAAAGATTGCACATGACAGTACGCTTACATCTTCATTCACTTTGAATGCTCAGACATCGGCTATTCAGACGAATATCCGCAGACAGCGGGAAGTCGTTCAACTTAACAAAGACCTGGCCGAAATTCTATCTTGGGGTGACAGTAACCAAGTGGAATTTAACGCTACAAAAACCCAGGCGGCACTTTTTTCTAAAAAAGTTAACATTACTGAGCTCAACATAGTTATGGCTGGGCGCTCTATTCCTCTAACATCGTCACTCAATTTGTCGAGCGTTAGTTTGGGAGCAAATTATGTCCTGTGACGAACATGTCGCAGGTATAGCAAGGAGAGCTTCTCAAAAGTCGGGAATATTATTTCGAATGAGAAAGCTTTACACTCCACAATTGTTAATTCTTCGCAGAGCTCAAATTCGACTAACTAGTAACTATGGAATACTGCTCCCATGTTTGGGGCTCCGCTCCCAAACATACATTACATTTGTTGGATTCTATTCAGAGAAGCTGTTCGTCTGATTGGAGACCCGGAACTGACAGGTGGCCTTGATTCGCTGAAACATCTAAGAGCGGTTGGCGACTTAAGACTATTCTACAAGTATTTTCATTGAATGTGTTCGAGAGATGTAGCACGCTTAATTTCTCCCAGAGCGGTGCATGTTAGAAATACATGTTGCGCTAATACTTCACATCCGCATGAGGTTCAGCTTGTTACTCTTTGTACAACGCTTTTCAAGCAGTCTTTTATATGGAGAACATCATCCCTTTGGAATAATTTGCCCAGGTCTGTGTTTCCCACCGAGTACAATTTACAGCAATTCAAGAACAACGTGTCGCTCCTGTAGCGCTTTAGGGACTTCCCTGCAGCACGTGTGCTAGACCCATAAAAAAAAAAATTCAATTCTTTGCTGACCAGTGCCAGTCTATTTAACTCCGCTCAAACCGAGAATATCGATCTTCATTCGATGCATCTCCCTTTCAACACTGGCCAGATTTCCAGTAATGTATAATTGTGTTCTGTTGTCAAGGTTTTCCATAATAGACGAAAGGGTATTCTTCATTCTCTCCTCGCTTAAGAGGTGCCCCAGCCTGAGGGCCACAATATTTGTATCTTCATCAGCCACAGAGATTTTTTGGAAGTAATAGTACAGTAGTTTTCCCTTTGCTTCCTATACCGCATTATCATAGTCAGTGGAATCAAGATGCGATTGCCGCTTAAGAATATTTAGTGTCAAGCCCTTAGGGGAAAAATTTTTCGATGATCTTGATCTAGTACTGACGTAGCTGCTTCCCAACACCAAAATTATATCTAAATAGTGCTTCAGTATCAATATTTTCAAAAATGTATACAGATGTTTTATTTCGATCTTCAGCAATGCATTTTTTTATCAAAACCTCACAATAAAAGTAGTAAGTTTTCGGAAAGCATTATTTGATTTGAGTGAAAATTCGTGAAACGGAACACTTCCGACCCGACTTTTCGAAAATCTAAAAATAATGATTTATTTTAATATTAGATACAGGTAGTGAATAAGCTCTGAAATTGTTTCGTTTAATGTTGATTGTTATAATTCTTATAAACAATACATGTTTTAGGTCAATTTTTTTTTCAAAAATTCGTAACTCGAAAACTTATTTTTTGTATAAAAATTCTAGTTGTGACAAAATGGCCAGAAACATTATGAGTTTCAAAAAAAAATATACTGCAAAATGAAGATTTTTTTTAATGACAAAAAAAATTACCCGAGCCAATGTTTTTTACAGAAATAAAAATAAAAAAATCTTTGGGCCTTCATTTGAATTTCCAATTTAAATTTTTATGAGCGCAGGCGCCGCATTGAGCGTGGTGTAGCGCAACGTAATGTTATTAGATGCACAATATAATTCAAGATAATCGCATGTTTATATAAATATTATGATTTAACAAACACAGTAATTCTTTAATTAGATATCGTTTCATTTTAGGAAACGTTCGACATAAAAATATACAGTAATTGAGAAATCTTGTCGTAATGTTAAATTAATGGGTTACATCATAACTAAAAAATCTATCATCTTTCAAATAAATTTTACAGCACAATGTCTTTTCATTAATTGGCACGTAACTGTAGAATTGACGTCTGTTTGGAATTAATTGTGCTCGCTTAAAACGAGTTTTCAGGAATTTAGCATGAGTTTCATCAAATTCTATATTCTTAAAGAACTTTCAAGCCCAAATACACAGAAATTGCATAATATGCTTGGTGTTTTACGGTACCACCTATACCGTCACGCACCTTTACCGTGAGATGTAGCAAAAAAATGCCACTCCGCTTCTATATTAAAATCTAACTTAAGCTTTAATAAACTATAATAATCGAATTCATTTTTGTATTGGGCACCAGATCCATCAGAAAAAATAAAATATTTTTTTACACTTTACACTTTGACAACCGTAATTTTCTTTTATGCACGCGATCAACCTCTTGTTACATAAATTTAGAGCTACAGAATCATATTTGTTGTGCTGCGAAATAATAACAAAATTTTTATACATAGCCTTCGTTCCTAAAAACTAACGCCATTTGAAGGTCAAATGAGTGCCGAAAGATTGGCACATGTACGGAATCAAATCTATTGTCGATAAGTGGTTAAGAGCCTTATTAAATTTTAATTTGTTTATAAAAAAGTGATTATTTGTCACTAAAAATTTTTCATTATGCAAATTTTTTTTTTTTAAATTCATGATTTTCTAGCCATTTTTGCCTCAACTAGAATTTTCATAAAAAAAATCAGTTTCCGAGTTATGAATTTTTGAAAAAAAAATCGACCTAAAACTTATATTGTTTATAACAATTATAATAACACATATTTGTAAAAACTTTTTAATCCAAAACATCTAAGTGTTATGTATTTTTGGGTGCTGAAACTTTATCTGGTATCAGTTTTTTTGTATCACCTACAGTTCTCTCACAATATGACATCGATTAAATTTAGGGAAAATTTGATACATAAAAAATAAAAACTTAAACCGTACTTTTTATTTGATTAGGCCACAATTTTTACTTAAGATAACATATTTCACTTCAATCCGAATATTTTAGGTGCTTATTTTTTTGTATTTCCTTTCCCTTTTCTCTGTGAAGTTTCTTGTATAGCATTTTGTTGTTCTCTATGAAGTGACCAACCGTAGTCACCCATCATGTTAATATTCCACAGTCCCTGGTACTGTTTCTCCATCTCCTTTATGTCCTGATGGAACAGTTCCCCCTGCTCTTCACTCACATCGCCTATGTTTTAGGAAAAAAAGTCAAGATGGTTGTGCAAGAAGTGGACTTTAAGGCTCATCAGACAACCTAGATTTTTGAACTTGTCTATCATATTAGCTACGATAAGTTCATAGCTAGGGTCTTTCACATTGCCCAAAAACTTAGTCACAACTTCTCCTTTTCCTTTGTAATCATCCTTGCTTCAAAATTGGAATCGACCATCATTTTAATAATATTAGTCCCAACGAAAACCCTTTCTCGTAGTTTGGCTTTTGATAAATGAGGAAATCTTTTACACAAATATTCAAAACATTCATCATCTTTAGGCAAGGCTTTCACAAATTGTTTCGTTAAGCCTAACTTGATGTGTAGTGGTGGTAGAAGAATTTTTTTTGGATCTACTAAAGTTTTATGTAAAATCTTCTTCTCGCCAGGTGTTAAAGTTTTTCTTACGGGCCATTGTTTTTTGGACCAATGGTAATCCCTTGCTCTGCTGTCCTACTCACATATAAAACATGGAAACTTTGTAAATCCCTATTGTTGACCAAGGATCATAGAGACAAGTTTTAAATCTCCACATAGCATCCAACCGTCAGCTTTTTATTTTTCTGTAAAATCATGTTAAGATTTTCGTAAGTTTCCTTCATATGGACTGAATGAGCAACAGACAGTGAAGCATAAGTATTTCCGTTATGTAACAGAATACCTTTTAAACTAGTTTTTGATGAGTCTATAAAAAGCCTCCAATCTTCCTGCTTGCACTCAATGCCAAATTCATTCATTAGACTACCAATATCAAGGCAGTAAACTAAATCATTTTCCTGCTTGAAAAACTGAGCAAACTGTGGATCTCTTGTTCTATAATGGTAAATAGATGTTCCAGATTCCGATAAATGTTTTTCTTTCAGCTTAGAACCAAGCAATTCTACTTCTTCCTTAGTCGAACCCAAATCTCTCACTAAATGATTTAACTCAGCTTGTGTAAACAACTGTGGTTTTAAATTTTCTAGAGAACATTGAAACTTATCATCATCCAGTCGACTTTCATTAAATTCGGGACTGGACCGTAAAACTTCATCAATAGACTGAGGTGGTTCAGGGACAGGAAGTCCCTGTCCATGTCCTACCGGGCGATTAGCTGAAGTAAAGTTCGGATAGACAATTACTTTCTTATTTTTGGAGTCATATCCAGAAACATCAACGCTGCAAAAATAATAATTATTTGAATGATTTTCTTGCTCTCTCCATACCATGGGTACTGCAAATCTAAAAGCTTTCTTTTCTTTCTTATACTCTTTCCTAAGATCCTCGACACCAACATAATATACTTTGTGAGGAGTCCAACATTTTTCTTGATACCGATTTCTACACCAAAATATGCAAAGTATACTTTTTTTTACAGTCAGTAATGTTTCTTTGATGTTTTTTAACTACAAACTCACCACATATATAACAAGAAGTGTTGGGAGAGTTTTTACAACCACGAATAGCCATACTTTGAGTGTGAATTAAAGCACATGGGTTAAACACTGCAATGTGAGGTTATATTAACTGGAAGAAAACAAACAGCTGTTACATTTATCGGAATTGCTTACCTAATAACATTTAATTTTACTGCCAACCTTATAAAATTTTGATTTTATTGCCAACCTAATAACATTCGAATGATAAAAAAATAAACTTTTCACGTTTTAAATATTAAAATGTGAAAAATTGGTGGGTGATATATTTTTTTTTTTATTATTATTTTCGAACTTAGCCCACCAAAAAACATAGGAATCAGGTAAAATTATTAAAAAAGTTTTTTCATCGTTGGCCTGTGTAATCAATCAAAATCAACTGAAAATCTTTCAGAGCATGTTTACTACCTATATGTAGTATTAAAATAAATCATTATTCTTGAACTACCGAAATGTCGGATCGGTTGTGTTCCGTTTCACGAATTTTCACCCAATTATCAGTAACTAATAAACAATAAAGACCGCCTTGAGATGGAATAATTATTTTTAGTTCTTATGAAGGTAACTATTTCGATCTTGACCCTATGACATTGAAAATAATAACTCAGGTTTGAGCCTACTACAATGAACTTTTTAAGATAGATAATGAGTTACTTGCATATCCGTGGTGATGACTAATAACATGATAAATCAATGGCATTTCACTGAACGCCACGTTGTTTTTCAACATAAATGTTTTTAGCTAAAGACATAATATCAAGATTTCGTATTTTATGCTTGTGAGTTTTTACTATTGATATGATAGTTCAGTGCAATTAGGTTTATATCTCGGAACCCAGATGCTAGTGAATGGATTTGAATCCTTCACGATTTTTTAAATTTCTCATATTAAAAAATAAAAAGTTTCCGCTATCGAATTTTTGTATTTTTTTTTAAGAATACTTCAATGGAAATGACATTACTTCCAGTATAGTAAATTGCTTGTAGACTTATAGTTAAGTTCTCAGTAAAAGTCCTTGAAAAGTAGGTATTGTGGGTTAGAAAAGGGAGTAGGGTGGGGAAACAAGTATAGTGGAAGTAGCACTCAATTTCTTAGACTCAAAAATTACCAGGATATCCAACAAACATACTTTCTCCATTTACCATAAACTATCTTACACAGACACAATAATTCATAATACATCAACACACCCCCAACAACATAAGTTAGCAGCTTAACATAGTTTTACCCATAGGTTCACTAAAATTCCTTTATCAGAAACTGATTTTAATAACGAACTAAATTTTATCAAACAAATAGCCATCAATAATGGATATTCACCGCTACTCATAGATAACATGGTAAATAGAAATCAAGCTTTTTCAGAAATTTTCCCAAAAACAAAAAAAAAATTGCCTTATAAACTTAAACATTTTATGGTAACCAGTCAATAAAAATAAGAAAAATAATTAATCATCAAAATATCAACATAGCATTTAAAACAGAACACTTAATAGGAATTTTTTTTCAAAAAATTATAAAAAAGGAACCGATAAAATTATAAATCAGATGTATATGAATTAATCTGGGAATTGTCCAGAATATAGTCCCGAAATTCATTAATATGTGCTGTAAGTGAATTTATATTTAAATGACATACACTAAGTTTATTTTCTAAGTTTCGTACATTCATTTGTCAGTAGAGGGCTGTGCTATAATAGAACAATAAAAAAAAATTAAACTCATAGTAAACGAACCAATAAAATATTTGTTTTTTTTTTGTGAAAAACTTAGATCTCATAGCAGTGCTGTGTGAGTCCTATTGTTGAAATTAAAAGAGGATTGGGAACTTTAAGACAAACTTGTGAAGGGAGAAATGATGGATTATTACAATATTTAAATACGTGTGAAGTTGTATATGCTCATACATCATCCTGGCAGCAATATATTAATAAATAAGACATTGAAACCTATAAAAAGCAAGAAAAACAATTTCTCTGAATTTCTCTCCTCCACAAAAAAGATTGTGAAGTTTATCATCATGTGCTTTCGACTGGAAAACAATTTGTTTGATTTGTGATAAGGAAGCTAGTGAGAAAAAAGAACAAAGCAATAGAAAAATTTGAGAAGAAAAATACATTTGGTTAACAATTTAGAGATAAAATCGACAATTTTGGAGCTAGTAAAAGAAGAAAGAGATGATTATTACCGAGAAATTCAGAATACTGCTCCCATGTTTGGAGCTCCGCTCCCAAACATACACTGCATTTGTTGGATTCTATTCAGAGAAGAACTGTTTGTCTGATTGGAGACCCGGAACTGACCAGCGGCCTTGATTTGCTGGAACACCGAAGAACGGAGTACATTACCTTTAATAATTTATCTGCGATATAAAAAAAAAATTTCAAGGTCATCAGTTTTCAGTAAAGATTGGAAACAAACTTTATTGACAACTCATTTGGGGTGTATTTTGATCATTTATTACCTTTGTAACAAAATTTTTTATTTTAAAAGCAATCAACGTACGGAACGGTTTTTTAAAATTAATTGATTTTTAAAATTGCGGCAGTTTTCAATAGGTAATTTATGCCATTAGAATCCACCAAAAAAAAGAATCATTCAAATTCGTTCTTTATAGCTGGGTTCCGTCATTTGTCGTTTTTAATGACTAATTACACTGGACTACGAGTAGATAAAGCTCCTTTACTAGGTGTTTAATTGACATTAGATCTTGTAGACTACCCGGTGATATACTATATTAATCCATGGCCCGAACATCCTCCATTCAAATGCGTAGATTCTAAGTCCAACTCGAATGGTTGGCAGCAACTCGTAAGTTTATATATATATATATATATATATATATATATATATATATATATATATATATATATATATATAAATATAATGTAAGAAAATATTGCGGTACCAGAAAAAATGCTCGCCACTCGTCATATGAGGATGTGACTATAATTTCATTCATTCCTTTAAGAACACCTCCGTTACCAGATAGATCTATAAAGCAAGTTGCTAACAGAGGAGGTATTATTTTAGGTATTTCTGGGATATTCCATACAAACTTAGGTTTTAACCTGCCAAATATCAAAATTTTATTTATTTTTACCATAGTTTTAAAACCAGCAAAATATTTGACACGTTTTAATGTCAGGCAGTAAATTATAACTTCATTCATAAATTCTTCTTGAAACGGAACTAAATTCTAGTGAAAAATAAGAAAACAAGAAGAATGTCTTGCCCAAGTAAAGTATGTAACCCTTCTGGTGGTGGAGAAAGCCAGGAAGCGTGGCTTGATAGAACAGTGTCACCCGAGGTAAAAGAAGGTACGAAAGAATTGTTTGTGGACAATGACACTTTACGAAAAGAAATGGATATTTTCTTGGACAACATTCAAAGAGGCCTTAAAAAAGATACTCACCCGACTTCTATTGTGAAATGCTTCCCCACGTATGTACAGGATCTTCCTGATGGCACAACTAAAGGTAAATGTCTAGCTTTGGATCTCGGAGGTACAAATTTTCGGGTACTTTTAGTTGACCTAGATGGTGATAAATGTGATATGCAGTCAAAAGTTTATGCAATACCGCCAGAAATCATGGTAGGTCCCGGAGAAGACCTTTTTGATCTCATAGCAGATTGCTTAGCGGATTTTGCAAAAGAGTATAGTTTAATGGATGATAACTTACCTTTAGGATTTACATTCAGCTTTCCCCTTATTCAAAAAGGACTTACTGTTGGAATTTTAGAAAGATGGACAAAAGGTTTTAGTTGTCCCAATGTTATTGGGGAGGATGTGGTAGCATTACTACAAAAAGCAATCGACAAACGAGGAGATGTGAAAATTGATATATGTGCGGTTGTGAATGACACCACTGGAACACTAATGTCATGTGCATGGAAGTATCCCGACTGTCGTATAGGAGTAATTGTAGGAACCGGAAATAATGCTTGCTATTACGAAACTCAAGCAAACGCCGAACTATTTGATGAAGCAGATATGGGTTCTGGCCATGTTATCATTAATTTAGAAATGGGGGCCTTTGGAGATGATGGTTGTTTAGATTTCATTAGGACTGAATCTGACAAGTACATAGACACACAAACTCCAAATGTAGGAAAGCAACTTCACGAGAAAATGATTTCAGGAATGTATTTGGGAGAATTAGTTAGGCAATACTCTTTGAAATTTATTGAATCTGGAATTATGTTTGGTGGCAAGTCTTCAGAGCATTTTGATACACTGTAAGTATTAATTTTATTTCTAAGAAATAGCGGCAGTTTTTATGCTCATAGAGAAAATATGCTTGTTCGTATCGTAATAATTTTTGTATCCATCACATGGTGGTATATTCACATTGTTTTATTAATAACTTTGCTATTGCAAGTCACAATACGATAAAATAGTGCTTTAAGGGACCTAATAGCTCATTTGGACTTCCCTTATTTAATGAAGAGATATTTAAGTTGGTTCAAGTTTTTATAGTATGTTTTATGCAAAATATTAGGTGTACAAATTAATTCTCGACCATTATAGATCGATTTCAATATTTATTTAAAAAAAACACTGTTCAAAGTAATCCCTTTCGCTTTCTACACATTTTGGCTCATCATCTCTTAGGAATTTGCCGATTTCAAATCAGGTAAAAACGATGTTTATTTCAGCACGCATTTATCCCGTGGGGGGGCGGGATAGAATATCTCCCCCGGTATGTTCTGCCTGTCGTAGGAGGCGACTTAAAAAACAATCTAGATGGTAGATGCCCAGATCCCACCAGCATCGCCCGGTGTGATACCATCGCATCGGCTTAGGCTGCGTGAAGTTGCTTAACGTTTCGTGGCTGTGCCGATGTCCCGGACTGTGGGACCAAATAGCACCTGGATACAAAAAATTCCGGAGGTAAAATAGCCCCCCGTTCGGATCTCCGGGTGGGGGCTGGTTCAGGGGCGTCGACATGCAGAGAACAGAATTTCAAAATGGATTTTTGCAACATACGAGGTTTAAATTCGAACATAAATTCAGTGCACCAACACCTGCAATCAAGTAAACCTCATGTAATCGCTCTCTGTGAAACTAAGGTCAGTTCATCGACCAGCACAGTAAACTATCTTTATCCTGGGTACGATTTCTATTCCCGATTTAGGCGTAACTTTGGAATCTGTCTTTATGTCAGAAGCGACGTCTCTCGCCAACGAGAAGAGGCTCTGGAGCCCCCAAACTTTGATGTTATGTGGTTAAAAATAACGACTCAACCAACCACAAGGTTCGTCTGTATCCTCTATCGACCACCAAGTGATACAAACTTTAGAACACTTTTCGCTTCTCTTGCAGACACTATAGATCATTTACAAATTAACTATCCAAATGCCGAAATTGCCATCCTGGGCGACTTTAATGTCCACAACATCAACTGGCTTAAATATTCAAATACTACCGACGAACAAGGTCGTGAAGCCGAATCATTTTCAATCAGTTGTGGCTTGACTCAGCTTATTGATGAACCAACACAGATCCCTGATCGAGACGGAGAGTTCGCCAGTCTTCTTGATCTGTTTTTAACCACCAATCCGGAGATTTACACGGTCAGCGTAAATCCGCCGTTAGGTTCTTCCGACCATAAACTACTTTCGACATCGAGTATTCTACCAATCAGTGGCAGAGAGGCGCCCAAACCGCACAAGATTTGGCACTACAAATCTGCTAAATGGGAAGATCTCATGGAATATTTTCGAACTTTCCCTTGGTTGGAAGTTTGTTTTTGATCCGACGACCCATCTGACTGCGCCAGGGAGGTTTCCGATGTTATTTTGGCCGGTATGGAGGCTTACATCCCTTTTTCGAAGAAATGCCCTTCCAACAGCAAGCCTTGGTTTGACCTAAAATGCAAAGAGGCTGTTGCTTCTAAACATCTTGCATACCGACAGTGGCGTGAAGATCCTAACACCATAAATCGTAACATCTTTGTTCGTGCCAGGAACAGATGCAAAGAAATTATCGACGAAACCAAGGAGGTACACAATCAACGGATTAGAAACAAACTTCTCGCTTGTCCTGGCAATTCCAGATCCTTTTGGTCAGTCGCTAAGGCAGTTAGTCAAAATTTCACCAAATCCACCATACCACCACTCACACGGCCAGATAATTCTATTGCAACGACACCTGTTGAGAAAGCGAACTTGTGGCTGAACTCTTTGCTTCACATTCTACTGTCGATTTCCAAGAAAAAACACACCACCTACTATTCCCATAGTGCAGTCAAGGATGCCCGATGTTGTCTTCAGACAGCGTATCATGAAAGTATTTTGCTGAAGCTAGACACCAAAAAGGCTTCAGGCACTGACGGAATACCTGCCATAGTTCTCAAGAACTGTACGAGGGAACTAACACCAGTTTTCTGTAGACTTTTCAACCTATCCTACAGAAAGGGAATATATCCTTCCTGCTGGAAATGTGCCACAGTTCAGCCGATACATAAAAAAGGCAAGAAGACCTTGCCAAATAACTACCGACCAATCGCACTACTCTCAATAATATCGAAAGTCATGGAAAAGGCTATCAATCAGCATCTTCTAAAATATCTCGAAGGATTCAACATTATTAGTGATCGCCAATATGGCTTTCGTAAAAATAGATCAACAGGAGATCTTCTGACTTATGTAACACATGTTTGGAACAACGCAATTGAACACTTTGGAGAATCTCGAGCGGTTGCTCTTGACATATCTAAGGCATTTGACCGTGTTTGGCACGATGGGCTGTTGGCGAAACTACGTTCTTATGGTATGTCTGAAAAGTTCTGTTTGTGGCTCTCATGTTTCCTCAGAGAGCGTTCTTTACGAGTGGCAGTCGACGGATTTCTTTCTAACACTTTCACTATCAACGCCGGTGTGCCCCAAGGTTCCATACTGTCTCCTACTCTCTTTCTCATTTATATTAACGATCTGCTGGAAAAGACCGAGAATCCAATCTACAGCTTTGCAGATGACAGTACACTTATCTCTTCATTCAATTTGAACGCTCGGACATCGACTACTCAGACGAATATCCGCAGACAGCAGGAAGTCATTCAACTTAACAAAGACCTGGAAGAAATTCTATCTTGGGGTGACAGTAACCAAGTGGAATTTAACGCTACAAAAACCCAGGCGGCAGTTTTTTCTAAAAAAGTTAACGTTGCAGAACCCGACATAGTTATGTCGGGGCACTCCATCCCTCTAACATCGTCACTCAATCTGTTAGGCGTTAATGTGGGAGCAAATATGTCCTGGCATGAACATGTTGCAGGCATAGCAAGAAGAGCTTCTCAAAAGTTGGGAATATTGTTTCGAACCAGAAAGCTTTACACTCCACAACAACTGTTAATTCTTTACAAAGCTCAAATTCGACCAACTATGGGATACTGCTCCCATGTTTGGAGCTCCGCTCCCAAACATACACTGCATTTGTTGGATTCTATCCAGAGAAGAGCTGTTCGTCTGATTGGACACCCGGAACTGACCGACGGCCTTGATTCGCTGGAACACCGAAGAACGGTTGGCGACTTGAGCCTATTCTACAAGTACTTTCATGGAAAGTGTTCGAAGGATGTGGCCCGTTTAATTCCTCCCAGAGCGGTGCATATTAGAAGTACACGTCGCGCTAATACTTCACATCCGTATGAGGTTCAGTTTGTTACTCCTCGTACAACGCTTTTCAAGCAGTGTTTTATATGGAGAACATCATACCTTTGGAATGGTTTGCCCAGGACTGTGTTTCCCATCGAGTACAATCTACAGCGGTTCAAGAACAACATGAATCGCTTTCTTCGCACACGTGTCGCTCCTGTAGCGCTTTAGGGACTTCCCTGTAGCACGTGTGTTAGACCCATCAAAAAAAAAAAAAAAAAAAAAAAAAAAAACGACCAATTTATTAAGGCTTTTAGGATTTGTTCCACTGAGGGACCACGTTTGGAAAATACACCGCATGGAGGAAAATTTCTCAATCTAAATTTGAGTATCATTCTTGCTGTGTGAGACTGGGCATTATCCGATGGCACTATCAGCTTTTATCACTCTTTGACAGTAACCGTATTTTCTTTCCAGATGCGCCGCTCACATGAATCAGCTTTTATCGAAAGAGCTTAAAAGTAATAGTCTGACCAGGTTAAAAAAATTTCATAGAGGCTCACTCCCCTTTGCTCCCACCAAATGCATAGGAATTAGTTTTTCGCATGGATATTCGGATTTACAGTGCTAGTTGATGGATCATCTATATCGTCTCGTGTTTTTTGCTCCTTAGGATTATTATACAATATCTACTATACATCACAAGTAAACACTTTGGGCGAAAAGTTCTTTTTTTTAAGGCGAGAGCAGTATCATGCGCTTTACTTTTGTTCCAAGTAGTAAGCTCATAAAGGATTCATCGGGATTCCTTGCGCATTCTCCCCAGCCTCTGTAGACGATGATAGCCTTCTAAATCAATTTGAGTACACTAATAAGTTCCAATTGAGTTTCGCAGGTATTCTCGTCCAAAATTGGTTCCAAATCCTCGTGGTTCACTCTTTTTGGTTAGCCAGGATGTTTACGATTTTGAAAGTTGAAATTTCCTTTTCGTATCGGTTGACAACCCTTTTAACATTCGCTGTGTAATACGGCGTTTTCAAGCGAAGCCCAACAAACCATTTTTTTATCTTTAGCTGCATTTTTTTCAGTTGAAATACTCAAACGATTTTTTTTTTAACTACACTGCGTCTGTAATTGATTTTTTAGGTTATGATCATAGGAGGATAAAGTATTACACATTATTTCACAGTTAAAAGATAGCACATTAAAATGACTATAGGCCGAGGGATCAAGTTTAATGTATACACTCAATATAATTTGCCATTTCTGCCTATCAGTCGGTCTGTCGATGTGTCAAGCTGTCCATCTATTGCAAAATAGCTTTCTAATAACATGAAATATCTAAAGTAGGAAACGAGTCTATTTTTTTTGGGTTAGAGTTTCTCAATATTGTGTAGATTGAATAATATTATATGAATATTTGCGGTTTTTGGGCTAGGACAAATTTTAAGCATTATTATTTATAACCAAACATATACGCTGCTAAAGAAATGGGAAAAGAGGTTGCAGAGATTGCTCCATACCTTGAAGTCGAAGAAAATGACAATTATGTATTTTTTTATTACTTTCAATATTACCAGAAACCCGTCCTCCATTTAATTATATTTTATTGTTAATATCTTTCCCTAAAATAGTTATCATTAAAAAATCGGGCTCAATAGCGAGAATATTTTGTTGCAAAATTGTACGGTACTACCGTTGCCCAAAAAGAAACGGAACTTTTCGAGACTAAAGGACAATTAAAGGGTCATGTGTTGTATCTTTTCGTTATTGAAAACAACTACCCTCATTTTTAGTGTTCTGTACGGATCACTTATAGGATCACTTCGGTGTCTGTCCTTCTGTCTATCCGTCGGTCACACCCGATTTTCTCCGAAACTATTTGTCGTAGAAAGTTAAAATTTGGTACTAATATAGGAATTGATGGCCTCATCAGAGCCATGTAGTTTTGAAAGTTAAATTTTGAATCAAGGGGTTAGTTTTGGGCGATGAAATCGAGTGTGGTGTCAAATGAAGGCTTGTGAAAACACGAGTCAAATATATATATATATATATATATATATATATATATATATATATATATATATATATATATATAATGTAATAGTGTGCGTTTCTTTGTATTATTTTTAAAAAATCGCGAAAAATCGCTGTCCCCCCCCTTACCTCGAAAAGTACTGATCAAAGAATTTTGAAAAGATTCTGGAATATTCTCCACGGGGTCTAGATTGAACTAAAATTATCACGAGTGCATTAACTTTAATAATTTATCTGGAATATAAAAAAAAAAACAAAAATTTCAAGGTCATCAGCTTTCAGTAAAGATTGGGAACAAACTTTGGGGTGTGTTTTGTGAAGTCACTGATCATTTTATACCTCCGTAACAAAATTTTTTGTTTTAAAAGCAATCTACCTACGGAACACTTATTGCGCAAGTTCAACTTGCACTTGACCAGTTTTTCGTTATTTAAGCTGTTTATATTATTAATTTCACTAAATATCTAGTTATAAGTTAAGAGTGCCAGTATGAAAATGAGTTTAAAATTAAAAGCTGTAATTGTTTTAAACTTGATCGGAGATTCACTGAAATAAATCTAATGATTGATTGCGTTGGTTAAAAAGCCTGAAATTGTACGAAAGATTAACTAAAGATGAATTGTAACTTCCAAAATCAATTGTGTATAATATTTCGACCGCGTGTAAATATTTGGCTGATTGAACACTCTCTTTCATCGAGTTCATTTCCAGATAAAAGATAAACTATTCAAAGCCATTAAAAATCTTCAAGCGGTAGTGATCATCACCTCAAGTTCTTCTTACAACGCCGTCTCCTCATAAAGTTTGGCGATCCATATAGCTCAACAAACTTTAGAGACTGCTGCTCGAAAAATATCACTCGAAGCACATCCAAACCACATTCTCATGTCCTTCAGCCAAGAATTCTGTCGTCTTCCGATCGATCGTTTTTTTTTTACCTTGAATAATTAGACGTAGCAATTCGTATTTTGGGGCCCTCATAGGCCCGAAGTATTGAGTTTTTCTTATTTTTATGGTTGTTAGTAATTCCTTCGTTTTGTTCATTCTTTCCAGTTCTTCTGTGTTTTTTTTATTTTCTGTACCCAGGAGATGCGAAGAAGGCGTCTATAAATGTACATTTCAAGATACTAATCGTTTCACTGCGCCAGAGTCAAGGGTCCAGCACTCACATCTGTACAATAGCAAGGAGAATACATACGCTCTCGCCATTTTCATTCGGAGTTCGAGACTGAGACTTATGCGATGGAATCCTCAACAGTACCCTAAAAATATGTATAAAAATTTACTTAACGAACTAATTGATTATTCCAAATGCTGTATCAAGCTGAAGAAGGGTAAAGTAAATCCCAAGATATAAGATCCTGCCTTTTTGCTTTTTCAATGGAGCAATAAACGATCCTATTAGGGTTTTGTGCATAGTTGCCAGGTATTACGATAAACGTATTTTTATTTTACCTGCTTTGCCGCTCTCACTTGCACCTGCAATCATATTGGATCTATTTTTACCTATATACCGGTTTGGAGTCCTTTAGGTATTTGATAATATAGGCCTAATGACCAAAGGTCCCCATTAAGTTTCGAAAGATACTTTTTATTAATTTTATTTTTAGTTTTACTTACAACTTACAACGTAACGCTTCTATTTTAATTATGTGGCGTCAGTGGGAAAATTGCAATAGTGGCTATCGCAAGAAACAAAGAACTGCTTATGCTTATTCCGAATTTAGATCAAACCTCATTAATCGTTTTGGGCAATGCATCATATCATTCTAGAATTTTGAATAACCAACCAAATTCATCGTGAAAAAAAAAAAATGAAATATTTCAATGGTTATTAGAGCAAAATCAAAGCCCTTTTTCAAGTTTATTAAAAACAGAATTACTCTTAATGGCAAAGACTTTTAGAAAACCTAATATATACGCGGTTGATGGAATTTTAAGGGAACAGGGTCATGAGGTTTTGCGTTTGCCACCTTACTATTGCCACCTGAACTAATCAGGCTTAATTTTATATTTTGACAAATATCGTGTAAAAAATGATATTAGTAAAACTTGACGCTAAACAAATAGTGAAAAATGTTTACGACAGCTTGGTAAAAAGAAATTTGAATAAGCAAAGTGCTTTGCAAGAAACCATTGAACTAATAATAACCCCAGTTTCTGCGATTAAGGGTATTATAGGAAAACCATCGCTCAGGAAAAGGAAAAAACGGAAAGATTTTCAAATGCATCATGTAGACGATTGTGACAAAGACGTCATCAGGAAAAAAAATATATTCTAAGTATGAAGAGCAGTAGGTGCCGGCACTAGACAAAATAAAATTAATACTTGTGTAGAACGGGACCAATATACATTGTGGCCGATCAACCCTTCGCAGAATTTTCTTAAGAATGGGATTCACGTTCGGAAAAATTAACAAAAGGCAAGTAGTGATGGAGTCACAAAGATTACGAATCGTGCGACATATTTATTTACAAGAAATTAAAAAGTATCGATCAGAGAATTGGTCAATAATTTACCTTGATCAAACACGGTTCGATACCCATGACACTGTGCAAAAAGGGTGGGTTGACAGCAGTACAAAATGTCAGACTAACGTACCTTCAAATAAAGGTAAACGAGTAACCATTTTGTATGCTGGATCTGAAAAGGGCTGGGTTTCAAATTGTTTACTATTATCTGCAAAAAACATAAAAGATTCTAGTTCGAACTATCACGAAGACAAGACCGCAGAACTTTTTGAAATTTGGTTTCAAAATTCCCTTTTGCCAAATATTCCCAGAGTGTTATAGTTATGGACAATGCAAGTTACCATAGTCGCCTACTAAATAAGGTTCCTAATACAGCCAATACCAAATAGGAAATACAGGAATATATATTAGAAAATGACAATTATTTTGACTTCAGTTATAAAAAAGTTATCTTTTAGAAGTTTTGAAAGATTATAAATTGAAAAAGAAATATGTTTGGGATAGTTTGGCCGAGAAAATGGGACACACTGTTTTGCGGCTTCCTCCCTATTATTGTGTGTTTTATCCAAATGAACATATTTGGCATCAAGTTAAATAAAAAATAAGGGTAGTTTAAGCGTGTCAGTGGTTGAATTAGTAAAAAAAGTTATAAGTGATATACCTTGTGAAAGCTGGAAGAATTCCATTCAGCACGTTGTTAAAGTTGAAAATTCATATATTTATGTAAATAATATAAAACCACTGATAATTACCTCAGCTGATGACAGTAATAGTGAAACCGAATTAGGCTTAAATTAAAATATATTTTATTTATACAATATGTCCCCTCTTGTAAACCCCATTGATTCAAACTGTACATTTGTGCTTCTTATCCATTTGTTTTTTACATGCATCTATAAATAAACATGTCCAAAAACACTTATAATTTTATTTATTTGCATTAATAAATAAAATTCTTAAGTCCATCTCTGCAACCTGTCATAAAAAAAAGGTCAGAATTTTTATATTGCCCACTTAAAACGGCAAAAATCAGGATCTTATATGTTGGGACAGGCTATATACAGATTGAAATAAATGTATTGAGCAAATAATATTGGCTGATGTTTTATTTTCTGTTAAAGTTCGATTTTTTTTCAAATGGAATATATCAAACAATCTATAAAATTTTATTGAACGGTTATTCCATGACCGCTTATCGTAACCCTTGTCACTTATTTTATCATCTAATAAAGTTCTGTAAGCAGGCTTGGAATTTGGAAAAAAAAAAAAACTAAAAAAATATTTGTTGAAAAATTTTGATTTTTAACCGTTTTATGGCTTTTCAAAATAAGCTATCTTAGAGGTCGTCAAAGTTATTTTGGCCGTATCTTCGCCAAAAATGGTCGCAAGGACCTCACACTTCAAGATCTTGTTTTGAAATCCCTGAGTTCTCGTTCAAAATTTTAAAATTTTGAACTAAACCTCAATCACTGTTTTTCAAGACTTTTTATTTTGAAGACTACACTGTGACACAACTTGAATATGAAAATGAAGGATGTGTTTTTAAAATTAGAAATAATGGCATCATGAGGTATTAATGTGCAAACAACATTTTCATTAAAATACACCACGCTGGCACTGCACCCTGACACGACGCGGCGTCGTTGTTTTAGCTCTTAATGTGTCACAGTCACTTAGCTTTCACCTTCTTACCTCTTTCCATTCCCGTTGCCTTTTTCCTCTCTTCAATTCCATCCCATTGCCCCCCGGTTACTTCGAAAACTTAACAGTTTATTATTTAGCATATTTTTTAATTATTATTCCTATAAACTGCTCGTTACAGCTCGGCCAAGCATAATTTAAAATCAGGACATTGTCTTAAATTTATTTTAAAGTTCGCAGCCGTATTCCAGCGAGTATTCAAAAAAATAATCCTAACTTGAGTGTCATATCCAAAGATATCTTTAGAAAGTGTTTAAGACTCTCCTTTACATACTAATGTATTTGTTCTACCTATAAAATTTGTTTGTAATATAACTTAAGTAGCAATTCCCCCTTTTTATATTTTGCTACAGTTTCGTCTTGCTACTAATATTTGTTAATCTTCTTGCTCTCTCCATTCCATGGGTACTGCAAATCTAAAAGCTTTCTTTTCTTTCTTATACCATTTCCTAAGATCCCCGACACAAACCCTTTGTGAGGAGCCCAACATTTTTCTTGATTACCCAAGAAAAAAACCAGAATATGCAAGATATACTTTTTTTACAAAGTCAGTAAGGTTTCTTTGATGTTTTTTAACTACAAACTCACCAGATATATAATAAAAAGTGTTGGGAGAGTTTTCACAACTACGATTTGCCATACTTTGAGTGTGAATTAAAGCACATGGGTTAAACACTGCAATGCAAGGTTATATTAACTCGAAGAAAATAAACAGCTCTGACATTTATCGGAACTGCCAAACGAATAACATTTGATTTTAATGCCAACCTTATAAAATTCTGATTTTACTACTAACCTAATAACATTCGAATGATTTTGAATATTAAAATGTGAAAAATTGGTGGGTGATATGACTTTTTTATTATTCTCTTCGGACTCAGCACACCAAAAAATATAGGAATCAGGTAAAATTATTAAAAAAGTTTTTTCATCGTTGGCCTATGTTATCATTCTCATTGATTTTGGCCCTCTAGTAAATCTCGTTACTTTTAGTATACTCTTGGTCTTCAATATACAGTGCTCAATACTGTTTTGTAAGTTACTCTAAGCTTTGGGCTACTTGTTAACAGTCGAAATTAATCAAGCTCTTTCACAACATTCATGTATTCACTCGCCCTGGAACGGCACTTAAAATATTTGACTCTCAAATCACTTCTTGCATATCTGGCATTGGGACACACCTACTCCACACATGTACACCTATTAAAGAGAGATCCCCCTCCACTCTGTCCTAAATGTGACTCCCCCCCCCCTTATCAGTGTTACATCTAATCGAATCCATTCAACATCAAAACTTGAGAGACACCCACGGCATCCCATCCAACATCACCATCCTCATAAAATCTTTTGTCCCACTTAAGAAAAGATAACCAATTACTTAAAAGAATTCAACTTTATAGTCTAATCTATTTATACCAAACTATCTCTAGTGGGCGCTAAATGATCTTAGCTGTCGATGCGCCCTGCCCAACAGAAACAAACAAACAATATCTGAATTAAGAAGTAATACTGAATATCTTTTTATTCTGGTAATCATCCCCTATAACACATCTTTTCTTGTTCTGTAAGGAACACACACACACTGTGTCTGTCCGTCCATCTATCACACCCGATTTTCTCCGAAACTAGTTAAAGTAGAAAGTTGAAATTTGGCACAAATATGGAACTGATAGCCCAATCAGAGCCGAGTAATTTTAAAACTTAAATTTTGATCTAAGAGGTTAGTTTTGGGGGGTGAAATCAGAAGTGAAAAAAATTAAAAATTAAAGTTTGTGAAAACAACAGTTCAAAAATACATATAATACTTGCGCACACTTTACTTTTCATTTAAAAAAAAATGGCCGAAAACTCCTGTCCACCCTCACTATCTCGAAAAGTACTGATCAAAAAATTATGGAAAAGTTTAACTTTAAAGTAATTAGAGAAAGAAACAAATTGATGAACCAAAAACATATTTTTATATATCTTGTTCTAGAAATTCTTTTTTTCAAAAAAAACAATGTCCTCTAAATATAAACCATTATCGTCCCGGTACTGTTCCAAGGGAGCAGTGAAATTATTTATCACTGCTAGGCATTTTGTTTCCGTGATTGCTGTCCTTTCCTGTTAAACATATTTTTTAATTAATTATCTAGATACCGAGAACTGTTATTGTAAAATTTAGTTTTGAGATCTGCTCATAAGAAAAATCGACAGGTTTCAAATCAGGGCTAACTGCAGGCCACCTTATGTCACTTCCCCTAAAAATCAATTTATTGAGCGAAAAACCTCGAATAACGGACAAAGATGTGTGAAATTGTAGTCCAATTGTGTAGAAACCAGCATCTTTGGTTAAAAGTATTAACATTTTTATAACGCGGGTGTGAAGTGCTCATCTCTATCATGTCCAAAGAAGACTAAGAGAAAGTAAACGGTTTCGATGTTTGAGTTCTTTCGTTAAGGCGAAAATGCGCCTCATCTGGGAAGAATATAAATAGATATCAAAAACCTTTCAAGCATGTTAAGCCTCTGAGCAGTGTCTGTTGGATTAAATTCTAGCACCAATTCTATCTCATAAAGGTGTATATATATAAATTAACGAAAGTGCATTGTGGAGCAACACTTACGGTACTTGATCGTTTGCATATGAATCCTCGCGAACTGACACTGGAATATACTTTGTGTTAGCATCACTTCTTAATATCCTGGGTCTTTCTGCCAGAGATTTACTGCAAATCATACCAGTTTGTTCAAATTTCTCTACCCATTGCTTCATGATATGAATACTTGGAACTTTTTTCATGTTATTATTATAGTCGTAGACTCGAGCATAATAAGGCATGCTTCACAGCTTTGACTATAGAGCGCTTCATAATAAAAGACTATACTTTGCTGGCCCGTCTCGATGCATTCGGACAATAAGTCAGGCAAATCTAGCCTGATTTATAGGATAATAATGCACAGAGTACATTATTTATTTCTTCTGCTATTTCTTGTAATGCCATATCCGGTATGG
Source organism: Pachyrhynchus sulphureomaculatus (assembly GCA_019049505.1). Lineage (NCBI taxonomy): Eukaryota > Metazoa > Arthropoda > Insecta > Coleoptera > Curculionidae > Pachyrhynchus > Pachyrhynchus sulphureomaculatus. The sequence goes on along the minus strand of CM032447.1, from coordinate 197,178,901 downwards.
CCGTAGGCGACCCTGTCGCTTTTGCCTGTAGTTAGTGCCTTTTTAAGTATTTTACAAACAAAGAAGACCTACAGTTTAGGGCCGGTTCCGAACGGCCAAAGTAAGAGGGATTTACTAGGGATGATACTACAGGTAGTTTGCCATTGCTGTCCCGAGAAAGGCAGTCGTCAAGTTGTAAATTTTTGGTTTAATTTATTTTATTATTTATTTAGCTTTTTTTTTATTATTTCCCGAGCCGAGATACGAACTCGGGTCGCTGGCGTAAAAAAGCAGATACCTTAATCACTACGCTACGACTGCCTCTATTATTCATTTACAAATTTTAATTAACCAATTTTTATAGATGGAGTTTTACTACTAATTTCATATCCGATGTAGAAGGAGATCCAGTTGGAGCATATACGAAGACAAAAGAAATCTGTGATGAGTTAGGTAAGTATTTCCCTAATTTTTATACCTAGAGTGAGAGTTTTGATCCCTTACAATTAATTTTTTGGAAGAGTAGGTAGACCTCATTGGCTAGCTACTATCTGACCTTATAACCAAGGCAACAATATTCCCTTTTAAATCAGTTTTTGTTAGTTACGAAGATGTCTTTGTCTTCCCGCTCGTGAGTTTTGCTCTGAAAATAACAGTTCTAGCGGTTTTACATCACATGGCACTAAAGTCCCTGTTTTAAAACGTTTGCTACTATTATAATTGTCTTGCGAGGACCTACGTACAGAAAAAATAGCTCTCGTTATAAAGAGATGAACACGTGGAACATAACAGCTCCGCAAAACGAAGCCGGCTGACTATCGCCGCTACATCACGATGTGCTTCGTTGAGTTTCTCAAAGATTCCGCCCTAGTAGAAGTTGAATTATTTGTAACAATAATAGGGAAAATATACATGGCATATCTGAGAATCTCAACCACGCACATTTCAACGAGTTGGCAGTATCCAGCCGACTTTGTTTGGAGGCGATGTTTCGTTCCTTCTTTTTGTATGTCAACGGCGATAGGTGTATTTTCTGTGGCCGATGATTTTTATCTTCGCCTAAAGCTAGCTTATGATGTTTCCATAGTATCATGAAAATTTTTGTTGAGTATTGTTTTTTTGGTATTTTTTTATGGACCTAGCACACGTGCTGTAGGGAAATTCCTAAAGCGCTACAGGAGCGACACATGGGTGAAAAAAGCGATTCACGTTGGTCTGGAATCGCTGTAAATTGAACTCGGTCGGATACACAGTCCTGAGCAAATTATTCCAAAGGGATGAGGTTCGTTAAAAGACCGCTTGAGAACGGTTGTACGAGGAGTAACAAGCTAAACCTCATACGGATGTGAAGTATTAGCACGCCGTGTATTTTTAGCATACACCGCTCTAGGAGAAATTCAGCGGGCTACATATATCGAATATTTTCCATAAAAATACCTGTAGAACAGATTGAAGTCGACAACCATTCTTTGATGCTCCAACGAATCAAAGTTCGTGGCCAGTACAGGTCTTCAATCATGCGAACAGATATCTTTCGAATAGAATCCAACAAATGCAGTGTATGTTTGAAACAGGGCTCCAAACATGGGAACAGTATTCCATCGTTTGAGAATTTGAGCTTTGTGCAGAATTATCAGTTGTTGTGGAGCGTAAAGCTTTGTAGTTCGAAATAATATTCTCAGCTCTCTCATGCCAAAACATATTTGCTTCTAAATTAACACCCAGCAAACTAAGTGACGATGCTAGATAAACGAAATGCCGAAACATAACTATGCCGGGCTCAGCAACGCCAATTTATTTAGAAAAAACCGCCGCCTGAGTTTTTCTACCGTTGAATTCTACTTGGTTACCGTCGTCCCAAGATAGAATTTTTGCACGTCTTTCTTAAGTTAAACTGCCTCCTACTGTATGCGGATATTTACATGAGTAGTCGATTTTCGAGCGTACTGTCATCTGCAAAGTTGTAGGGGAATTCCTAGCCTTTTCCAACAGAACGTTAATGTAATTGAGAAAGAGTGTAGGAGGAGGCAGTATGGAGCCCTGGGGCAATGCAGGTGTTAGGAAGAAACTGGTTAATTGCCACTCGTAAAGAACGCTCTTTGAGGAAACTTGAGAGCCACAAAGAAAACTTTTCAGACATATCAGAAGAGCGAAGCTTAACCAACAATCCATCCTGCCAAACACGGTCGAATGCCTTGGATATGTTAAGAGCAACCACTGTGGTACATAAGTTAGAAGTTTTCCTGTTGATTTATGTTTACGAAAGCCATATTGATGGTCGCCTATAATATCCAGACATTTTAGAAGATGCTAATTGAAAGCCTTTTCCACGACTTTCGATATTATTGAAAGCAGTGCGATTAATCGATAGTTGTTTGGCAATGTCTTCTTTCCTTTTCTGGGTATCGGTTGAACTGTGGCGCATTTCCAACAGGAAAGAAAAATTCCCTTCCTGTAGCAAATGGAAAATTCTACAGAAAACTAGTGTTAGTACTCTTGCTCAGTTTTTGAGTTCTGTGGCAGGTATTCCGTCAGCGCCAGAAGCTTTTTTAGTATCTAGCTTCATTAAAATACGTTTTATGATACACTGTCTGAAGATAACATCGGGCATCCTTGACTACACTATGGAAATAGTAGGTGGTGTTTTTCCTTGAAAATCTACAGTAGAAAGTAAAGCAAAAAGTTCAATCAACAAGTTCGCTTTCTCAACAGGGGTTGTTGCAATAGAATTATCTGGTCGTGTGAGTGATGCTATAGTGTGTTTGGTAAAATTTGAACTAACTGCCTTAGCAACTGACCAAAAGGAAGTTTGTTTCTAATTCGTTGATTGTGTGCCTCCTTGGTTTCGTCGATTATTTCTTTGCATCTGTTCTGGGCAAGAACAAAGATGTTATGATTTATGACGGTTGAGGTAACAAACAAATTTTAAGCATTATTTTTTGTAGTCCAGCATAGAGGATGTTGTTTTAATTATATATTATGTGATTTTTCAATAAAGTTGTTACTTTTCATTATTTTCAGTTTTAACCGAAATCGCATGTAGAAAGAAATGTAAATTATTGATTGTAAATATGACTGAAGCCCTTTTCCTCCGGTCAGCTTTTTTAATATTTATTTTAAATCAACATATATGCAAGGAAAGTGTTGGGTAAATCACTTTGCCGATTTGGCGGTATTGCTTCTAACTACTGATGAAATAAATACCGCTCATAACTAATATGACACCTGCACTTCGTCACTTGAAAACTTCTCAAGTTGAACTTGATATTTCATAATTTAAAGATAGTCTTAATTTTTTGGTGGAATAAAATTTACTTTCTAAAACTAACTCAATAATTCGCAGGGTTAACTCATGCGACTGAGCAAGACTATATCAACCTAAGATATATTTGTCAGTGTGTGTCAAGAAGATCTGCCCATTTAATATCTGCTGCTATGTGTACGCTAATACACAAAATGGGTGAAAAAAAGGTAACAGTAGGAGTGGACGGAACTGTATACAGACGTCATCCACACTTCAGGTAAAAAATTAAATTTTGTGACCTGTACACCAAATAGGTATTTTTTTTGGTATAATATTTAAAATCAGTGGTTAAATAAGTTATAGCTTATTACACACCAAATTTAACAAGGAGTCTGAAACGTTTGGTAAAAATAAATGGACTATATTGTTTACCAATTCCAAAAAAAAAAAACAACAAAACAGATAGTATATTGTAAAAAAGGAGGCAATTCGGAATCACAACTTCATCGTTAATATGAAATAAAGGTTTTCTTACAATAAACATTTTTAAGAAATTTGTTTCACGAAAACAATGTAAGTAAAATTTTATTTATTACTGCGTTTCCTAGTCTCCCATTTTCCTTTTTGGCATTTTTTACTTTATATTTAACCTTTATATTTAAATATGTTATACCAAAATTTAAATATTCTTTTACATTTACAAATTTAAATATCCCTCCTTTATGAGAATTTGGGGAGAGAAGTGAAGAAAAAAATTTTGAGTATTAGTGCCTGGTATGAAAACTTTTTATAATGACTCACCCAGGACTGAAATTGAATTTTTTATACTTTTAATTTTAAAGGAATTTTAATGGACAAGTATTTTTTACTGAAACTTCCGTATATGAAACGGCAGCTCATACGTCGTAGAGAGTAGGTTTCAGCTGCAAACACCTTACTAACACGTAGGCTGAAAATCTTTAGACCTAGCTACTCAAAACACACTTTTTTTTTGCAAAATTCGGCTTTATTCATCATCATAGTCTCCCTCAAAAGTGATACAATCAATCCAACGTTTTTTCTAATATTTCTATACCTTTCTTCTAGAAGGATTAGTCTTTACCTTCAAAATATGCCTCAGTATCGGTAATAACTTCATCACTGGAACCAAATCTCTTTCCCGCGAGCATTTTTCGAGGTCTGGGAATAGATAATAGTCGCTGGGGCCAAATCTGGAGAATACGGTGGGAGAGGAAGCAGTTCGAACTTCGATTTATGTAATTTTGCCATCGTAACAGTTTCTTCACGATTTCTGCCTCCAAACGTACCAATAACTCTATATATTATTCGCTATTGATGGCTTTTCCCTTCTCAGCATAGTCGATGAAAATGATTCCATGCGCATCCCAAAATACAGTGGCCAAAACCTTCCCAACTAATTGTTGTGTCCTTGGTCGCTTCGGGCAACTTTGACCGGCTGCTGTCCACTCGGCTGACTGCCGATTTGATTCCGGTGTGTAGTGGTGGATCTATGTTTCTTCCGTTGTCACATATCGTATTAAAAAATCATGTTTATTGCGCTTGAACAGGTCCAAACAGCACTCAGAATCATCAACATGTTGTTATTTTTGGTCTACTGCGAGCAAACGCGGTACCCATTTTGAACAGAGATTTCTTATGTCCAAATGTTCATGCAAAATATGACAAACACGTTCTTTTGATATCTATAGGGTGTCAGGTATCACACGCAATTTCACTTTACGGTTATCCAAAACGATTTTGTGGAGTTTTTTGATGTTTTCCGGTGTAACGGGCAGAGTCCCCGTAACACTTATCAAGCCATTGCTTTGCTTGAACGTTATTTTTTTTCCATAAAAAACAGTGTTTAATCAACACACCAAATTCGATTTTTTCCATCGTTTCGAAAACATCAAAAGTAGCGTCACTAAAACCACCGTAACTTGTAAACTAATCGTCGAAATGTCATGAAATTTTGACACGTGTCGTTTGAAAGTTGGTACTTCCTAAAAATCATATGAATTTTTTGAAAAGGGCGACATCTATATGTCAAACCAAAAACTTGTCAGCCTACGTGTTAAATAGGCTTTCTTTTAATTATTTGGTCACCACCTAAATGTGATAACTGTACTGGACCAGCATAGAGATAAGAAACGCTAGGTCCTTTAAACATTGTTAAATTAAACACTGGTAGCTCACTAAACTAGGCAATTAAGAAAAGGAATTCCAGAAAAAATAAAACATCAATTAATTTCCACATATTAATAAATTGTAATTTAGTCTAGAGCTTAAAAAAATAAAATTGGAATAGGAATTGCGTAAGAATTAAGAGATATTATATGTACTCGTATAACCAAACTACTCTCTGAAAAGGCAAGTGTGCTCTTGATAAGGATAAATACCAGTCGAGTGCAAGTTGGACTTGCGCAATTAGTGTGATTACCTTTAAAATAATAATTGGCTACCTAATAGCCAATAAATTAATTTAGCTCAATATAGAATCTAGTAGTAAAAGTTTGAAACACATATTTACTACGTAAATATTTGGTTAATTATAAACCTAAAAATTAAAATTTTTTTTTTTTCTGTAACTATCCGTTGGTCAACGGTCATCATGATATTACTGATTGCACCGAATAAGTATTGATATTTCGTAGCTCTTAGTCCTGGTTCAATTTCCAATGTTCCAAACCTTCACTATTTTGTCAAGCCATATAGCCTTCTTTTTTATACCAAAAAAATTATTAAACGTTTTATTATTATTCTTTTGATAATTTCCGCTCAATCTACATAATATTCCAGAATTTTTTCAAAGTTTTTTGATAAGTACTTTTCGAGATAGAGTGGGGGAGCAGCGATTTTTAGCCATTTTTTTTTTAAATAATATAAAGAAAAGTGCAATGCTTGAGTATTATATCACATAGATGTTTAAAGACGAATTTTTACAAGCTTTCGTTTGACACCCCACTCTATGATTTAAGATAGTTTACTCGTAAATCCACTTTTCTTAAGAATTTGATGAAATTGAAATATGATGTGAATCTAAATATTTTTGATTTAATTAAAAAAAAAAAAATACCGATTAGGAAGCGAGATATTCATAATTAAAGTGCACATAATCAACATGCAATAGACCAATGAATGTGTATATCTTAGGAACTGTTCTTACGAATTTTTTAAAAAACTAATATATAGTTAAAAAAAATTAGAAAAATTTTGAAACAAAAATAATTTTTTTTATCGATTTGTTAAAAGGATATAAATATATAAAGTTGACATTTATTTAAAAAGAATAATAGTGAGGGACAAATATTAAAAATATGTCGTCATATTTTGCGCACCGACATTCAAAGAGCATTTAAAATTGTTAACTTTTAAATAGAAATTCATTTTTAGGTTAAATAATTTATTGAATAAACATAATATATTTATCAACTTTACCTATAATCATCAAATAAAAGTATTAAATATACAATATTAATTAAAAATTTGAATTTGTATCTTGATATTTATTATTTTTTCTTTAGTATTTAATATATTTTTATTTAACAAAAATATGTTTGTAGGTTCAATAATTTTTCAATATTTTAAGTTAATATTATAATTAGTTATTTAACAATGTTACATATTAACTGATAATAATATTAAATATATACATAAAAAAAACGGTTTTATAAATTTTTCCTTAAAACTAAATAAATAATTAATGATACTAGTGATAAATAAATAAAGTACTATAAACTATTTGTAAATTAATTATTTACTTTACTTACTGCTCACATATCTTTGGTTACACGTGGTTTGCCATTGTCTTTTCGACTAGATAATAATTGTACTATTCCTGTAGAACCCAATTTATCATAAGAACTTTTTAGATCTTTCAAAGTTATGCATCCAGATGCAATTCTTTTAATCATAAGATCTTTGAATAATAATCTTTAAAGGCATTAGCGATGGCAATATTAGTTTTGCACTCTTCATACGATACGTAATTTGTAATTAAATGTGCTCTTTTCAAAAACACATTTGCCAAATTCTCAAGGATTTTAACGTCCTATACCCGCCTCATGGAACTTTTCGTTTGGTGCTATTTGCAACAAATCATGCACTAACTTTCTGAGCTTAAACATTTCTAAGCCTTTTCGGTCAGGAAAGGTTTTTTAAAAACCTTACGGAGTCCGAAAAACCAGTAATATTTTTAAAATCCTGGATCATTGCAAAATCAATTATACCTTGAATTAAATGGGACGTATCAAAACGTGCACTATGGGTAACAAGTACGCAATGTTTTGGAGAAAAATTTAAAAAACTGTTTGAATGAAATTAATGTGTCCTTTAGAGTGATTGCTTTGATAGGTTTACCATATAAATACAGGTCGTCATGAATATCTTCTAAGCCCGTAACTTTCAAAGCGTGGTAATTAATCGGTTGCGTAGGCCTAATATAAACATTGAATGTTTTATCCCGATATTTCGCCACTATTTGCAAAATATCAGCTGTACTGTTACTGATATATGTTTCTAAATCGAAATACACTAAGCCACAGCCCCCGGATGTAAACATTATTCAATATATTAGTTAACGCTTGAGGATTAATAATGTCACCAGTATGAAAAACGTCCATCTGCAGTTCACAATTTGATACTGTACCCCTTCATGTTTTTCTTTATTTTTTCTTGTGGCCTCTTTATTTCGAACTAATGAATTTCTAAGTTTTTTCGTTGCAGGCAAATTAGCTCTTGATGCTTTGTTTTCTTATTTCATCTCTTCTTGCCATATAAGATCTTGTATGTTCCCCATGGAGTTTATTGATGAGCTTTCCTTTGCAAATTTACCTTTATGTCGTAATTGATTATAAACATTTTTTTATTTAAATTATATATTTTTTTTATTTTAAGTAGAAGTAATACGGTTTAAACAGTAAATATACAACAAGTATAATAAATAATCTATATAAACGTCAATCTATAAAGCATTTGGTATACGCATTGGTAGCGTTGCCACATTTATTTTCAATAAAAGTGTGTGTCTGCATATGAAAATTTCCATGTATCGAATATACTCTCCGACAAAAATAAAATATTCTGCCATTGAGTATTTTAAACTTTCTGTATGTATTATCGGACTATACTTTCGGCTCACGAGAACTAACCTGAACTACGTTACGACAAAAAAATCTTTTTCATTTCCCCCTACAAGCAAATCCTTTAAGTGAAAATTTAACTTTTAAAATTAGAAGGCTCTGATTGGGCCATCAATTCCTATATTTATGCCAAATTTCAAGATTCTATGTCAAATAGTTTCGGAAAAAATAGGGTATGACAGAGAGACACCGAAGTAATTCCATAAGTGCTTCATACGGAACACCAAAAATGCTTAAATTTGCTTAGGAAACGTTATTCCTCATGAGAATGTTCCAGAATTTCCCTAGAAGAAATATGTTACCTAACGTATGGCCTTAATATAAAGAAATTATGCGATTTGTACTAAGATCAAAATAGAATTATTTAATTAGAGAAATTTAACAGTACTGTTTCAAAAATTGTAAAGGTTACAGATAAAAAGAGTATAATTTGCCTTAGTAAGTTTCTTTTTTTGGCGTTGGTAGAAAAACTTTTCTGAACTTTTTGCATTAAGATATTCTCCAACATATGTAAAGCTCCGGAGTTCAGGCCGGTGGAATGAAGTCTGATACTTGGTAGAAGATGTCAACAAAAGGAATGACAGAGCAAACTAAGCAAAAATAAGAAACAATGTTGAAAATTGTTGTCTGGTACCATATAATAATCGGAAAACAATCTGGCAGCATAACCGCTATTGAACATTCTAGCGGTAATTTTTTTTTTTTAATTAAACTCTCCTTTTACGTATTAATAGATTTTAAAGATTTAAATTGCCACCGAATACTCCAGAATTAACTGTGTGCGACACCTGTTTTTGAGGCTTTAAAAGATAAATTAAAACATGAAAAAACTTGACGATGGATCGTCTCAGACAGAAAATTATAAAGAATTTCGCAATTCTAAATGATCAAGGAAAAGATTTTGGCAGCGATAAAAATACGAAAATAAATTTACAGCAAATGCACCGAAGGAAATGAGGAGTACGTATTGAACATAATTAGAGTTTTATTTGTAATAGTTATAATGCTGTATTGAGGATATATGAGGAATGAATAAACTATTCACATATATACCATTTTTCTCTTTTTTCGAAAAAACAATTTTACACTAACCCTTAGTTTAAACTTTCTACTATAGAAATTCTTAGCAAGAACATATGACATTGTCAATTTGTGTTATTGTCAAACCCAATTTCCGCGAGGTTAGAAAAACTTTTTTCTACCTTCTTTTGAACAACAATATCACAAAAATACATATTGGCGTTTTTAGAATTTTGATCGTTATAAAATTAAAAGAGAAACATTTAAAAAACTTCTACTTTATATTATATGTCGAAAATATCATGCACTATTGGTTTTGTCTTAAGTCTGTAAAATATTCTTCCAAAGGGCTACGTCTTCCTGTATTTAACATTTTTACCCAACTTTTGTCATAAGCGAGTTAAAGTGGTGCCCATTTATGATAATGTTTGTATTCCATCACAATTAAACATTTACGAATTCTTCCATATGGACGCCTAAGAGAACTTGTAACCGATCTATCTCTGTTATTGAAACAATTCAGTTTATTCCCTTATAGATTACATAACTTTTCATTCGTTTGATATAGAAGCACCGTTAGGAAATTGATTAATGTGGATCTGCAGCTCATTTATCCATAAGTTGTACTGTATTTAAAGATTGAAACTTCATTGTGGACTTCTTGACCCTAAATCATAATATTTGAGTTAGTCATAATGTTTAATTCCATTAAGAATCGACGCATCTGTTCTCTGTTAATTTTTACTCTTGGAGTAATTTCCACGTTCTTAAGCTCTACACTCCTCCTAATATAGTTTATTATTTAGCAGACAAAATACCACTTACCCTATAACAGTATCTCACGTGCTTTTGAAGCAGTAAAAAACTTAGTGGCGATCTTTGTTCACTAAACCACTAGATATTTTTTTTTTTTGGAATTTTTTGCAGCTTTCGATATTCTAGACATATTTCTATCCGGGGTCTGACATGTTATTTCCAATGATTTTATATAAACATCTGCTAGACTTTGTGGTAAATATAGACAAATAAGATTAACGATGACTCTATTTTGTTATTTTGTTGCCAATTTTGTCATACTAAATTAAGGCCAACTCTAGATAAGTGGACAAAATTTTCGACTTTGTCTCATCAGTATATACAAATAGTGCACTAATTGTATTTTGTTTTAGGAAACTTATGATAGAAAAGATGAACGAGTTGATACAACCTGGCTATTCGTTTGACATTGTGCTGTCAGAAGATGGCAGTGGTAGAGGGGCAGCACTAATAGCAATTACAGCTGCTCAAAAGAAGAGCAATCAATAATTTATAGAAGTATAGTGATTTTACTCAAATAAATAGAAAAATTTAGGTAACTGTGATTTGTTTTTTATTTTTCTTGCTAAAGAAATTACTTGCCTTACTAAATGATAATCACTCTTCGAGATTTTTTTTTGACGTTTTAGGGTCTGTTTATATCAAAAAACCCATTTTCGTCAGTCTGCCAGTTTCTCGGTACTTTAATTCCCAGACGAAACGAGATATCAGTTTCAAGTTTACTACATATATAATACCTAGAGAAGGGATGTAGACTATAGTTTTTCAGTATTACCGTTTCCGGGCAGACAGTTCGTCCCGGAACAAATCATCGACAAAACCAAGGAAGCAAATAGTCAACGAATTAGAAACAAATTTTTTGCTTGTCTCAACAGTTCCAGGTGTTTTTGGTCAGTGACTAAAGCAATTAGTCAAAATTTTACCAAATCCACTATACTACCACTCACACGGCCAGATAATTCAGGTGCAACAACACCTGTTGAGAAAGAAATCTTGTTGGCTCTGCTTTACATTCTACTATCCATATCCAAGGAAAACCACCATCTACTATTCCCATAGTGCAGTCAAGAATGCGAGATATTGTCTTCAAAGAGTGTATCGTAAAACGACTTTTAATGAAACTAGACACTGAAGAGGCTTCTGGCTTTGACGAAATACCTGCTATAGTACTCAAAAACTGTGCGAGAGAACTAACATCAGTTTTCTGTAGACTTTTTAACCTATTTCCAGAAAGGGACTATTTCCTTCTTGGTGGAAATGTGCCATAGTTGAACACAAACCCAAAGAAGGCAAGAGAACCTTGCCAAACAATTACCGACCAGTTGCACTGGTTTCAATAATATCGAAAGTCATGGAAAAGGCTATCAATCAGCATCTTCTAAAATATCTTGAAGGATTCAATACTATAAGAGACCATCAATATAGTTATAGTTTCGTAAACACACATGTTTAGAACAACGCAATTGGAGAATCTCGAGCGGTTGCTCTTGATATAGGAAAGGCATTCGACAGTATTTAGTATGATAGATTGTTGGTTAAATTACGCTTCTCTGGTATGCCTGAAAAGTTCTGTTTATGGTTCTCATATTTCCTCAAAGAGCGTTCTTTACGAGTGGCAGTAGACGGATTTCTTTCTAACACCTTTACTATCAACGCCGGTGTGCCCCAGGGCTCCATACTGCATCCTACTCTATTTCTCATTTACATTAACGATCTGCTGGAAAAGACCGGGAATGTAATCTACAGACAGAAGTAAATGAAAAGACAAGCGAACGTTATCTTTTCATTTACTTTGAACCCTCGAACATTGGCTACTCATGCAAATATCCGCATCTCAAATGATTACGTTGAGTTTTATTATACCGCTAATTTTATTATGCTAGCGTAGTAGGTAAAGAGCCTGCATATTAAACCGATGGTCGTTGGTTCGATTCCTGCAATCGGCTGAGACTATTTTTAAGTAATAGTTAATACAGCAATGCAATGTCGCCCGTGAGAGCAATACCGCGTTGTCATGAAAGAGCTGTGAAGTACTAATGTATGTTTCGGCAATTGGGCACCGTTGACAGATATTATGACATCCCCGTCAATATATCTCATCAGACATATACACGTAGTAAGAAAAAGGGTGAAAATATCTATAGTTTCCGGGAGAAGGACTTTAAAAAAGTAAATGAAATAACCGGTCAAGTGCAAGTTGGATTTGCGCAATTAGTGTTCCGTATGTTGATTGATTTTAAAATAAAATTATTTGTTAGGGATGTATAAAATGATCAATGACTTCACAACACACCCCAAATGAGTTCTCAACAAAGTATTTTTCCGACCTTTACTAAAAACTGATGACCTTGAATTTTTGTTTATATATATACCAGATAAATTATTAAAGGTAAGGAGTTTTCGAGATAAGGTGGAGGGACAACGATTTTTCGCGATTTTTTAAAAATAATACAAAGAAAATTGTGCGCAAGTATTACATTATATATGTTTTTGAACTCGTGTTTTTACAAGCTTTCATTTGACACTTCACCCAAAAACCTGGTATTTTTTTTTTTACTTCCGATCTCACCCCCGAAAACTAACCCCTTAAGTGAAAATTTAACTTTCAAAACTACACGGCTCTGAAGAGGCCATCAATTCCTATATTAGTACCAAATTTTAACTTTCTATGTCAAATAATTTCGGAGAAAATCGGGTGTGACAGACAGACAGACGGACTGACACAGAAGTGATCTTATAAGTGTTCCGTGCGGGACACTAATTACCATAGAAATATTTTCAAACTGTACCAAAACTCACTAAGATATTACTCAGAATATTTTATAAATACTATCACCATATCTATTATAATGGTATGGAACTGAGGCGTCTGCACCTACTATAGAATCAGCACACAAATTGAGTATTGCACAAAGGCAAATGGAGAGATCAATGCTTGGTGTGACTCTTAATGACAGAATAGGTAACAAAGATCTACGTACAAACACTAGAGTCACGGATGTCACCCTGCGTGTGGCTACTTTAAAATTGAAATAGGCAGGACACATTGCTCGACTTAGAGACATGAGATGGACATCTAAAATATTGTAATGGACACCAAGGGCAGGTAAGAGCAGTAGAGGGAGATCACTGACTGTTGGTCAGATGATACGAAAAGGGCCGCCAACAACAAGTTACAGATTGCCTTACCACTGTTGGAGTAATTAGCTGGTGAAATTGGAGTAATAATATTTGGTTACATAGCCGAGGCAGAATTAATAATTCAAAATGAAGACTGTTCTTAAAAATAGAAATAGAAGTTAGTGGCTAGGAAGAGGGGGATAAAGATATTATAGGATGTTTAAACAATACAGTATGAAAAAATAGATATATTACAAGACGAAAAAGTCCAGAATATAAGAAGAATTAGTGAGATGAGAACATTAAGATAAATTTTAGAGTACATGCTGCAATCGGATGAGGACTGATGAAGTTAGAAGAACTTGCAACGTATATGAGGTTAATAAACAAATACTAAAAATCGAGAGAGAATGAAATAGTCAAATACGTATGCCAAGTAGTTGAGATAGCACGAAATATATCACTGCTATGCAGCAGAAGCTTATAGCGATTTTGTAAAACATAATGGTATAATCAAATAAATAGCAATAGAAGCGCATAACTAATAGACCTAACCTAAATCTAGTATAATGCAATTAAATATTCTCTATAAATTCTATTCATTTTGATGTATTGTCTCCCTAGCAAAATATTAATATCACTCTAAAATGTTTTTCAACATCAATGTTACTGGATGAAATTGGTTGTAATAACTTACCATATAGCTTAATAAGGGAAAAAAAATTAAGAATGAAATGACGGTACTAGTAACTTAAGATGACGAGTTACGAAAATTAGTTACGGGCACATGGGAACAGAAGTTAATAGTTAGAAAGAGACGGCTAACAAAGGACGAGATGACAACATTAAAATAAGATGATGAAATAAGACAATGAGACGAAATAAGGCGTGTTAACGTCAGAAAAATTGGAAATGTATATCAGATTTATAAGTATACATTAAAGATCGAAAGAGAATGGAATAGTCACATTGTGGCGACTTGTGGCTCCGTGGTGCACATTGTGAGAAAAGTGCCATTTTTTTGACAAAAAATCAAACAGAAAAATACTTATAAAATATTATACTTCAAGATAGTACTGCTGTGAAGAAGGTTAAAATTAACATTACCTATAAAAAAATCCCTAAAATACACATATTCTTGATTATAAATAAAAGTTATGAACAAAACAACTAAAATAATATACTTTTATGCTAAAAAAAAGTTTTTAAAATTTATTATGAAACCAACTAAACGTTTAATGATATACAGAACTTTTTTAGACGTATAAATTTTACATCCAAAAATGTTCTGTATATCAATAAACGTTTAAATTATTTAATAGTAAACTTTCAAAAAATTTTTTTTCTAAAATATTTTATTGAAATATATCTGTTAACATAAAGGTGTTTGGTTCACAACTCTTTTTTTTATATTCACAAATATTCTAGGGAATATTTTATAGATTATGTTAATTTTAACCTTCATCGTCGCCATACTGTCTTAAAGTTCAATATTTTACGAGTATTTTCCCGTTTGATTTATTCAAATCGGATAAAATGTCGACTGATAACAGATTTTTGTCCAAAAAATGGCACTTTTCTCACTCTGTGTGGTGTAGTAACTGGCTTGTGTTGCATAAGGTCTTGGGTTCCAATCTCGACGGGTCGGTATACTTGATTTATTAATTTATTTAAGTATACTCGGCCTGGCCACGTACACAGGTAGTAGTTTGCTGAAATGCAATAACATCCGTGGCAGCACTACCGCATTGTCTAAAAGGTACTGTGAAACACAAAAATGTATATTTCGGCAATTGGTCAACGTTAAAGGGTCTTACGACATTCCGATGTCCTCTAAGATATAAAAAAAGGGTAAAATACCTACTCAGGAGGGAAAGTGAACAATAGAAAAAAAGTAATTAGTTGAGATATCCGTAAAAAAATCGCCATCGGGCAGAAGAAGCATAAAGTATAAAAGATAAAACTATGACTTTATAGCCACATAAAGCAAATAAATAACAGGCAGAATTGCTTATACATAAGAAGAAGAAGAACGAGTCACCCACATGTCAGTTTTAAAATTTTAAGTGGCAAGTGTTTAATTAAAAAATCCGGAAATGTCTCCTCTCTGATCGGTTGTAAAGAAATAAAATTAAAGTTTTATAGGCAAAATCTAAAATTCTCTATATCATATAAAAAGACAGAAGAACACCAAAGGGAACAATAAAAACCTTTTTTTATTTGGTTAATATTTTTATGCAGATTAGTCCAGAGCAGTGAACTGACCTTTTTGTTATTCACGACGACACTGTTCTCGGCGGCCAAATCAGATTCTGAAATTTTTGTTTTGTTTTCAGTCACTGATATAACATGATATTTTATTTGCGATTTATGGATTTGGGAATTATAATTTGGTGTTTTGTCTTGAAGAGTATCTGATATATTTGAAATTTCGTTTTGTCTTTACAAAATTTGGGTTGCTGAGGTGATTTAGTGATTTTTAGTAGGAAAATACCACTTCTTTTAGTTCTTTGTTGTTGATGTTGCTTAATGTTTCGTGGCGGTGTTGATGTCCCCAGATTTTACATGGCCCAAGAATGGCATGATAAAGCTCCCAGAATCAAGAAATTCTGGACGTAAAAGAGCCCACCATTCGGTGGCACCTGTCTTGGGGGCGTCAACATGCAGCCATAGTAATTTTAAAGTAGATTTTTGTAATATACGAGGTTTAAATCCATTCAGTACATCAATATTTGCAATGAAATAAGCCTCAGGTACTCACTATATGCCAAACTATCGGCCACCACAGTCAACTTTCTCTATCATAGGTATGACTTCTATTCTTGGTTTAAGCGTAACTTTGGAATATGGCTTTAAGTCAGACCTGATGTTTCTTGTCAACGAACGAGAGGAAGCTCTGGAGCCCCGAAACTTTGATGTTATATGGTTGAAAATAACGATTCAACAAACCATAAAGTATATCTGCTGCCTCTATCGACCACCAAGTGATACTAACTAGGGCAGTTAGTCAAAATTTCAGCAAATCCACCATACCACCACTCATAAGGCCAGATAATTCTGTTGCCACCTGTTGAAAAAGCGAACTTGTTAGCTGAACTCTTTGCTTCACATTCTACTGTCGACTCCCAAGGAAAAAATACTATTCTCATGCAGTCAAAGATGCCCGATATTGTCTTCAGACAGCGTATCATTAAACGTATTTTAATGAAGGTAGACACCAAAAAAGCTTCTGGCGCCGACGGAATACCTACCAAAAACTGTGCAACACCGGTTTTCTGTAGACTTTTCAACCTATCCTACAGAAAGGGAATATTTCCTTCCTGCTGGAAATGTGCCACAGTTCAGCCGATACCTAAAAAAAGCAAGAAGACGTTGCCAAATAACTACCGACTAGTCGCACTGCTTTCAATAATATCGAAAGTAATGGAAAAGGCTTTCAATCAGCATTCTAAAATATCTTGACGGATTCAACATTATTAGCGATCACCAATATGGCTTCTTCGTAAACATAGATCAAGATAGATCTTCTGAGTTATGTAACACATGTTTGGACCAACCTGAACACTTTGGAGAATCTCGAGCGGTTGCTCTTGGTATCCAAGGCATTTAACCGTGTTTGGCACGATGGACTGTTGGTTAAGCTACGCTCTTATGGTATGTTTGAAAAGTTCTGTTTGTAGCTCTCATGTTTCCTCAGCGAGCGTTCTTTACGAGTGGCAGTGACAGATTTTTTTTCTAACATCTTCACTATCAACGCCGGTGTGCGCCAAGGCTCCATACTATCTCCTACTCTCTTTATCATTTATATTAACGATCTGCTGGAAGAGATCCGAAACCCAATCGACGGCTTTGCAGATGACAGTACGCTTATCACTTTGAACGCTCGAACATCGGCTACTCAGACGAATATCCGCAGGCAGCGGGACGTCGTTCAACTTAACGAAGACCTGGAAGAAATTCTATCTTGGGGTGACAGTAACCAAGTGGAATTTAATGCTACAAAAACCCAGGTGGCAGTTTTTTCTAAAAAAGTTAACATTCCTGACCCCGACATAGTTATGGCGGGGCACTCCATTCCTTTAACATCGTCACTCAATTTGTTGAGCGTTAATTTGGGAGCAAATATGTCCTGGCACGAACATGTTGCAGGGATAGCAAGGAGAGCTTCTCAAATTTAGGAATATTATTTCGAATCAGAAAGTTTTTATACTCCACAACAACTGTTAATTCTCTACAATGCTCAAATTCGACCAACTAGGGAATACTGCTCCCATGTTTGGGGCTTCGCTCCCAAACATACATTGCATTTGTTGGATTCTATTCAGAGATGAGCTGTTCGTGTGATTGGAGACCCGAAACTGACCGGCGGCCTTGATTCGCTGGAACATCGAAGAACGGTTGGCGTCTTGAGCCTATTCTACAAATATTATCATGGAAAGTGTTCGAAGGTTGTAGTCTGCTTAATTCCTCCCAGAGCGGTGCATGTTAGAAATACACGTCGCGCTAATACTTCACATTTGTATGAGGTTCAGCTTGTTACTCCTCGTACAACGCTTTTCAAGCAGCGTTTTATGTGGGGAACTTCATCACTTTGGAATAATTTGCCCTGGTCTGTGTTTTCCACCGAGTACAATTTACAGCTACTCAAGAACAACGTGAATCGCTTTTTCCGCACACGTGTCGCTCCTGTAGCGCTTTAGGAACTTCTTTGCAGCATGTGTGCTAGACCCATAAAAAAAAACTTTAAAACTCTCCTCGTTTCTCTTGCAAAGACCATCGATCATTTACAAATTAATTATCCGAAACTGCCATCCTAGGCGACTATAATGTCTCTGTTGTCATCAATCATCGCTACTGATGAAGGTAACGTGGTTAGCGAAATGCGCGTCGAGTGCAAAAATAAAGTGTTTGGTGTAGTGGTGATATATACTGAGTAGGGACTATAATATCGACAATATTAAATGGCTTAAATATTCAAATACGACCACCCAACAATGCCGTAAAGCTGAATAATTCTCAATCAGTTGTGTCTTTACTCAGCTTATTAATGGGCCAACACGGATTTCTGATTATGATGAAGAGTTCTTCAGTCATCTTGACCTGTTTTTAATCACTATCCCAAATATTTACGCCGTCATACGGCGTTACGTTTTTCCGATCATAAATTGCTTTTGATATCGTGTATTCGACCAATCAGTGACAGAGAGGTGCCTAAATCCTGGAAGATTTGACACTACAAATTCGCTAAGCGGAAGGAACTCATAACATTTTTGAACTTTCTCTTGGCTGGACGTTTGTTTTAGATCCCACGACCCGCTAAGGTGATGTCATTTTAGCTGATATGAAAGCTTACATCCCCTTTTTGAACAAAAGTTCTCTCATCGGCAAGCCACGATTTAATTGAAAATGTTAAGAAGCAGTTGCTTCTAAACATCCTGCCTACGGATAATGGCATGAAAATATTAATGTCATAAATCGTACCTTCTTCGTTCGTACCAGGAACAGATGGAAAGAAATTATCAACCAAACCAAGGAGGCAAGCAATGAAAGAATTAGATATACCAGGTATACAAGTATGAAATGCGGATTTATTTCCTAAAAAAAAATGTTAAATTCGGAAGAATGATAAAAAGCGCTTTATTCAAAGTATGTTCCATCGCTTGTTATACATTTTTCCCATCTTTCGGGCAATTTGTGAATACCACGCCAGTAAAAATCTTCCCCTTTTGCTGCGAACCATTCATCGAGCCATTTTTTCATATCTTCGTACGAACCAAAGCACTGTTCAGCAAGTGCGTGACCCATCGATGCAAACAAGTGGTAATCGGAAGGAACCAAGTCTGGTGAGTAAGCTGCTTGGGATAGAACTTCCCTGCTGAGTGCTTGCAACCTGTCACGAACTGATTTTGCCGTATGTGATGAAGCATTGTCATGAAGAAAAATGACTTTGTGTTGCCTCTTTCGGTATTCTGGCCTTTTTTTAAAAAAGCGAACGGTTCAAATTGGTCGATTGTTGTTGGTAACGTTTAGTATTAACCGTTTCCCCAGGTTTTAACAGCTCATAATAGACCACGCCCCTCTGGTCCCACCAAACACAGAGCATCGTCTTTCTGTGGATGGTGCGCCTGGGTCTACCCATGATTTTTTTGCGCTTGGGATTCTCAAAATAAATCTACTTTTCATCCTTTGTGACTATACGATGCAATAACGACTTCTTTTTGTACCGAGCGAGCAAAATGTCACATGTGTTTTTGCGCTTTTCCATTTGCCTATCGTTCAACTCATGTGGTACCCATCTACCGGTTTTCTGAATCTTTCTTATCACTCGTAGCCGATTGGAAACAGCTTGTTGACTAACGCCCAATTGCTCGGCGAGTTGTTTTTGTGTTTGCGAATCATCTACGTCCAACAATGCTTGCAATTTGACATCTTCGTATTTTTTTTGGCGGTTTTCCATTGTCTGCAACATCGAAGTCACCACTTTTGAAACGCTGAAACCATCGTTCACACGTATCTTGCGATGGAGCAGGTTCACCATAAGCTTCTCGAAGTAATCGGTATGATTCAACAGCAATTTTTTTCAAATGAAAACAAAAAATTAATGCTGTCCGCGAATGCTCTTTGTTCGGTATAAATTTCGATATATTGAACACAACACTATGCACACACTTTTCCAGTTTGTCTTTCGTGCGCGTCTGACACAACAAAATGGCGCAGTGTCAAATCTTTATAGCACAAACTGCGTTGGTGCACCATCGGTTGTCTGAAACCCGCATTTCATACTTGTATACCTGGTAAACTTCTTTCCTGTCCCAACAATTCCAGTTCCTTTTGGTCAGCCGCTAAGGCCCTTGTTCAAAATTTCACTAAATCTCCTATACCTCAACACAAACGGTAATACCATTGCAATAACACCTGTTGAGAAAGACAACTTATAAGCTGAACTCTTTGCTTCACACTCTACTGTCAATTTCGAAAGTGAAAGACCACCCACTATTCCCAGTGTGTAGTCAAGGGTGACCGATGTTGATTGATTATTGGAGCTAGATACCAAAAAAGGTTTTGGCGCTAATAAAATACTTGCTATAGCATCTAAAAAATTCGTGAGCGAATTTTTGAGTATTATGGTTTTCTATAGCCTTTATAACCTTTCCTACAGAAAGGAAATATACCCTTCCTGCTAGAAATGCGCTACAGTTCAGCCGACATCCAAAAAAGTTAAGAAGACCCAAACGACTACCGACCAGTCTTACTCCTTTCAATGATATCGAAACTTATGGAAAAAGCTATCAATCAGCATCTTCTTAAATGTCTAAGAGGATTCAATATTATAAGCGACCATCAATATGGCTTTGGCAAGCAAGGATCAACAGGAGATCTTCTAACTTATGTTCCAAATATTTGAAATAACGCAATTGAAGATTTTGGAGCATTTCGATATATTTAAGGCATATGACCGTGTTTGGCATGACGGATTGTTGGCTAAGCCACGCTCTTATGGTTTATCTGAACAGTTTTCTTTATGGCTTTCATTCTTTATGAGTAGCAATTGAGGGTTTCTTTCTAATAGCTTTGCTACCAACGCTGGTGTGCCTCAAAGCTCCATACTGTCTTCTACTTTTTATTTCCTTTAAGTTAATGATCTGCTGGAAAGGACCAGGAATCTAATTTACACCTTTGGAGATGGTAGTACGCTTACTTCTTCATTTACTTTGAACGCTCAAATATCGGCTACTCACGCAAATATACGCAGACAGCAGGAAGTCGCTCAACTTAACTTTACAAAAATCCCAGACGGTATTTTTTTAAGAACATTAACGTGTTAAATTTTACATTATATTTAAAAACGATACCACTATCAACATAAAAGACGTAAGAGTAAAGAGGGGGGCAGAATGTGGAACAGACCATATACTATTAATGGCAAATATAAAAGTACCGTGGTAAAAGACAATAAAGCAAAAAGGAACAATAGATAAAGAAAGCAGAAATACTAATCAGATAACAGAAAAAGCAGACAAAGAAATAAAATACAAAATACACTTACTGCAAGACGAAACGATAAGAGACCTATACAGACAACGATTAGATAAAAAATTAAATGAATTTACTTACGACAACCTCCAACAGATGTATGACCATACAAAAGAATGCATCAAAGAGGCGGCCCTAGAAGCATTAGGTAAAGAAGACAATGAGAATAAGAAACATAAAATTAGAATCTGTGAAAAAACCAAAGAATCTATAAAGGAGAAAAAAAGACTATACGAAAAATGGCTGAATACAAAATCAGAAGAAGATCTACAGAAATATAAAGAGAAAAATGCAGAAACGAGGAGGATGATAAACAAAGAAAAGAACGAGAGATGGGAAAAATCGTACGAACATGTAGAACAGTATATAGGAGGAACTAGAAGCACAGAAACATGGATGGAATAATTAAAGCATTAAGGACCAACAATAGAGAGAAGATGTATATAGAGTATATCCCAGAAAGCGAGTGGGAAGAATATTATAAGAAGCTGCTAACAGAAGACAGACAAGAATTCCAGGAAGAGAACCCTGAAGAAGAACAGAATAAGGAAAAAAAAAGAGATAGAACTAAGCTATGAAGAAGTAAAGAAGACAATAAAATCACTCATAAATAATAAATCTACAGGGCCTGGGGGTGTGGTAAATGAAATGATTAAGTACGGGTCTAATAAATTGCATCGAATGCTGAGAAACATGTTCCACAGAGCGATAAATGGAGAAAAAATACCAGAGGAATGGTCAAAAGCCTATATAGTATCCATATTTAAAAAGGGAGACCGCAGAAAATGCACAAACTATAGAGGCCTAAGTATAATATCGAGTATGGGACGTTTGTATGGAAAAATTATTAAAAATATCATAGAGGAAAATATAAAAGGAAAAATTGGAGAAGACCAAGCAGGCTTTAGGGCCGGAAAATCATGTATAGACCACATATACACTATAAAACAAACAATGGAAAAAAGAAAACTGGCAAAGAATAGAGAAGTTCATCTAGCCTTCATAGACATAAGAAAGGCCTATGACTCAGGACCAAGACAAAGATTATGGAACGCAATGAAAGAAATAGGCATTGATAAAGAACTAATATATGCAGTAAAAGCTCTCTACGAAAACAACACAGTGAACATAAAAATAGGACATAAAATAGGGAAGAGACTCCAAACATCAAAAGGCCTATTACAAGGATGCTCTACATCCCCCACACTATTGAAAATATACCTCGAACAAACATTAAAGAAATGGAAGCAAAAATGTAGTGGAATGGGAGTCCCAATACGAGAAGATTACTTATATACTCTAAGTTTCGCAGACGACCAAGTAATCACAGCGCAAGATGAGGAAGACCTCAGTTATATGGTAAGAAAACTGAAAGAAGAATACACTAAAGCAGGATTAGCAATAAACTTTGATAAAACGGAATATCTAACAACAAAGGAGGGAAATGTGGAGAATCTAGAAGTCGATAACGAAACAATAATCAAAGGAACCGATAGATTTAAATATTTAGGAACCATCATTTCAAAAAACGCAACATCAGAAGAAGAGATTAAAGCTAGATTAGGACAAACGCGAACATGCATAAGATAATTAAATTCGATCCGCACATACAAATCAATAATACAAAGCATAATGACATACGGGTCAGAAACATGGACGATCAACAAAAGAAATAAATCTAAAATTAACGCGGTAGAGATGGAGTATTGGAGAAGATGTTGTGGAGTGACACGTATCGAGAGAATAACAAATGAAGAAATAAGAAGCAGAATGAACATTAAAGAGAATGCAATAAACACCATTGGAGAAAAAACGATTAAAATGGTATGGACACATAAGACGGAGCGAAGATAATAGGTGGATAAAGAAAATAACGGAGTGGAGCCCTATAGGGAGAAGAAAAAGAGGAAGACCCAGACGATCGTGGAGAGACGATGTGGACGAGGCTATGGAGGACAGGGGTCTAACAGATGGAGACTGGGAAGATAGAAACGGATGGAATCAAAGGCTGAGAGAAGGAAGACAGCGTCAGCTGTAGAAAATCCTTGATGTATATATATATATATATATATATATATATATATATATATATATATATATATATATATAACGTGTTAAATTAATATACATAATTTGCTAGGCGTTAATTTGGGAGCAAGTATGTCTTGGCGTCAATATGTCGCATGCATAGGACCTTCACAGAAATTAGGAATAGATGTAGTGCTTAGTTTCTCCTAGAGCGTTGCATGCCAGGAATACACGTCGCGCTAATATATTTCATGTGTATGCGGTTCAGCTTGTTACTTCTCTTACATCTCTTCAGGTATGGCGAACCTCATACCTTTGAAATGATATGTTTCCCATCGAGTATAATTTCCAGTGATTCAAAGGCAACGTGAATTGCTTTTTCTGCACACTCGTCGCTCCTGTAGCACTTTGAGGATTTCCCTAAAGCTTGCGTGTTATGTCCATAAAAGAAATACACTAGTCGATAACTTCCGATGAATGTATTTATGGAAGAGATTCAAATAACCATTCTTTTTCCGATGTTCCAAAGATTTCTCGTTAGTTCCGTATCCCCAGTTAGAAGAATTCAGAGCTTGTTTACTACCTAAATGTAGTATTAAAATAAATAATTGTTTTTGGATTTCCGAAAAGTGGAGTAGGAGGTATTCCGTTTCACGAATTTTCATCCAGTTATATTAAATGCGTAAATTTGGATTATTTTAATATTTATTCAAACTTTAAATATAAAAATGTGAAGAAATACTCAGTCTCAATCTCAGTACTGTAACACTAATAATATGGTATCTACACTACACACTTGCGTCAACCATGTAACAGTATATTAATTTAAAAGTACTAGGTGATATACCTAATAAACATTAAACATATTTTAAATTTCATTAAAATCAGTAAATATTCTTACCTTAAAAAACTCCATTTTCTTAAATAGAAATTAAATAAAACGGACCTTTTTGGAGATGTTAGCGTTATGATTCCACTGGAGAGATTTCCGCTTTTATAACCTGAGCTGGAAGGTCCATTTAGACAATGCGCTAGTCAGTTATTGCAGAAAAGCGAGTGGACGCTGGGGATTCGCAGAAATACAGAATTTCTTTGAAACAACTCATTATTATACGAGTAGTTTAGAATCTTTTGTAAATCGTATATTGTTTAAGTGTTGGGAATGTGAAAAAAAGTTTGATTTTCATATTACATCTAATATGAATAAATTAGAAATTCGACTGGAAATCGTTACTGCAATAAGCTAGTCGGTACTCGCTCATCACTACTGGTTAAGCAACGAATTATACCTAAAAATTTTGAATTTTTAACTCCATCGTTGGATAAGTAAGGCGGTTATGCTTTGCGACAGGAGCGCAACTATTAAGAAGCACCGCAACTCCGACTCCTCGATAATTAATAAGGTAAGTAAAGTTATAATATATTTTTATTTAGGTTCATAAAAACTTTTTAACAGTAAATGTTTCGGCAGGTTAGTAAACATATTTTTACAATTTCATATTTCAAATTATGTTTTTAAAAAATTTTTAAATTAAAAAATTTAAGAAAATAAAGCAATTTTTAAACGTATTTAAAGTATTTAACATAAATGAAAAAAACCACGTTTTTTTTTAGAAAAATCATCAGTAAAGAATTCAGATTAAAATAATGAAAAATTATCTACAACGGAACATTAAAATGACCGACGAAGATCTAGAATTAAAAGCTCGAATCCGAAAGCTTCAGGAAGAGGTGAGAGAACTACGAAGGTCTGTGAAATTTTTGAGCGAAAAATATGAAGATGAGAAGAACCGTTCGAAGGTTTTATCTGATATGGTAAATGAAATATAAAAGGACAATAGTTTGCTAAAGCAAGAAGTCAAAGCACTTCAGGATGCCCTTAATGTTCAAGAGCAGAGAAAATTGAGCTGTAACATCTGCATAACTGGTCTAGTCAAAGAAAGCGATGAAGAAGATGCAGCGTGTGGAAGGCTTGCCACACTGTTCCGTTCTCTTAATGTTGCGGTTCCGGAGTTTGAGTTGAAGAATATAAGACGAATAAAAGTAAAAAATGCGGTGTCAAATTGATTATTGCCTTACCAAGCGAAGAATTCAAGAATAGGGTGCTTGATGTACGGTCAAAGAAGGGCAGGCTCACTATGGCAGGTATTGGTTTGGGTGAAATGGCATCTCTAATTTACCTTGGTGAAGAACTTACCAAACAAACTCTATAGGAAGGCTAGGCAATTAAGGCAGAAGGGATACAAATACGTTTGGCACAAGAATGGTGATGTACTGGTTCGCAGAAGCGATAATGACCATGTTGTTAGTATAAAGAGTCATGTTTTTCTAGACAATTTACTGGAGTAATATTTTGCTTTATTTACTGATTCTGTTTTTGTCATATATTTTTTTTTGTTATATAATTTTCTTGTTATGTAACTTACTTTTTCTTCCTTCTTGAATGGCTAAGAAAAATACTAACTGTCTTAAAATAGGGCACTTAAATGTCCGCTCATTACTCCCAAGTTTGGCGGATGTCAGAGACTGTATCGCGGATTTGGATCTGGATGTTCTGGCTATTTCGGAGAGTTGGCTAATGGAGAGCATTCCGGATGAGCGAGTACACATACCGGGTTTTAATTTTTTCAGAGTAGATAGGGTTGGTAGGGGAGGAGGTGTTGGGGTGTATCTGAGAGGTGATTTAATTGTGAATGAAATTGATGTTGATGAAAAAAATGAAGCGATAGAACAAGTATGGCTTACTTTAAAGTTCACTAGGATGGTATTGGGGCTCGGTATTTTTTATCGCCCACCAAGGTTCAATGCTTTAAGTGCTCTTAGTATACTTGAAAATTCATTAGCTGGCATCATGCCTCTCTGTGACGAAGTAATATTATTGGGTGACATAAATATTAATTTATTAGAACATTCCAGGGTGAATGAGCATTTTGAAAATTTTCTTGACACTTTTAATTTTAAGCAGCTTGTGTTAAATCCCACCAGATTTGTATTAAGCAAAGCCAGTTTAATAGATGTTATCATGATCTCAGACGACAATTTATTATGTGGACGAGTCCGCCACCATGATTTGCAACAAATTTCGGATCATCAATTAATTTACTGCTCATTAGATATTGAAGTACCCGAGGTAAAGCCAAAATTTGTCGAATTTCGTGATTTTAAAAATTTTAATAAAACAAATTTTGACACTGACTCATATAACTTGAATTGGGGAACAATCCTTGATCAGGAGAATTTAGATGATAAAGTTCGTACATTTACAAGTTTTGTTTGGGTCTTTTCGATACACATGCTCCGAGGCGCACAGTTCGAGTGACTAAGCCTAGAGCACCATGGTTTACTGATGTTTTGCAGATTATGAAAACGCACAGAAATATGCTGTTCTCAAAGTTTAAAAAAACTAGAAGGGTTCAGGACTGGAAAGCATACAAAGGAGCGAGAAATATGTTTACACAAGCAGTTCGTAGCGAGAAGAGAGCTTATTTGGATTTTGTCAGTGGGAATCAAAATAGTAAGTCTATGTGGCAAACGCTTCATAATATGAATGTCTATAACAAGAAGAAGAACCATTTAACACTTCCTTCGCATCTGCAGGACCCCGACGAAATCAACTCATTTTTCGTTGATTCTGTGCTATAGATTTGTCCTGACGTTAATCCGGATACGATTTGTTACTATTCTGATAACAAGGTTACCGATAGTGTGTTTGAGGTATCATTGGTTAGCGACGGCGATGTCATTTTTGCCATCTCTGATACAAGGTCGAATACTTCTAGAGCTGATCAACTTACGTTGCTGATGTTAAGACTTTGTTGCCCTCTCATCGTACCGTTTCTCACTCATATTTTCAATATATCTATATTAGAGAGTAAGTTTCCGTCCGATTGGAAGTTGGCCTTGGTATTGCCTTTGCCCAAGGTGTCAAGCCCTAAGGATTACTCTGAACTGCATCCGATTAGTCTTTTGAGTATTCTGTCTAAGATTTTGGAGAAAATAATTTTTAAACAAATCGCTAATTATTTTAGTAATAATACCTTTTTCTTTGAAGGTCAGTCGGGGTTTCGCAGGGGTTTTAGCACTGCAACAGCCTTGCTAAGCATTTTGGATGATATCCTCGGGGCGGCGGATAAAGGAGAGACAACTGCCTTGGTTCTTCTCGATTATAGCAAGGCATTTGACACGCTGGATCCCCGCTTGTTATGTGCCAAACTTCATTATTATGGTTTTAAAGAACGAACAATAAATTTATTAAAAGGACTACTTGGCGGATAGATCACAGCGTGTGCTGATTAATCGCCGCGTGTCACAAAGTTTGGCTTTAGATAGAGGCGTCCCTCAGGAGTCAATTTTGGGGCCATTGTTGTTTGTCATTTATACAATGGATATGCATTGTTATGTTAATAATTGTAGGCTAATACAATATGCAGATGACAGTCAGATTTTAAGGAGCTTTAATAGTCTTAACGCATTACAGGCGAAACAGGAAATTAATTACTGTTTAAATTCGATATTTACCTACTCTAATAACAATGGTTTGAAGATAAATTCAAGAAAGTCGGCAGTACTGTATTTTGGAACAAACAGTGAATGGGTTTCGGCAAATTTCAATTTAAATATGGCCCAGGAGAGAATTCCGTTTGTTACTGAATATAAAAATTTGGGAATATTATTTGATAGTAAGCTCAGGTTTAGAAAGCAGGTTTCTTTGGTAGCTCAAAGGGCGTATTGTTCACTAGGTAATTTATATAAGAATCGGCATATCCTCAATTTGAGCTTAAAAAAATATTTGTGCGAGACTCTTTTCCTTTCTCACTCTAATTATTGTAATTTTGTTTATGGTCCGTGCCTGAACCTTATGTCGAAGTATAAGCTGCAAAAAATTCAAAACTCCTGTGTACGTTTTATTTTTGGATGCAGGGGGAGGGATCATGTGAGTGGCAGGCTGAAGGAGCTGAAATGGTTGCGTATTAAGGATAGAGAAAGGCTACATCTGGGTTGTTTTTTGCATAGACTGTTGAGGACCGGAGTGCCACAGTATCTGTGTGAAAGGCTGCATCATCGAAGTTCGGTGCATCAGCGTAATACTAGGTACAACGACCGCTTTCAAATACCTAGGCATCGTACAAGTGCGTTTAAACATCTGCTAAACTTCTGAACGAAATTCCTGAAGGTTTGCTTGCTCTGTCTGAACTATCTTTCAGAAGGCAGCTAAAGGAGATTTTATTTCAGACTTATTGACTGTTATTATTATGTCTCTTTTATAGGGTAAGGTGGGGATCATGGTTTGTATATGGGTATCAATATGATGTAGAATTACAATGTTTTCCTTTTTTAGTTTTAAGTAAGTAGAGTTTAAATACTAATGGATACTTCTTAAATTGTATTTGAGTTTGTATTTTTATTTTATTTTTTATTTTTTGTATTTCTTTTGTATATTTTTGAGAACTCGGTTAACAACAGCACTGCTGCATTTCGCCGAGTATAAAATAAAGACGTTTATTATTATTATTATTAAAACATATATTTAATATCTTTATTTGTTTAGAAAGTTCCTACTTTGCACATGCCAAAAATTAAAAATTTTAGTTCTCTCAGTTTCTGTAAATATATCATTTTTAAAATTTTTTAAACTCTCTGTGGGCATATTAAAAGTTTCAGCGATGAAAAGTAATAAAAAAAGTTTTCCTCCCATTTCGCTAATTTTGCCTGAGTTACTATATTACCATGCCCAATTGCCCAATAATAATGAAAATAATTTGTTTTATTTAGTCCTAATCGTGACCGTTACTCACAGTCCACTGGTTACGAGTATTTAACCTACTTGATAACGTAGCTAAATATATTTAATTCATCAGATATAGAATATTCACTTAGATGGAATATGAATATAGTTAAATCGATATTCCGAAATAAAATTTCAGAATATGGTTTGTTACTTGATTGGTCACTACAACAGAAAGTCGAGAAATTCGCACATGCAAAATGATCAACAAAGATCCCATGAATGCTATAGTCGTAGGAGGAAACCCATGGAATATAGCATTCATGGGATCTTTGTTGGTCATTTTGCATGTGCAAATTTCTCGACTTTCTGTTGTAGTGACCAATCAAGTAACAAACCATATTCCGAAATTTTATTTCGTAATATCGATTTAGTTTATCCTTCCTAACAATATTAGGGTTTATATAGTTTTTCGAAGTTCGAAAATCTCAACAGATGGCGCAAGGGTCTGTATCTTGCCTAACGAGTAGTATCTCGTTTATTTAAGGTACCATGATTGCTATAAGCCAGCGAGAGTTATTCCAACTTGACTCTTCACGGTACTCGGATCTTCACGATCGATACCGTTGCCTTAGGCCTACCTGATGAAGAGTATAGGCTCAGAATCTATAGTCGTAGGAGGAAAGGCATGGAATATAGCATTCATGGGATCTTTGTTGGTCATTTTGCATGTGCAAATTTCTCGACTTTCTATGAATATAGTTGAAAATTATAACAAATTTTGTAATAAATTATGGAATCTATGAGTATATTTGAATTAATAATTAACTTAAAACTGGAAATCGTTTTTATAGGAAACGTCCACAGATTACAGAATTTATAGGTATAATTATTCTCGATATCTCAAGTGTTGCTTGAATAAGCCATATTGACGTCTCTCCGATTATCCTGCCAGTTTCTATAGAGTTTGTTCCGCGAATTAACTTCTTCAGAATCTATGATTTATTTCTGCTAGCGCACACCATTTATGTTTTTTATGTATGGCGTGTGCAAGCGGGATGAAATCATTTTCGTTCTAGATGCCGAAGAAGTCAGTTCGCAGAATAACCTCTACAGAAGCCGGTAAGGTGATCGGCGAACCGTCAGCATCACTTGTGCAAATGATATAGGAAAAATCTAGAAAAATTATACCTATAATCTCTCAAAAATTGTTATTGTTTAATTATTCAGCCGAAAAGAGATCACAGTAGAACCTAAGAAATAAGTAAATAATATCGTCAGCTTTGTGCTACGATCATATTATGAACGGGGTACATAGGACGGCCGAGTGAATTTAGTCTAAAGAACTAAGCTCGCAGTTGAACTAACATTACCGAACGAAAAAAAAATTTACATTTTTCAAATCTTTTTTTTATGTGTAACATATTTGTAGAGTTTTGAGATTTCGATTACAATATCGACGATATACTTACTGGAGTTACTTATATCATGTGAAACAAAAAACTGTAATATATCTCAGACCTGCTTCTAGAGCGCAAGTTTATACCATAAGTGGTTAATTAAAACAAAATGGATATAAGTGGATGGTATTATCATCAATAATTCTATTTAAATAGATCCTTCTTTAAGTTAAGTAAACTAATATACTATTTTTTCTGAATTTCCATTTCTCATTTGCGGGAAGCATATTGCCAAATGTTCAAATTTTTAAGAATACACAATTTACGGTAAAAAGAAATTATTAAAAATATAACTATTTTCTAGCCATAAAATACAGTAGGTCGGTAGAAAAGTGACTAAATGAATATAACGAAACTAGTGTAAGGTTTTAAACTGTGGGCAGTGTATGGATTATAGCATTGTGCAGAATAATAGCATCATGTCAGTAGTGCGACCAAAGTTTTATTTAATGAAAGGGCTGTTTTGTATTGCTAATATAAAAAAGATAGATTTTGTTTAATGTAATAAAACTGTAATAAAATATAAACAATGCCTTTAACGTAAATATGGTGATTGTTTAGTTCAGATTTAGCTAAAAAATTGTTGGTATACGTTATTTTCGTTAGTGAATAATACAACACCTAACTTTGTAGTTTTTTTCTTGAGCAATAGTTGCCTTTTTTAAAATTAAAAAAGTAAAATTCCTTTAATTCGCTATATATATATATATATATATATATATATATATATATATATATATATATATATATACACATATGTATCTGAATTTCAAGTTTGGATAATAAATTGCTAGTGTATGTTATTTTCGTTACTGAATAACACTCAAGTTTAGGTGTAGTATGTTTCTTGCGCAATAGTTGCATTTTTTAAACTAAAAAGATAAAATTGCTTTAATTCGTTATGAGATAAAACAAAAAAATTTTACTTTTGTGAATGACAACATGAGAACAATCCAAATTGTTGCCTAAGTTGAGTTAATGGGTTGCAATGTATCTGTTTTTAAAATAGCTATTGGCCCTGATTCCGAAAAATAAGGGTCCTTCATAACGGCTTTTCCACACTTTTCCTTAATACAAAACTTTGCCGGGCTAAATATATTAAGATTTGCATAACACTCCATATATATATATATATATATATATATATATATATATATATATATATATATATATATATGGAGTGAAAACTTCAAAAATATACATGAAAACTCCAAAAAAACTACGTTAAATTCTTCCCACGATTAGTGACAGTCAAACATTAAACGAAAAAATTTAAATAAAATGAACAAGAATAACCTAACTAGAACAAAAAAAAACAAATAGAATATTTGCCAAACTGCGTCTTTCTATACGAGATAACATTATTTTCAGACATTTAACTTTATACTTTGAAATCGGAGATTTCTACTTTTATGTCATTACGGGACCGGTCCATTTTGTCGACAACTGGGCTTTTGCAACACTGTAAGTGGACTTTGGGGAAATGAACGAGTAAGAATTTTATTTAAAGTAAATAAGCTATTCTATTCTGAATATGTTTTATCTTTTTCTGTATGTGAATTTGGCTTTACAATTACCATATATCATTATAATACTTTTAAAAATATTTGGAAAAAAATGATGCAAATTTTGAGAATATTCGAGTTTGTTGATTTTCATTGGTTCTGGCAAGATACTTATATTTTCCCAAAATATGTTTTAATTGTAATAATACGTGTCGAAAATATTTTATTGGAAATCCGGAAATATAAGAGTAAAAAATATACATTCATTTCAAAAGTGATTAACAGTTACGTTATAATCGTCAACTAATTTGAACTTCTAGAAACACGAGTAAAGGCAGGGTTATTTATTGACGTATATAATAAAAAAAGTGGTGGAGAATCAGTTTTTATACCCTGATAACTGACATATTAGTAGATTACTACTATAAATATATTCAAAATTCTTTGTACAAATAAAATATCCTGAATTAATCATTTATTTGGCCCAAAAATGCTCTCAAACTATATGTGTATCATTATAGGCACGCATCAATATGACGAATCATGCGGAATTAAGAATTATTGATAAAAATTTCGAAGAACACACATTAATAAAGTAACCGGTTATCGAATGTCGTACGATTCATAAGGTCAGTGTGCACCTTGGGACGGGATATAACTTTGTTTTTTAATTATTGTACGGACTTATTCATTTGTATTTATTGGTCTTGATTGATTTTAATTTGAATTAATTGAAATTATTTAATAAATTCCATTTTTTGTTTTAATTCTTAAAAAAAAAACTACTAAAAATGAACAAAGTCCATATTTCAGAAGTCACTCACTGTTCTCGACCTTACTAGGATTGATGCACAAGAGAACCATAACCCAAAGTATTTATTGCCGTACTGGCATAACATCGGAGTAAGATACAACATACCCGCCATCTAGTAGGCAGCGCGACCGCTAAAGGTTTAGCCCACGTATGTAAGATCAATAATAGTTACTTAAAATGAAAGAAATGTTCATTACGACTTTGGCATTCTTTTTTCACTCAAAGGAATACCTCTGGTCTTCATATGCCCCCATGTCCCTTGAAACTGACCCGAATACTGATTATATTAATTACAGGGGGTTTTTTGAGATGAGAAATCGAAATCAGTTTAATTATAAATTGTAGGGGGCGCCACTTATTGCACTGTGTATACATTTAAATTGTCATAACTTTTTTATACCACTCTGTATGATATGTTTAATTAAATATTCGTATTTTTCGCCTTCTCCTGTCTAAAAATGCTCTCATGGTAAATGTTGTTCCGAGCAATAGTTTCTGAGATAATGGTTCCATTTTTAGTTCCATTGTCAAATCGCGCATGCGTTCCTTCACACTTCATCCAGGCTTAGGACAGGCCCAAAAGAATAATCTTTGAAATTTGGAGCATGCCTAAAGGCAAACAGGCTAACAACAATAATCAGGTATATATATATATATATATATATATATATATATATATATATATATATATATATATATATATATATAACAACAATAATAAGATATATATAAAGAAGGAAGGTATTTGCAAATTTGGCAATGGAATTAAAAAATGGAAACAAACATCACACTAACTCAGAAACTGTTGCCCGGAGCAAGATTTACCAAGAGAGTTTTTTTAAACAGAAGAAGGCGGAGAATACGAATATTTAATTAAAAATATCATACAGAGTGCTATATAAAAGTTATGACAATTTAGAAGTATACACAGTGCAAGAAGTGGCACCCGCTACAATTTACAACAAAACTGTGAGCTGATTTCCATTTCTTATCTCAGAAAACCCCTCAGCACCGAATCTTTTACAAATAGTACAATTATTAAGAAAGCTACTTCAGAAAAAACTAAAATAAAAGTATAAATTTGATACCATGTATAGACTCTAAATCGCGAAAATCACCCAACGGTTTGCGTATGGCTCGGACCTTTATCCCGAAATACTTTTTGTATCATTTCACATGGTTCAGTAGCACTTTTCCCGAAAGATTTCTTACACATTTCGAATCCAGTGTAAAAATCGACTTTTACGCAGATGGACATACAGAGTAAACTGTAAAAGTAAGCTAGTTAAATTTTGTCACAAGATTTACTTATCGCCATCTACCGCCGCGAGTCGATACTATTTCGCGTTCTTGCTATATAGCGTTAAGCTAGGAACTATTGGATCTCACCGCGTATTTTGCTGGCAACACTAACATTCACGGAGGCCACAAGTACAACCTGCGTGACTACCACATGAAAATTAGTAAATTTAATAGAAAATATTACTAGAGCTGTAATAGTACACCGAGAAGAAGATTACCATATCAGTAAGCTGTTGGGAGCGAATAAGTTAATTTACTTTAATTTAAATCGAATTAAGATTATTTCTTCTTTTGTTACTTTTATTTTGCCTGAATTTATTTTAAAAAGTTGATTGATTGGTCCGTTACTTTGTAACTTTGTAATTACTTATTTACTTTGTTAACTGACACTAACTATATATATATTTTTGTAATTTTTTGTAAAGATTTACAAATGCGTTATTGGTATATCGTAGTACACATTTTCAAACGGTTAGCTAAGACAGTCTTAGTTAAGCGTTTGAAAATGTAGTTGTAATACGAAATCGCGATAACGCATTTGTAAAACTTTACAAAAATATATTTAGTGTCAGTTAACAAAGTAAATAAGTAATTTTATTGTGAATATAATTTGTAGCTTGTTAACAAAATGTCCTCTCGTTTGGGGGGCAATTTTGTACCGTCAAAAAAAAAATGCCCGCACGATGAAGCGCAATTTTGAAACGTATTAACTTCTTTGCTTTTAATAAATATATTATTTATTAAATAGAAATTAGACATAAACTAGCTCAGTTTGTTTGGAGAGATTATGGATAGAAGATAATTTTTGTACGTCTTTTGAAAATAGTCTTTATAGTTGTTCAAAATTTTGGTTGTACAGATTTTTGGGCACCATTCATTTTAAAATAAAAAGAATCTAACTTCAGCTCAAAAAATGAAAAAATACTGAAGGGTTATGTAGTTGTTGAAAGAAATATTTTTAATATGGTACAACCGTTGTGTCCTGAAAGATAAAAGGGTGATTTAGTGAAACGTTCAAAAAGATAAAACAAGGTTTATTAAATAACAAAATTAAAAGTTCTAACTTCGCTATACCTAAAATTACTATTACCACTAAATGAAATCCCTTAGTCTAGTAGATGGTACGATTATATAGAGTTTTTAAATCAGGATTCTAATTAAGGCTTAGCTAAACACGTTGTTAAAAGTTCGTGGGATTAATTTCACGAGTTACTCGTTTTGAACAGACGATGGAAACGCACTTATCAGCAAGAAGCTAGCTCTATGGATTGAGATACTGATGACTTACGGTTTTTCTATGAGTTTTTGGCCTGTCCTCGCGAGATATTCATAACACTGATGTCTCCACCTTGGCTACCCCAGTTCCCTTTGGGCTACTAAACAATTCTTGACCCCTAAAGGTCTGGAAATAAGCAGGAAAAGGCCTTGAACTTGAAAACTAAAACCGTCTCTGCACTACTACATCACTAATTAACGAGTACGGCAACGTGATAAAAAAGCCTACTGGGTGGCTTTCTGAAGGAAAAACCCTCTCTGGCTACATGATCAAAAGGAGAGCTCACTGCAGTTCTATGATGGGAAAAAAACCCTTACTACATCTCGGCTGGAAAAAGCCTATATTCATGCCATCCGGACCTTTAAATATTTTTCTCCCTTTCTTAAAATCACGTCTTCAAGATGGCCACTTCCCGATACAAACTTTAGCCAATCGGACGCATTCGATGCGAATTAAATAGATCTAGTAGGTAACCCGCAATGCACACTGTAAAATAAACGGCTCAAAAATTCAAAACACTGTTTTAAACTACACTGCTTAAAAGTTAGTAAGTAAAGTAAAGTAAAAAAATATAAATTATAAGTGGAAACAGTGTCGTAACATGATCTTAAAATGACTGTTACAACTTTATTTTTCATTAAACAAGTTGTGCCAGCAAAATTGCTAAATCATTTTCTTATGGTGATATAGGGTACTAATATAAGTGTAATTTATTTTTGATTTAGAATATTTTCTGTATAAATGTCACTATTTTCATAAATTTTACTCTTTTGTGATAATATTTTATCAAGTCCCCATATATCTATGTTGAAACACAATTAATCATCTGATATGCACTCAAAATTGGTTGATTGCATTGAGTAGTAACGTATCAGTCAAATTTATAGTGTTGGCAAACTCCTTAAGTTTCTTGTTTGGACCAGCCGACCATTAAAAGTTTAACCTAAAGAAGTGTATAGTTTTATATATATATATATATATATATATATATATATATATATATATATATATATATATATATATATATATATATATATATTTATATATATATATATATACATATATCAATCGGTTTTATAACGACTTCCGTCTTCCGATGCCTAATTTCCACTCCTCCCGGTTTCTCCATCCCTCCTCCTCCAGATCTCTCTCTAGTACTTCCTTGTTGATTCCTGCTCTCCAGCTTTGGCGTGATCTTTCTCGCTTTCTTTTCCCATGAGGTTTCCATAATTTTAGTTAACAAATAATGTAAATATCATTATATTTATAATTTGTATCTGAATATCTTTAATTATAAATGCATGTAACCATATATAAACAGCTATTAATATTATTAAACATAAGTGGTATCACTGTTACGATTTCCAAAGCGGTTTGTATTACAAAACCGCAAGTTGAGATTTAATTTTCTTGCTGCATTATATTGCCCTAGAATACACACACAATGATGTGCAGAAGGTTGGTCAGGAGTCCTTTCTCGATTTGTCGTTATTGCGCTGAGTTTTCAATGGATCGTTGACTTAGAAAACAATTTTATGGTTAATATATATAGCCTCCCTTTAGGTACAAGACATCACATTTCTGAAGAAACTTTCCCACTGATAAAATTTAAATTTTCTTTTTTACTAAACAATTTAGTTCAATTTATTAAAATACAGTAATAGCTAATAAATGTTAATACAAGTATTACAAACTTTGACGGCTATCTTTCCATACCCTTTTTCAACCCTTAAGTTATTTTTACTTGTTCGAATACCAGGTTAAACATTTAGCTATAAAAAGCGGCCCGCCTCTTCGTAATTTATGTTTATTTTTTTTTTTCGTGGAGCATACACTAAGGCTTCATCGTTTCCTTTTTACCTTGGCTCCTTTTTGTATTACTTTATATGTCCTTTGATATAATATAAGGACTTAGATGTAGCCCTTGAGAACTCTCTTTATATAAGTCTTACCGAATAGGTTATGACGTTTTCCGCCATCGAAGTAAAATATTGTTTAGAAAGTCATCTTCAAAGCTTCTGCCTGAAAAAAAAAATTCAAACACAGGGGAATAGTTTATTTCTGGTTCAAGATTTACATGTAATATGTAAAAATATTTTTTTTTATCCTATTTTAGTAGAACCAAACATAGACATGTAACAAGATCGCTTAAACGTTAAACTAACAAAAAGTGGGTTTTTGAAGAACTATTATAAAATACAAATTAATATAAAAATAATAAGTAAATCAATATTTCTATGATATAAATTTGCTCGACAGGTACAAGTAATTTGATAAATTCCGTTATTGCCTTCGTACCAGTTCGTTACAAGAAGTACATAAACTTCACAAATTGAGACTATAAATAAGAAGAAGTATTTCAAAGTATTCCCTTGGTTAGGTCTTTGTTTTAGCTTTAACAATGCATCTGATTCTTTTAAGAGCCTAGTACTTAGGAAAATCCCTAAAACCTTACATAAGCTACGCATGTATAGAAAACGCCATTCACGTTGGTCCTTAATAGCTGAAAATTGTACTGGGTAGGAAACACAGTCCTGGACAATTCATTTCAAATGAGATTCTCCATATAAAACAATTCTTAAAAAGATTAATTAATTAGCGCGACATGTATTACTAGCATAAACCACTCGGGAAGGAATTAAGCGCACTGCATCACAAGGACACTTTACATGAAACAGCTTATAGAATTGACTTACGTTTTACGAATAGAATAGAATAGAATCTAATAAATGTATATTTCGAAGCGGAGTCTCAATTAGGGGAACAGTATTCGCTCGTTGGTCGAATTTGGACTTTTTACAACATTAAAAGTTGTTGTCGAATGTAAAGTTCTCTAGTGAGAATGAATATTAAGCCAGATGACATTGAATCTTGCACTTCATTCGATAACTTTAAAAGAAAAATAAGGAAAAATATTATTGTTATTATTAATTTCTTACAAATTTGCTGTATTTCTTTCTTCTTTGTGTTTTTATTAATTGTACTAATGTATTTATTTACTTAATTCTTAACTATTAATTCCTAAATAATTTTTATTCCTGGTGTAAGTTTTATCTCGGCACGCTTTTAACATTTTTTTTGTATTTATATATATAAGTCAGGAAAAATCCAGGGAATTTAATTCAGAGACATGCCTTTGCTTTGTGGATTACTCGAAGGTATTTGACATTATAAAGCGGGGCGCTACGTGGGAATGGAGACACCTTATCACTTAATTTGGCTTCTTCAAAATCTATATGGACAAAATACAGTCACCATCCGGATGCATAATACTTTCTCGCAAAACTTCAAACTCAAAGAGGTGGTTCGTCAGGGATGCATCGTATCACCAATATTATTCAATATATATAGTGTTAGTTTGACGAGTAGCAGGGCGGCATAAAAATAGGTGGTTCTAAAATAAATAATCTACGATATGCCGACGACACCGTAGTGTTGACGGCAATCAGCTTTACCTTAGAAACATTGCAGGTTATAAAACAGTCAGCCACTTCAATTACCTTGCCTCAGTAATAACAAACAACGGCGGATGTGAGAATGAAATTAGCAGACGTCCTGCTATGGTCAGAACAGCGACCGCCAAGCTAACAAAAATATGCAGAGACAGTAACGTGACGTAGAATACCAAATTACGACTTATCAACGCACTAATATTCCCAATTGCTACATACGCGGCCGAAACCTGGAACATTAAAAAAAAATGACAAGAAACGAATCAGCGGATTTGAAATGTGGGTATACAGAAGGATGCTCCGGACATCCTGGACAGCGCACCGCCCAAATACCTCCATCCTAGGCGAGCTCAACATTAAAGCAAAACTGACTATACTATAGTTAATAGAAACATACTGAGATACCTTAGGCCTGAAGCAAGAAGGAGGGATATAGTAGAGCGGTTGATTATGGAAGCTAATGTCGAGGGAAAAAGGTCGAGAGGACGGTCTCTCATACGGTGGTCGGCCCATATTAAAACAACAACTGGCCTCACATTCCCGGAAGCATCACATCAAGCCCAAGACTGAGAAACATGTGCTAAAATAGTGGCACAAATACCATGATATCACCAGGTCTTTACGTAGGATAACGGATAGAGCAGGAGGATATGTATGATGGCAAATAAAGGCCTATTTATCTATTTATTATTTTTTTTCATTAAAACTTTTATTTATAAAAAAATTGTGTTTTTGTACTTAAAAGTTTAATAAATTAAAAAACTGGAGCGTTGGTAAGTTTTTTTTTTATAAAATCGTTATTTCCCTTTAGCTAAATTTTTTAGTTCTTTCGGAAGTCAATTATGATTTGGTTGAGACGAGGAACATTTCTAACACGATTCTTAAGACCCGAACATACGAGACATATTCAAAAAAGGCCTTTACATTACAATGTTTAAAACGAGTCTATTAAAAGTTTCTATGTCGTGAAATTTCTCTTCGCATTTTTGGATACACGTCTTTAACAACGAATTGAAATAAATGAAAAAACTTGAAAACTCTAACATATTGAAATTTTTTATTGAAAAATATAGGTATAAGTCTGATCACTTCTGAATATGCAAACAATTTTGCGAATCCACGTTTCAAATTAGAATTTTTAATAAATTATGAAAAAAGAACGATCTGAAGGGAAATGTGAAATGAGTTTTTTATGTTAAACAGAATCCATTTAGATTGGCGGTTCAAATTGGAAGCTGGTTATTATTTATTTATATTGCTTTTTTACTTGATATTTTACCTTGCGTGAAGTTGATATGAAATATAAATTTCTATTTATTAGCCTTTTTCTCAATGCGTAAGTGAAAAGTAATTTTATCGAAAATAAATATTTAAAAATAAATACCTTTTGAAAACAATTTGATAATAAAAAAGGATGGGTAGATGTCCTATTAGTTTATTCACGGTGGAGTTAAATAGTACATAATGTATATTTTCGCGGATACATCGGTCTCTGAGCGTTGCGTTTGAAGATGCTGTAAGCAGGGTCGCGCGTCCTCTAAATGCCTCACTAAGGGGTTTTGCCTCTACAAAGCTAGCCAAATTTCAAAATGAAAGTACTTGCCTACGAGCAAAAAATCTTTATATATCCATATACTCGTCGGTGTTGCTTTATTTCTTTATGCTTTCTGAATTCTAACTTTGAACTTAGCCCTCGATACTTCTTCGTGAAAAATTATTTAGGGAGAAAATGTGTATGTGTGTGTGTGTGTGTGTGTGTGTTATAAGAGTATTTGAAAGTATTCGATCAAATTCGTTACAAATTTGGAGTAGGACTTCAGTTGGAATGTAATATTATAAGTTTAAATCAATTTATTTTCTCAATTAAATTTGAAAGAACAGGTCTACTATAGACGCCATATTTATAATCCGCCAAATTAC
The DNA here is from genome assembly GCA_019049505.1 of Pachyrhynchus sulphureomaculatus. Taxonomy (NCBI): domain Eukaryota; kingdom Metazoa; phylum Arthropoda; class Insecta; order Coleoptera; family Curculionidae; genus Pachyrhynchus; species Pachyrhynchus sulphureomaculatus. The sequence goes on along the minus strand of CM032447.1, from coordinate 197,138,065 downwards.
CGAAAAAGCCATAGAGTTTAATAAGATAGCCTTTATGTGTTTCATTGATCTTACCCAGGCATTCGATAGGGTACGGTTAACTGATGTCATAACCCTATTACAAAAAAGGGGAATTCACCCGAATATAATAAAAACTATCGAAGACTTGAACATCAACAACCACACATATGTAAGAGTGGCAAATAAATTAAGCAATAAAATACCTATGACAACCGGAATCAGACAAAGAGATAGCCTAAGCTCAATCTTATTTAACATCATAATGAATGAAATTATAAACGAAGTAAAGAAAACTGGGAGAGGATATCGATTGGGAGACAAAGAAATAAAAATAATATGCTACGCCGATGATGCAGTAATTATATTAGAAGACGAAGATAACTTACAGAGACTCCTACATAAGTTCCAACGAACAGCAAAAGTGTTTAATATGCAAACATCTGTAAAGAAAACAAAATCCCTTACAATATCTAAAAAACCGAAAAGATGCAAACTCGCGATTTATGATCAGAGTGTAGAACAAGTGATGTCCTTCAAATATCTAGGGGCAAACATAACAAGTACCAGGAACCTTAAGGAGGAAGTAAAAACTCAAACAACAAAGGCACCATTAATATCAGGATATTTAAGAGATATAATTTGGAGAAACAAATATATGAGCACCAGGAGCAAAGTAAGAATATACAAAACGTGCGTAAGACCGATCATGACGTACGCTATAGAAACCAGAGCGGAGAAGACAATAACGAAACGACTCCTAAGAACAACAGAAATGCGAACACTTAGATCGATAACAGTACATACCTTATTTGACCGGAAGAGATGTGAAGAAATAAGGGAAATGTGCGAAATACAGGATGTGGTGAGAAGGACAATGAATAGGAGAAGAGAATGGAGAGACCATGTGGACAGAATGCCAAATGACCGGTTGGCTAAGGTTGCAAAAGAGAAGCGACCAAACACACCTCGACCGCCTGGAAGAGCACCAATAAGATGGTATGAGAGCTGGTCTTCATCATCGCAACTGTTTCTGGGAAACCTTTGAAGTGAACACAGGACATGGTCCTAACGTAGGAAGAAGAAGAAGAAGAAGAAACTTGAAATAGACATGAAAATTAAAACATTATTTTTGTTTTTTTCTTTTTAAGCAATTTTAGTCAGGCAGTGCCAGGAAAAAATTATTGTACTAAACTATCTTCTTGTTCTAGTGCCATATCTGCTTCGGATGTTGGCCAATAACATGGCAATCCTGACTTTATTGTAGGCGCTTCGAAATAGCTAAACAGACGTAAGCCCAAACCATTGTCTTAAGTTATATAGTCTTATTCTCCTAAGACCCCATTTGCTATCTATCTTTCCTTGTATTACCAGCTGCAAAAGGCGGTATTTATTATGCATCATGTCGTGGCCAACATATTCAAGCATTTTCCCTTTAATTGTGAGTGCAATTTCTTTGTCATCGCCTATTCGGTGCTGAACTTCTAAGTTGGTGATATGTTCGAACCACGAAATCTTCAGAATCCGGCTATACAACCACATCTCAAAGGCTTAAATTTTTTTCATTAGTGTGTCATCATCCATGAATGTACGCCGTATAGCAAAACAGGGAATACGTAACATTTTGCTAATCTAATTTTTAGCTGGAGTGACAAATCATTGCATGTAAATAGTCTTCTCATACCATTAAAAGATGCTCGAGCTTTTTCGACTCTTGACTTTATTTCAACAGATTGGTCTCACTTTGCATTAACCACTGTCCCCAGGTATATACTTGATCCTAGATAAAATATCCATGGGAAACATATTACATCCGAAATTGGGCATTCAAAACAGGAAAGTAAACATATCTGTATCAAATGTCCGGTTTCGTCTGAGAACGTCTGAACTTAAAAGGGATCCTAACTAAACTCACAGTTATTGTAAAGTAACTGAAAATATACAGAAGTCCATATTTCAGCAGTTTACTAGCTGTTCTCTCGTTCGTCAAATCCATCCTGAGACGCGTTTCGACGTATCCTAGCCTGACTGACGAGCCGTGATACGGCGAAACGCGTCTCAGGATGGATTTGACGAACAAGAGAACAGCTAGTAAACTGTTGAAATATGGACTTTTGACTATTTTCAGTTGCTCTACAATAACTATATATGCCTGAGGAGGATCCCTCGAAAAGAGCTACCTGTTTTTAAGCGTTGATCGTGTCAACCACTCTGTCGGCTCGAAAGCTTCTGTGTCAACTTTCGATGGAGTAATAGGTATGCGTACTTAATACAATTCGTTGTATCCTAAACTCACAGTGTTCGATGTAATAAATGGATACTACTTTAAGTATTGAGTTTACTTTCCTTCTGGTCGTCGTAGTCATCGTGCCGGCATATGGTATCAAGGAAGCCGGGACGGGTTCCAATCCCGGCAGGTCATTGTGCTTATTTATTAATTTAAGTTTTTACAAACGACCATTACATAGCGCTATTGAGATATGACATTACCATTGTTGTAAAATTTGACATTTGTTATTGTTAAAACAGTAGCAGTTCAGCAACTGGCCGAGCAGTTTGTTTACAGTGAGCGTTTAAAAAAATAATTTTGTGAACAAATGGAAATTTCACGTGAAGGTTTTCGTTGGATAATTTTTTACGTTTGTAGTACAGGCCTAACACAACAGCAAAGCTTCGAATCGCTTTGTTCAAGTTTTGGCAATGAATCACCATCAGAAAAGACTGTTTACAATTGGTTTACAGAAGTTCGTCATTGTCGTGCTTTCGACAGCGATGCATTTCATGAAGGTCGATCAAAATCGGTGGTTGTTCCAAAAAACATCGATGCTGTGTGCAACATAATTGAAGAGGATCGGCATGTGACTTACTGTGAGATAGAGGCATCCTTAGGCATATCGAAGTAAAAAAGATTTGTTCCCGATTCCGCATAATTTGATTGAAACTCAAAAACTGGCTCGTGTCAATTGGTTTAAGAAAATGCTCCATTCCACCGAGGATATGCAAAATCCGTATACAATATCTTAACAGAAGACGAAACTTGGCAATATTCGTACGAGCCGGAAACTAAGCAATAATCAACTATTCGGGTGTTCCAAATTGAACCGAATCAAAAATTTGTTTGCCAGAAGTCAGCAATGAAATTAGGAAAAACAACCGAAAACGTCGCATCATTCTTTATCATGACAATGTCAGCTCTTACATAGCACGTCAAACAATTGATTTCTTAACTAATTAAAAATTCGTGGAAAGCGATTTTTATTACCTAAAGAAGCTGTTTTGAGGTACCAACTTTAGAGTGGAAAAAATGTTTCGAGAATTAGTTCGAAGGCATGCAAAAGTATACAAATCTTAAATGCGAATATTTTGAGAAACAATAACACGATTCGTACTAATTTTTTTTTCTTTCATTATTTTTGTAAAAACTTGTATATTTGACTTATTCACATACCTAGGTAGTAGTTGTTGCAAACATGTAATAACGCACATGGCGGCACTACTGCGTTGTCTAAAAAGTGCTGTGAAATACAAATGTATGTTTCGGAACTTCAACAACGTTGAAGGATATTACTACATCTTCGCGAATGTACATCCAAAAAAATGGTAGTCCCTATCCAGGCCTCCTCGACCAAATAAATTAAGTTGTAAATTAGTTTAAATAACAATTATTATTTGATATATTTGTTTGTACTACTTTAAGTATTGAGTTTGCTTTCATTCTGCATTCTCGTCTTTAATAATGTGTGGTAATATGAAGTGATAGTTTAAAAAGAAAACTACGGTAGAAAAATAGAATCATTTCCAAATGAAGGAAGTTAATAATTGTTTTAAATAATATAATGGGTTCGCTACACATAAGCAAATTATTTCATCAAACTTAACGAAAAAGTGATCCAAGAGTCAAATCAAAATTGTTCTACAGGAAAGTCCCTAAAGCACTCCAGGAGTGGCATGTGTATGAAAAAAGCTATTCACGTTGTTCTTGAACCACTGTAAATTGTACTCGGTGGGAAACACTCAAATTATTCCAATGTTCTCCATATAAAAGACTGCTTGAAAAGCGTTGTAAGCGGAGTAACAAGCTAAACCTCATATGGATGTGAAGTATTAGTGCGACGTGTATTTCTAACATGCACCGCTCTGAGAGGAATTAGGCGGGCTACATCCTTCGAACACTTTCCATGAAAACACTAGTAGAACAGACTCAAGTCGCCAACCGTTCTTCGATGTTCCAGCGAATCAAGGCTGCCGGTCAGTTCCGGGTCTCCAATCAGATGAACAGCTCTTCTCTGAACAGAATCCAATAAATGCAGTGTATGTTTGGGAGCGAAGCCCCTAACATGGGAGCAGTATTCCATAGTTGGTCGAATTTGAGCTTTGTAAAGAATTAACAGTTGTTGTGAAGTGTAAAGCTTTCTGGTTCGAAATATTATTCCCAACTTTTGAGAAGCTCTCCTTGCTATGATTGCAACGTGTTTAGGCCAGGACATATTTGCTCTCAAATTAGCGCCCAACAAATTGAGTGACGATGCTAGGGAAAAAAAAACTACCGACTGGGTTTTTGTAGCGTTAAATTTCACTTGGTTACTGTCACCCCAAGATAGAATTTCTTCCAAGTCTTTGTTAAGTTGAACGACCTCCTGCTGTCTGCGGAGGAGAGTAGGAGACAGTATGGAGCCTTGGGGCATACCGGCGTTGATAGTAAAGGTGTTAGAAAGAAATCTGTCGACCGCCACTCGTAAAGAACGCTCTCTGAGAAAATATCAGAGCCACAAACAGAACTTTTGAGACATACCACAAGAGCGTAGCTTAGCCAACGGTCCATCGTGCCAAACACGGTCGAATACCTTGGATATGTCAAGAGCAACCGCTCGAGATTCTGCAAAGTGTTCAATTGCGTTCTTCCAAACAAGTGTTACATAAGTCAGAAGATCTCCTCTAGATCTATGTTTACGAAAGCCATATTGGTGATCGCAAATAATGTTGAATCCTTCCAGATAATTTAGAAGATGCTGCTTGATAACCTTTTTCATGACTTTCGATATTATTGAAAGCAGTGCGACTGGTCGGTAGTTATTTGACAAGGTCTGCCTTTTTTAGGTATCGGCTGAACTGTGGCACATTTGCAACAGGAAGGAAATATCTCCTTTCTGTAGGATAGGTTGAAAAGTCTACAGAAAAAACTGGTGTTAATTCCCTCGCACAGTTTTTGAGAACTATGGCAGGTATTCCGTCAGCGCCAGAAGCCTTTTTGGTGTCTAGTGTGACAACATCGGGCATCCTTGACTGCAATATGGGAATAGTAGGTGGTGTTTTTCCTTGGAAATCGACAGTGGAATGCGAAGCAAAGAGTTCAGCCAACAAGTTCGCTTTCTCAAACAGGTGTCATTTTAATGGAATTATCTGGCCGTGGTGGTATGTTGGATTTGGTGAAATTTTGACTAACTGCCTTAGCGACTGCCCAAAAGGACCTGGAATTGTTGGGACAAGCGAGAAGTTTGCTTCTAATTCGTTGATTGTGTGCCTCCTAGGTTTCGTCGCATTTTCGGCCGAACCAAGGCTTGCCGTTGGAGAGGCATTTCTTCGAAAAAGGGATGTAAGCTTCCATACCAATCAAAATAACATCGGAGACCTCACTGGCGCAGTCAGATGGGTTATTGGATCGAAAACAAATGTCTATCCAAGGGAAGGTTCGAAAATATTCCATGAGACCTTCCCATTTAACAGATTTGTAGTACTAAATCTTGCGCGATTTAGGCGCCTCTCTGTCACTGATTGGTAGGACATTCGAAAAGCAGTTTATAGACGGAAGAACCGAACGGCGGATTTACGGTGACCGTGTAAATCTCTGGATTGGTGGTTAAAAACAAATCAAGAAGACTGGCGAACTCCCCGTCTCGATCAGCGATCCGTGTTGGTTCGTTGAGTCGTTATTTTAACCACATAACATCAAAGTTTGGGGGTTCCAGAGCCTCTTCACGTTAGCAAGAGAAGTCGCTTCTGAAAAAAAGACAGATTCCAAAGTTAGGCCTAAATCGGGAATAGAAGTTGTATCCAGGATAAAAATAGTTGACTGTGCTGGTCGATGAACTGACCTTGGCTTCACAGAGAGCGAGTGCATGAGTAGATTGCAGATGTTGGTGCACTGAATTTATGTTCGAGTTTAAACCTCATACGTTGCAAAAATCTATTTTAAAATTATGATCTCTGCCCGGAGATCCGAACGGGATTTTTTGTATCCAGGTGCCTAATTTTGGTCCTCATGTTGGTCTCACAGTAGTTAATGTGGAATTTTCTTGTTCTGTCACATGTTTATGTTTTCGGTTTTGATCTAGGGGGAGTTATTATTGTGTGGTTTGGGTTCTGACCAGATACTTTTCCAATAATCTGTGCGTTCTTATTTGTTTGGTGGTTCCGTCACTGTTGTCTGTTTGTTGTACATAATTTTTCGGTAGAACTGTTCTTCCCTTCTTCGGAAGAGGTTGTTGGTGTCTTTCCTCTCGTTTGATTCTTTGTATCTACGGGGTCTTGCAGCATATACGGATAGTTTTTGTTTCAAAGTATCAAGGATTTCTTTCAGTGTTCTGTTGGGAGACTTGGATTTGATCTTGTCTACACCCTCTGTGATACGTTTGGACACGTTCCCGTACATAAACTGGGTGAGGTGTCCTAGATCTCTTCTGATGTTGTTAATTTTGTTTTCTATTCTTATTTGCCATTTGAATCCTGGTTTTGCGCTGTTGGGGTTTCTTTGTCGTCGCGGGAGTTTTTGATTAATCATTTCGTCGGTTGCGCTTGGGATTGATGGTGGTGGGTCCAGGCGGCGAGTGATTCTCTTCTCAGTGATTTTTTTTCAGGTCTTGTCATTTTATTATAGCAACGCATGGTGGTTCGTTGATTCTTGTGGTGCAACTCATGGGTTGCTTGGATTTTCCCGCCTTGGTGGGTGTCGGCTTACTCATCGGCACAACACTTTTGGCAGGTCCATTTTTGGTTGCCCGGTCTTCATCGTTTTGGTCGAGCTGCCATTTCCCGTGACGTCCTCTACCGTTACGTCGCCGTCGCTCGCCCGATGTTTTTTTTTTATTGGTGTATTGTTGTTTGGGATGTTTGTAGTGTTTTGTGATGTCAGAAGCTCAAAGTGTCCCGACATTGGGTTACCTGTTAGTAGAAGGTGTATTTTCCTTTGCTTATTATTGTTGGTCTGTCCCTAAAAGTTATTTTTGTATCTTTTGTTCTTTGTTGTTTTGAGAAAGATATAAAAGTTGCTATTTTGGGTTTCCGAGAGGGCAAGTATCTCTAGGCTCGATCCATAGGTACCATTTTTCCTCATATAGTTGTAGAAGTTATTGAAGTCTTTCATATCGTCGTCTTCAATTAATGAAAATGTCTGAAGTTCCCACCAGTTTTGTTGTATATATCTTAGAGCAACCTCTCGGAGTCTTTCATGATGGTTTTGATGGCCATGTAAGTGTAAGCTAACTGCACGGAAAAGGTAATTTCCATCACCTACAATGTCAGATCTGGTAAAAACTATCGGGAGTGGTTTCGATTGAGGGGGTTGGTTGGATCGTCTGTTGTTGCGGTGGTGCTGTAGCTGTTTGACAGGGGTCCGCATCTACCATTATCACTATTATAAATATTATTATTCGACATAGTGTTCCCACGAGTATCCTAGGAAAGAAGGGTCGACTGCAGCAGAGGCTGGATGCCACAGCAAGGCTACTTACTCCCGGAGGGCGCCCGGTATCCTTTAAATAATTTTTTAAATATTTTTTTTTAAGTAAACTAAGATTGTCAAATAAAATTGATTTCTAATACCGGTAAAACCAACAAAAATCATTACAAAAGCTTTTCATCATGGTATAAAACTCGACATGTACAAATATTTATTGACGGAATAAAAGAGTATTTTCCATCTCCCAGAATCGGAAACATATCAATAGGAAAACATATCAATAGTCGCGTTTTTTGAACTTCACATGTACCGCCGCATCAAAAATTAATCTCAAATCAAGGCAACTTTTTTTGGCACAGCTGCTGGATGAAAAAACTTGGAAACTTTTTATTTGAAAGTATGTGTATGTTTATGATTGCTTTGGAATATGCAAATCATTTTTCAAGCCGACGCGAATGTAAAATTACAATTTTTAATAAACATGTATTATCTGGGAAAGGGGCTTTAAATGTACAGGCTGTTTGCGAATTTGAAGCACGAGATGGGCTATTTATTTTGAATTTGTACATTTCTTCAAAAATCGTAAGGAATAAAGAAAATCTTTTATTTAAAATTAATATAATTGACCGCGTTAAATTTAATTTTCGTAGACAGTAGTATAAATTTCCAAAATGAAATCCTTTCCTATACTATTCACAAGTTCTACACTTGTATATCATATGTAAGCTCTGTTTATAAAAGAGGTGACTGAAAATCTTCTGATAATTACTGTAAGTTAAGAACAAATTCCTCCGGTTATTTGAGAAGATATTGCAAAAATGGTTGAACAAAAGTCCCATAAACCCTCTTCCTTTATCCGGACTTGGGACCGGCTGCATGTCTCTAGGCAACTCGATCCACCCAGAAACGTACAGGCACAGCACTAGTAAATTACTAACCAAAATCATGGCTGCAAGAATAACAAAAACATCAAAATAAGTGAGGAACAGCAAGGATTTAGAGAAAATAGATCGGGAGTGGATGCTATATTTACAATTGACTGAAAAAATCCTTAAAATTCAATAAACCTCTGTTTCTGTGGTTAGTTGATACAAAAAAATCTTTGGATAGAATACGGTTGAGAGATGCAATTTAACAAACAACAAATGGATAAAATAATAAATAGTGTTAATGAGGTCAACAGCAGATTCAAAATGGGACGAACAACTCTAAAAATATTGTGCTTTGCCGATGATGCAACATTAACACAAGAATATAAAGATGGCTTACAGCAACTAATACATCGTTTCCAAATCACAGCGGAAATTTACAACACGAGAATATCAGTGGAAAAAACAGAATCTGTGGTTATAGCTAAAGACCCCATTAGATGTAAATTAGCCGTCTACAACAAAACAGTAGCACAGAATATGCACTGCTATCGAGCTCACCTGGGAGCACAGCTATCGAGCTCAAAAAATCTATATCAAGACGTACTCAATCAGGCAAATAAAGCCTCAAGAATATCTGGTACTTTGAGGGACTTAATATGGAAAAATATCTACATGTCTACAGAAAGCAAAGTTTGACCAAAATATTGCTTTTATTAAACAACGTAACAACCTGTCATAGTAGATATACAAATAATAATAAGCATTTATTACCTAACAGAACTGCATCCATTTTACAAGACAATTTGACAATAGGTGAAAAAAGTATCATAATTAAATCATAATAATAATTATTACAAAATTAAACAACCACATACCACAAATACTGCTCAGCCCATACATCACAGAACAAGAAAAGCATGCTAACTAAAAATTTTGGATCATCTCAATAACCTATTCCTGAAGAGTCCAAGCAATTGAGGAAGTGATAAATGGAAAATATCAATATTATGGAATGTCTCATTATAAAATGCCATTGCTCGGTGATTTTAAAAAAAAAATTATTTTGTGGGGTACACACAATAAAAGTCATGATTTGGAACAATAACAGACCTCATAAGTTTTGCCAGAAAACTCGTAAGTAAGTAGTTCCTGCATCGCAGTAGTGATGGTATCTCAAATCTCTCCAGCAAGCCCTCATTGTTACTGCCTCTAGGAGGGAAAGAACCATCAAGTTTAAATACTAAAAATTTAAGGAATTTCTGGATATAAGTTTTGAGCTGACACAACAGAAGTAAAGTAGTATAGGTGTTTGAATATTTGTAAAGCTTTTAGCATTGTTCAAAACAAATCCCAACACCTTAAACGCCTCTGAGCAAATGCTGTTGATATGAGTGTCAAAGGCAAGCTTGGCATCATAAGTAATCCCAAATCCCTAACGACAGAACACCGCTGAAGTTGCGAACGGTTTAACTCGTAATTGTAATGAATACTTGACTTATTGGAAAAGGTCATGGCGTAACATTTTTTGATATTCAGCTTTAAGTTGTTACGTTCATACCATAAATTGATTCTTTCCAGATCCGCCTGCAAGTCAAGGCAGTCCGAGGAGGTGCTTATTATCCGGAAGAGTTTTAGATCATCAGTAAATAGGAGCACTTTACTGGAAATATCAGAGACTATATAATAAAGAGAGAGAAAATCAGAGGAGCCAAATTGCTTCCCTGTGGCGCACCATTCATTGCCGAGAAACTTGCAGACTTGTGACCGCGAATTTCAACATATTGAGATCTACCAGTGAGATAGGAAGCAAAAAAAACTGACCAAGTTTTCATCAAATCCCATAGCATCAATTTTTGCTAGGAATAACCCATGATCCGCCCTGTCAAAGGCCTTCGAAAAGTCCGTATATAGCGTATCAACCTGCCTTAGATAAGGTAGCAGTTTCTCCTTAATGTTATTTCATATATGTACACGTAGTGTGGGTTTTACAGAATTGCACCTATGGTGAAATGGGTATTTCAATTCAAAGTTATCCTTTATTTAAACTTAGCTTTGATGATAAATAAGAATTTCTTGTTCTAGACGCAAGTTAGATAATCAGATGTACAAAAAGCGGAAGGAAGCTCTCCGAGCATCAAGTTACTACGAAGAAAACCGAATACATAGTTAAACTATGTATTCGGTTCGATAAAACTCAGGAAATGGATTATAAATTCCATGAGATGAAGCTTGCCATGTTAAAAAGGTAGGAAAATTTAAGTATGGGGCAAGTATTATTGGAAGAAAATGTATAGAAAGATAAAAAAAGGCAATGAATTTAAAATCGAAGAAAATTATAGTTATTGGTGGACTAAATCTAGTTGGGTGACATAAAAATATATTATTAACAAATAAAAAAAGTTGGGAAAGCACTCGTGGAAACGGTAACAAAGTATGAAAGTGACGTAACAATAATAATAGAGAATGAAAAGATTGAACTAAAGTCAGTTGAAATGGACTACTTTTGGGAAAAAGCTGGTCTGCTAAGATCAACAAGAGCATAGGTTGAAGACAGAAAACGACACACGACACAACAGTCACAGATCAAATAAAATTAAAATTACTAAAGTGGTTTGATCAGTTTAATTTATATAGCCAAGCAAGATATTTAAATTAACTAGGTCGCGAGGTCATGTATCCTAGCCATCAAAATAATCCTGTATGACCATCATAATCTGAATCGATGTCATTATTTCTTTAACTAGATCTTCAAGTATTGAAAATAGAAATATTTTTATTTTGACAGAGTTTTAGAAATACGTTTCAAATTTGACTAAAATTAAATAAAAAATATGCGATTTGGAACTAAATTAGTTTCGTCAATGTGGATAGAATTCCTTTAGGGAATATTATCTCTCTTATTGGCATTTGATTAAAATTAGTCCTCGAATGAAGGATATATAAACCTTTTAATTTCGACAGCTGGAAAAAAGAACAATCTACATCAATTACAAGTCCCAAATTCACATACACGTATTTATAAACTGCGGATAAAATTAATCAATTTATCAATATTAAACTTATAATTTTTAAATTTTCAGATCTATACTAATGGTTTTTTTTATCTAGTATAATACTATACAAGTAATCTCTAAAATTATATTTCACACTTAAACAGCGTAATTCTTCAGCACGATACTTTCCTTGTGATACTTATATATGAAATAGAGCTAACGGCATTCTGCAAATACTATTATTTTCTGGCTAAGATAGCCACTTCGAGATTGAATCAGATTCTAATAGTTTAATTCCAAACATTTGTTGGTAGGTACAAATTCTGAGAAATATAAACCATTTGAGCAAGTTAGTTTAGCACAACACTGCCTTCTAAACGTAGCTGAGTATTTTATCTGATAGCTGAATAAGTTTCACCTTGTTGACATTATAACTCTGCAAGTACCGGGCTTTTTAGTCCACAACTTGTGTCATTTAGCCAACATGGACGAAAAAGAATTTAGTATCATAATCAAACATTATCATTAATGTTTCGTACGGAATACTTATAAGATGACTTCGGTGTCTGTCTGAATTGATGGCCTCATCAAAGCCGTGTAGTTTTGAAAGTCAAATTTTGACTTAAAGGGTTAATTTTGGGGGGTGAAATAGGAAGTGAAAACAAATTTTTTTAAGTAGGTCATTGAGTGTGGTGTCAAATGAAAGCTTGTGAAAACACGAGTAAAAAATATATATATAATGTAATAGTTGCACACACTTTTCTTTGTATTATTTTTAAAAAAAATCGCGAAAAATCACTGTCCCCACACCTTATCTCGAAAAATACTGATGACAAAATTTTGAAAAAATTCTGGAATATTCTCCAGGGGGCGTAGATTGAACAAAAATTATCACGAGTGCATTGCCTTTAATAATTTATCTGGTATTGGAAACAAACTTTGTTGAAAACTCATTTGGGGTGTGTTTTGTAAAGTCACATTTTGTAACACCGTAACAATATTTTTTATTTTAAAAGCAGTCAACGTACGGAACACTAATTGTGCAAATTCAACTTGCACTTGACCGGTTATTTAAAAAAGGAAATCGTTCAGGAAACTAAAGTATAGCTTAACTAACACTATAGCGAATTCGATGGGGATCCTCTAGAAATTTTTTATACACTTTTAAATGAGCATAGAGAACGAAAAATGTTTCCGAAGGTCATGTGAGGTCACCACACCAGAAATCATCACCAATATTTATGGCATGGTATTAGACGACTCAAGATTGAACGTGCGTGAAATAGCTAAGGTCTTGGACATCTCTCATTATCCCAATATCTTGCATACACCTTCATATGGAAAAGCTATAAGCAAGGTAAGGGACGCGATTGTTCTCCCTCGACCAGAAACGTAAACAGGTCTTGTTGTATTCCATCAGTTTAAAGCTGTATCAAAGGTATTCAGACAAATTTTTGCTACAATCTATTACTGCAGATAAAACTTCAATTCATTATTACAAACTAAAAATCAAAGAATCGTCTAAACAGCTAGGGAGCATCTATCCCAAAGGACGCGACAGCGCCAACGAACATGCCGACTATTTCCTGGGATGTAAAAGGCATTATTTAATAGATTACATTTCAAAGGGGAGACAATCACAGAGATCACTATATTTATCTGCTCAGTTGGTTAGAATCAGAAATAAAGAAGTAATGCCACGTCTTCCAAAGAAAAAAATGCTTTTTCACGATGACAACGCACCAACATACTCGTCTGCATAAGTTAATGCAAAATTGGTAGAACTGAGGTATTGACTTCTTTCCTACCCTCTATATTCGTCAGACCCCATACGAATATCATCTATTTCCAGAAATTGAAAATGGCTGGGAATCAACAATTTGTTTTGAATGAAGAACCCATAGCAGAGGCGGATGACTATATTGAAAATTTCAACAAAAACTACTACCAGAACAGCGTAAAAAAAAACTGACTATGTTGAAAAACAAATAAATAGATAAGGGTTCTGATAAAATTTACTGTTTTTATTTTTGTGGGAAGTTTTTATCTATCTAATAAATCTATAAAAATCGATTATATTAATCGTAGTAAATAGAGCAACACTAAACTGAGAAATTGTCGGTACTAAATCGATTGTCATAATTAGAGTCTATAATTCTTAGAGTCTTTATAATTCTCCTAGAAATCTCTTGGGATCTTTTCCTTTTCGTGAATATTCTAACCTACTTAAGAAGCTTTTAACTTTCCTAAATGTCATCTAAGTTCAGCCTGCAAAGTTTATTGCCAAAATTTATAGTTATAGAAAACATTTTAGTAATATAAAACTGATGTAGTTAATTTTTATATGTTTCAAATAACAAGAAAGCACTGAAATACTGTAAGGGTTTATTTAATTTATTTAAGGAAATATATTCTTAATAATCTATCATTCTGTATATAAATTTAAGTCCAACCTTTGTTAGAAAACAGAAGGCAGTACCTCAATTTTCTTTGCTAATAATATCATTAAACTCAAAAACAATAAATAACTCATAAAAATCAAAAGACATAAAAACATCAAAGTTTCCAAGTTCAATATTTGCCGGAAACTCTACTTTCATAAAGTTATAAGAAATAGACAATAAAAACTCTACTCTTAAATGGGCATTTTTAAGACCAGCAGATGGTGACAAACCATGAAAATATACAAAATAACTTTTGAAGCCTTTTTCTCGTGTGGTACAGGAAAATTAGAGGAAAAGAAAAAGATTGTCCATATATCACCATGATATATCTGTTACTTTTATCATAGTGGTAAAGAGAAGCTCGAGGGTATTTTCTTCTCCGTTATCCGACTAAACCATTGAGGAAAGAACCGACAAAAGAAGATAAGGTTTTGATTTAAGTTTTTCGTCAACTATTATATAAATTTCCAATTAATTTTAGAATAAACGGAAAATATTTCTGAAAAATAAAAGTGTTTGTAATTTAGTACTTATGGCGACACCTAGCTTCTAAAAAAGAAATTTTAGGAACTATGAAGAAACAATCAAACCTGAGGAATTGCTCTAAGAATAAAGCTCGTATCGCCATTGGGCGAAGAGTAGTTTTGTATACGATTAACCACTAAGAAAGAAGAGAATGGGTAGTACCTAAGGATACTTTAGAGATTTTAAAATCTGAAGAATTCAGAGTCGTTTTAGATCTCTCTCAGTTTAGTCGATTTTCGTTTAGTGTTTTTAAAAGTTATTGATTATTTAAATAATTTTCTATCTATTTTTAATATTTTTGGACTTTTTTTATAAATATTTTATTTGGGATCAGGAGCATTTCGTATGCTAAAGAATTTCTTACTGTTAAAATTCAAAGGGATTTTATGTTTTAATTTTCTTTCTTTTGGTTTACAATTTCTTTCCGATTATTTTGTTTCTTCCAGATTACGATATATAATTTGGTCATTAGTTTTAATTCTCAGAATTATTAATATTAGGTTTACTCTCATGTGTAACATCCAAATATAATCTGTATGTTCTGGCACCCGGGGAAGAGACACTTAATGTGGTGTATAAAGGAATATCTTAAACTATCTTAAAAAATATTTTAGACATGCTATTTATGTTTAAACTAAATTGTAATGAAGAGATGAACAGTAATATGGCAACTACCATGCGAAGTCGGGGCAGATCGCTGGTTTTAAATAAATCGGCAAAGCAGTTTTGCAAAAAACTAACCAAAAAGTTATCCCAATCGAATTTTAGCTTTATAATTTTATTGTTGTTGTGTGTTATTTGGAGTATAAAAAAGGTACTTAGCGTGCCAGTGGTAACTGTTGTTTAGAAAATTGAAAATTACGCTCTATTCTAATTTAAACTCATTTGACAAGGACCATTTTTCGGACAATTCCTGCTGGATCTTTTATTTTTAATTTGTTAAAATTTCGATACCTATAAACAATTTTAGTGACTCTACGAGCTTTACAAAAAAAGAAATATTTGGTTAAAACACTTGAACAAATTGATAGTACAGGGTGAGTCAACGATAGAGTAAAGTTCATTATCTCATTTGTTTCAGGAATAATGAAAAAAGTTTTAGGAAATGTTACCATAAGGTGCACAGTTTAAAATTATTTTTGAGTATACGGAACATCCTATTTTCTAATTTATTTTTATATTCTGCGTAAAATTTTATAGCTTTTTTATTAACAATGTTATTTACCTAAACCTAGTAGTTTCTCTAATATTTCAATTTTTTAAAAAAGATACTAGTTTTCAGTTTTGTAAAAAATTGCCAGTATCGCCATTGTTTTTAATACTCATAATTGGTACGAGCGTTTTATAGAGATGAAAAAAAAAATATATGTAAAGAAATTCGAGTATTCAAAATAAATTTATGCATTTCGACTATTTTAAGTTGAAAAATCTTAAATTTTTTAAATGGCACACCCTGTATATTATTATTGTTTCTGATAGATTTTACAAAATCCTTCAACTTTTATTAAGTATATCATATACCTATTTCTAATAGTTTTCGATTTATTTTGAATTTTTCAATTTTTACCGTTTTTAGTGTTCCGTACGGAACACTTATAAGATCACTTCGGTGTCTGTCTGTCTGTCTGTCTGTCTGTCTGTCTGTCACACCCGATTTTCTCCGAAACTATTTGACCTAGAAAGGTGAAATTTGGTAATAATATAGGAATTGATGGCCTCATCAGAGCCATGTAGTTTTGAGAATTAAATTTTGACTTAAGGGGTTAGTTTTGGGGGGTGAAGTCGGAAGCGAAAAAAAAAATTTTTTTACTAGGTCATCGAGTGTGGTGTCAAATGAAAGCTTGTGAAAACACGAGTAAAAAATATATATATAATATTATACTTGCGCGCACTTTTCTTTGTATTATTTTTAAAAATTCGCGAAAAATCGCTGTCCCGGGCCTTATCTCAAAAAGTACTTATCAAAAAATTTCGAAAAAATTCTGGAATATTCTCTACGGGGTGTAGATTGAACGAAAATTATCACGAGTGCATTACCTTTAATAATTTATATGGTATATAAAAAAAAACAAAAATTTCAAGGTCATCAGATTTCAGTAAAGATTGGAAACAAACTTTGTCAAAAACTCATTTGGGGTGTGTTTTGTGAAGTCACTGATCATTTTATACCACCGTAACATAAATTTTGACTTAAGGGGTTCGTTTTGAGGGGTGAAATCGGAAATGAAAAAAATTTTTTTTTACTAGGTCATCGAGTGTGGTGTCAAATGAAAGCTTGTGACACGAGTAAATATATATATATATATATATATATATATATATATATATATATATATATATATATACATACATATATATATATATATATATATATATATATATATATATATATATATATATGTATATATATATATATATATATATATATATATATATATATATATATATATATATATATATATATATATATGTATGTATGTACTCGTATATAATGTAATACTTGCGCACAGTTTTCTTCGTATTACTTTTAAAAAATCGCTGTCCCCTACCTTATCTCGAAAAGTACTTATCAAAAAATTTTGAAAAAATTCTGGAATATTCTCCACGAGGTATAGATTGAACGAAAATTATCACGAGTGCATTACCTTTAATAATTTATTTGGTATATAAAAAAAAAAAGATTCAAGGTCATCAGTTTTTAGTAAAGATTGGAAACAAACTTTGTTGAAAACTCATTTGGGGTGTGTTTTGTGAAGTCACTGATCATTTTATACCACCCTAACAAAAATTTTTATTTTAAAAACAATCAACGTACGGAACACTAATTGTGCAAGTTCAACTTGCACTTGACCGGTTTTTTATTATAATTATGCTATAGCATCATAGCTGTCAAGACAAAACAAAAATGTAGGCATTGTCAAATTTGATATATCTATTAAGCAAGAAAAAATAGTGTAATTTGTTGTAGTAGGTGACATATAAAGGTAATAGTTATGGATTTTCCTAAAAATGAATTAACTGATATGGTTTATATACTGGGCGAGGCGGGAGAAAGTTGTCTTTTGGCAGTAAGGCTTTACTTAGCAAAGGACCTAATAGACGTATACCATCTAGAAAATCTTTTCAGTGCTTAATGAAACGGTTTGATGGTAGTGGCAATGTTGAGTATACGAAACAGAAAGTAGTAAGCTAGAATGCTACCAATGGGGAAATAGAAATGGAGATTCATGTTGAAGATAATCCCCAGGTCAGCAGCCGTCAACTAGCTGACTTATCTGACACATCCCAATCTACGGCTAATCGCAACACGAGAAAATACAAGTATCATCCCTTTCATATAGAACTACACCAAGAACTTTAAGACCGTAATTTTGAATTACTAGTAAAATTTTTTACCACCATGAATGGAGCAATAGATGCCGATCCAAATTTTTTATCCAATATAATGTTTTCTAATGAAGCTACTGTTCGCAGTAATGGAGCAGTTAACAGCCATTACATGCACTGTTATTCAACAGTTAACCCATTTTGGGTCCGGGACGTTCAAAACCAAAACCACTGGTCGCTTAATGTATGGTGTGGAATACTAAATTTTCGAATTTTTGGTCCATACTTTTTCGGCAAACCGCTTAACGGGCATAGATATCTAAATTTTTTGCAAAACGAATTACTCCACCTTCTTGAAGAAGTTGATAACTTTGAAAGGGAACAAATGTGGATTCAACAAGACGAAGCTCCTGCTCATTACCACCAGGAAGTTCGGCAAAATGAAGGAAAATATAGTAAAACAACTAAACATGTGTAAACATTTGTTAGGTCATAATAATTAATTATGAGATAAATTGAACTTTATTAAAAATATTATTAACTATTTGTTTATGTTTTCACAATAACGTAAGTGTATTAAAAACAAGGGTAAAAATTTAAAAATTTAAAATAAATCGAAAACTATTAGTAATAGGTATATGACATACTTAATAAAAGTTGGAGGGTTTTGTAAAATCTATCAGAAAAAATAATAATATGCAGGGTGTGTTATTTAAAGAAGAGATTTTTCAATTTAAAATAGTCGAAATGTATAAATTTATTTTGAACACCCCGTAGCATCTTACTTAAATTTCTTTATATATATCTTTTTTTTCATTTCTGTAGAACGCTTGTACCAATTATGAGTATTCCACCTTTAGAAACAATGGCGCTACTGGCAGTTTTTTACAAAACTGAAAACTAGTATTTTTTTTTTAAATAATTGAAATATTGGAAAAATTACTAGGCGTAGGTATATAACATTATTAATAAAAAAAGTTAAAAAATTGTACGACCACACTCTTTTGAAGTACCCTGTATACTCAGAAATAATTTTAAACTCTGCACCTTAATTATCTCTAAAATTATTTTATTTAACATTTTTTCGTCATTCCCGAAACAAATGAGAAAATGAACTTTACTCTATTGTTGACTCAACTTGTACACTAATATCTCTTGAAATACAAAAAGACAAGCTGAAAGAAGCATCGTCCACTGCAGCAGTCGTTTTTTCTCTCTCTTTTTGTTCCTAATTTGTTAAACCTTCTTTTTGTTAATTTTTACAATAAATAGTTCAAATGTTAAAAAGTTGAGTGTAATATTTCTCTATTCAAAACATTGGCAAGAATTCTTTTACGGGACTTTCACTTTGATACTGCATCGCGTTTCAAGTAGCCGCAAGGAAGAAATTTTCTAACAGATGTTCAGATTCAAGTAGCCATCCTCAATGTAGAGTGCTTCTATCTACAGAAACACCACTGTGGACTCTAGACGAATGCTGTCACAATACTAAGAATGATCGAAGAATTTTACGCAACTTTCTGTAATCTATTATGCTTTGGATGTGACAAAATCAATTTCAAGAAATTTCTGGTTAATTTTTTTACACAAACAATGTCCTTTGTGACTTTTCACCCAATATTGTAAACTTTTCTGCTGAATACAGTTTTCAGTTATGAGCGAAAACACTTAAAAACCGAGCAGTTAAACAGAAGGCTTTACAAGAGAATTTACGAGGCGGCTATCTGTTTATAACTAGGATGAAACACTGGTCGAAAATTGCATGTCATCGAAGCTCATGGATCATTTTAAATATTTTTACTGTTTTTTCTTGTTTATAAGACGTACAAGAGCAACTCAATAATAAAGGCATTAATAACGATCCATTATTTCCAATATCATATAATTGACTACCAGCTCATTACACTGGTTCTAGACAGCCTAAAAAATAGACAAATATTCAAGAATGATGAGAAGATATAAATAGTAGTAGTTGCGAAAAAATAAATTGCTAAAACAAGTTACAAACCGTATTTATCGTCAATAAGTGCTATTAATACAAATGTACCAATATTACTACTTTAGTTTTTTATTACTATTTACTTTATATACTTAGGGGTTAGCAATTAATACTATTATTACTATTTTTAATTTATGCCAATTTTGAAGGCCTGATTAGAATTTTTCAAATTTTGTTTTCTCTTTTTTATCTACTTTTTCCAGAATATCTAACTATTCTATACAAGGTATCATTTTTAGCGGATCCCGAAGTAACTCTCTCTTTTTTTAAATCCCCATGATATTCTCGCAATATTTCCTAATTTATTTTTTTGTTTTTTTAATTATAAAACTTTCTGTTTACGTAATTATGTAGTTCTTCATACTTACTCTACTTCTATTCTTATCAGGAATTTTTCCATTAATTTATTTATTGATTGATTGATTTATTCGTTGATTATATTATCAGTTTTGGCAATTCACTTGAATTATCCTTTGACATGTCCAATATATTTTTTGTTCTTTTACGATCCAGTGACTTTAAGTTTCTTTATGTTCAGGTTTTTTAAACTGAAGTCCACAGTTCAACTAACTCATGACCGTTACCAATATATGCATGCTTTTCGCCACCATATGGCCCAACATTGTTATTTTCTTCCGGATTTTTAAATAATGTATTCCAGATCCCTTGAGTAATTAAATTCTTTCAAACACAAAACCTAATTAAAGCGCGTAAAGCAAACAATAATATTTGTTTCGTGAATCAATTTTTTTGTTCAAATTTACAGTAAAGATTTAGCTCTTTATTAAAAATATGGAAAAATACATACCTTCTTTTTAATTTTAATTTAAAAAAATATTGTTTTATTTTTACTTAAAAATTCTGAAACTGAGGGTTAATTCTGAATTATTCAATATGTCGTTAAAACATTGAAACGTTTTCCGTTAATAAACATTTAATTGGTAAATATAAAACAATACTAAAGTTTTTGTTTACCTATTCCATCCACAAATTTGTTTTATATTCATTTTATTATAAAACTAAGTTATAAATAGAACATCAAATTTTATTTATGGCACCAAAAATTGTTTATGTTTAGAAAGTGGATGCTTGCCTGTAAGGCAGAACTAATCAAGCCCAAAAAAGATACTTACAGCTAGCCAAGAAAACTTTTTCTGCTTATCCGGTTTTACATCCACTTAATCTTAGCCAGGCCGAATCTGCAGTTTAATAAAAAAAAAACTATTTTATAATCTTGTTCTTTTGAGCACAATCAGGAGAAAGCTTACTCCCTATAGGTGCCTTCATGGTATTGCGATAAAACTGTGGTTATCGTAGTCGGTTTTGATTCAGATAAACTCTATTTGAGCTCTTAAGGTCAATGGTCCAGCTCCAAGCTCAATCATTCACTCTTGACCAACGGCCTCGTGAACATGTTTCGATGCCTGCTGACATATTGCTTAGCCATATTAGAAAAATAAGTTTTTGTCAACAATAAACAAAAACATTAGGCTAATTTCGTATAAGTCTTCAGCTTAAAAATCTGATTTCGTGATACATTCACTATTTTATTTTTTTTTTATTAACTTTGTTACTATTAACAGGTTGACTGCCGATCTATATTTTTGAGTTTGTGGTTGACGCCGGTAAGATTTTTCCAAATATTTTTATTTTATTGTGGTAAATATGAATTAAAATGAGTCTTGGATGTGTTTTTTTTATGTGCCATTCAAAATATTAGAAAAAAAAAAAATTTCACTCCGATCGGAGTAATCGTCATTGCAAGTGAAAATTTTTACTAGATGCCGAACATTCCGATCGGAGTGTCCAATTAAATAAGTAAAGAAATAATAAATCGAACTCATGAACTCAAAACATTTATTTCTAAATCATTTTTGTACATTTTTATGGTAATCCTCAAAGCAATTAAGGCAAAAACCTGGTTGTCCAGGGCACATTTTGCATTCATACACTGTTTGCTTTCTTATTTTATTTTTCCTGCATTCTTTGCATTCCTTTCTGCTTACCCGCTTTGTTTCTTTAGTTCCTTTTTTTCACTAACAATTTTTTCTACTTTGCTATGCTGTGGACATTTATTTGGCCTGGAGGAATTTGCGGCAAATTAGTAATTGGTCGTCTGGCTAGTAAATTTCTTATGACATCCAATCGGAAGTCATATAATCGTAACTGGTCAGACCGCGAATATTTATTGTACAAAAAATAGGCGTTTATCATGCTCATTTGCAGCACATGCATGAATAACTTTTTGTACCACCGAATGGTTTTACGGCTGCAAGGATAATATGCCATCATTTGATCCTGTCTATCTATACCGGACATAAAAGCATTATATCCAATGATTGCGGGAGGTTTTTCAGATTCTTGATTTATTTTGTTTTTAAAAATGCCCATTTCGCTTCCAAATTCTGTTGAAACGTATTGAACATTGCGTTTATCGCGCCATTTTCCGACATGCACTCCATTGCAAAACACAGATTTATTCTCACCACGTTTTAAATTTGCACTCATTACCTCTTTCGGATTATCTTTCCTCTCAGCTCTCATCGTACCAGTGCAGTATGTATTTTGTTGAAGTAATTTCCTAGCTAAATTAACACTATTGTAAAAATTGTCTAGATAAACAGCATGTCCCACACCCAATTTTTCCTCCAATAAATGTAAAACAATCTTTTCAGTATGTCCGCTTCCACCATAAACATCTGTCGCACCTTCGTAGACACGAAATTTCAAAATAAGTCCATTAGGCTCTGTCAACATGTATAACTTCATACCATACTTATGACGCTTATTCTTGATATACTGTTTAAACTGGAGACGACCCCGATAAAGTACCATAGCTTCATCCAAAGACAACTCTCTTCCAGGATAGTAAATTTCTCCCATCTTGTTGTTAAAAAAAATCTGCCACAAATCTAATCTTTCCTAGCCGATCTGCCGGATCCATATCTGGAGATGTAAAATGCAAACACCTCAAGATAAGCAAACATCTATTCCTTGACATATATTTTCTAAAAACAGGTAGATTAAATAGCGGATCAGTTTTCCAATAATCGTTAAGACGGCTCAAGGATATTGTGCCAGTATGAACTAACAGGGCGAAAAAAATTTTTAGTTCGTCAAGAGTAAGATCTTTAAAATTAGTAATACGTGATTTTGTACTTGTTTCTGGGCGCAGCAAAACCTCGACTGCGTAAGAGTTCGTTCGTTCTACAATAGTTTGTAAAAAATCATCATCAATGATCATTTCGAAAAAATCGATAGGTGTACCCTGTCCTGGAATTTACACCAATAATTCCTGGGTTTTCTGGAACAAAATTTGTTTTAACGCACCTCTGTCGTTCCATTTTATCTCATCAAGGCTAGGAAGTGTTTGATGTGGCCGACTAGGGTCTATAAAATTCTCTTCTTCGGACTCGGAGCTTGAATTTACATCACTATCGTCTGTGTCTGGTACGTAATGTTCGTCACTACTACCTCCGCTTTCTTCCAATAGCTGCAATAATTCAGTGTCAGTTAGCTTCTTTTTCTTATCATATACCTTTTTTTCATCACTACAATGTCTTTTTTTAATACCAGAAGGCCCAGGTTGATTGTCCATATTGTACGGCAGATTACAACCAAACCAAAAGCAAATCCGCGGAACCACTTAAGCACCTGTTAGAACTTACGTTTTTAAGCAACGCCACCACTAGAAACACGTTTCATATACAACGCCGATGGAATACTAAAACGTTTCGTAAGAACGCATGTCGAACTCCGATCGGAGTAGACGGCGTTGGCGAAGAGACCCGACGCACTCCGATCGGAGTGGTCGGCAGTCAACCTGTTAAGGAGTTACATACACCTGGGCGCTGCAAAAAGTAAGCATATTTAAAAAAGATATATATTTTTATAAGTTATTAAGTGAATAATGGTAATTATATCTTTTTATTGTACTTTAAATTATAAGAATTTTTTTTTTAAATATGCTTTAAATGTCAACATTATTTTTTGTCAGCTTAAATGGACCACTGATGAAAACTATAACTCCTCCTTGTCTGCAGGATAACTTTACAAAAAATAATACAATAAGCAAAAATAAAAAATTATTCTTGTAAAATAATGTAGTAGATGAAAAAGGTTTTTTTTTTTCAAAAATAAAAAATTTACGACGTTTCAAACTGTAGTATGCAATTTTCGACCAAAAAATCTATGTTTAGTTGCACAGGCCAACAAAAAAATGTTTGTAAAAACTTTTTAAACCAATACATCTAAGTGTTATGCATTTTTAGGTGCTGCTATCAGTTTTTTTGTACCACCCACAGTTCTCTCACAATATGACATCTATTAAATTTTAAAATAGGGAAAAAAATCCTTTTCCTGCTTGAAAAACGTTCTATAATGGTAAATAGATGTTCCGGATTCCAATAAATGTTTTTCTTTCAGCCTAGATCCAAGCAATTCTGCTTTTTCCTTAGTCAAACGCAAATCTCTCACTAAATCATTTAACTCAGCTTGTGTAAGCAACTGTGGTTTTAAATTTTCTAGAGAACATTAAAACTCATCATCATCCGGTCGACTTTCATTAAATTCGGGACTGGACTATAAAACATCATCAATAGACTTCAGGGACAGGAAGTTCCGGTCCATGTCCTATCGGCCGATTAGCTAAAATAAAGTTAGGATAGACAATTACTTTCTTATTTTTGGAGTTATATCTAGAAACATCAACGCTGCAAAAATAACAATCGTTTAAATGATTTTCTTGCTCTACCCATATCATGGGATTTCTTTTCTTTCTTATACCATTTCCTAAGATCCTAAGATTTTTCTTGATTACCGATTTCTACACCAAAATATGCAAAGTATACTTTTTTTATAAAGTCAGTAATGTTTCTTTGATGTTTTTTAACTACAAACTAATCACATATATAACAAAAAGTGTTGAGAGAGTTTTTAAAACCACGATTAGCCATACTTTGAGTGTGAATTAAAGCACATGGGTTAAACAGTCCAATGCGAGGTTATATTAACTGGAAGAAAACAAACAGCTGTGACATTTATCGAAACTGCCAACTTAATAACTTTTAATTTTACTGCTAACCTTATAAAATTCCGATTTTATTGCCAACCAAATAACATTCGAATGATAAAAAATAAACTTTTCACATTTTGAATATTAAACTGTGAAAAATTGGTGGGTCATACGATTTTTTTATTATTATTTTTGGACTCAACACACCAAAAAACATAGAAATCAAGTAAAATTATTAAAAAACTTTTTTCATCGTTGGACTGTGTTATTTATAAAAAATTGTCAATTAGAAAATTTTTAAAATAACCTGTCATTTTGTAGAAAAAGTAATTATTAAGATTAAAAAAAAAGTTAAAAAAATATTAAAAATTGACGGAATAGACATTGCATTGAGACAGGTAGTGGTCCCAATTCGACACCAGGTCACATTTAATGCTATAATTTTGTAATGGAATGGAAATTTTTTTTTGAATAGTTCTGAGAAGTATAGAGAATAAAAATCCGTAAAACAAACGAATCTTTGAAAATTCGAGGAGTATGTAACCCCGAGTTACAAAAGAGACAAAAGGGGTTTAAATTTCTACATATGTTTTGCAAACATTTTTTTAAAAAATGTGACCTCAAACTGAAAATAAATAACCGGTCAAGTGCAATTTGAACTTTCGCAATTACTATTCCGTACGTTGATTGCTTTTGAAATAAAAATGTTTGTTAAGGACGTATAAAATGATCAGCACACACCCCAAATGAGTTTTCAACAAGGTTTTGTTCCGATCTGTACTGAAAACTGATGACCTTGAAATTTTTGTTTTTTTATATATCGGATAAATTACTAAAGGTAATGCACTCGTGATAATTTTCGCTCAATCTACACTCTGTGGAGAATATTTCAGAACTATTTCAAAATTTTTTGATCAGTACTTTTGGAGGTAAGGAGGGGAAACTGATTTTTGGCAATTGTTTACAAATAATATAAAGAAAAGTATGAGCAAGTATTACATTATATGTATTTTTGGACTCGTGTTCTCAGAAGTTTCCATTTGAAACCTCACTCGAAGACCTGGTAAAAAAATTTGTTTTTCACTTCTCTGATGGGGCCATCAATTTCCATAATAGTGCCAAATTTCTATATCAAATAGTTTCAGAGAGAATCGGATGCGACAGACGGACAGGCAGCCAGATACCGAGGTGATCTTATAGGTGTTCCGTACTGAATAATAAAAAAGATGACCTGAGACCAACAAGTAAATAAATTTTTGTGGTGAATAATTTTGCGACATTAAGAGATTGTGATTGGACTCTAGTTTAGAGTTAAAGGAAAAGATTAAAATTCACTCATTTGGGGGGCAATACACTTTAACGACTCACCTGATTCCTAGTTTATTTAACAAGTGTAGAAATCTGCTCGCAAAGCTCCTTCTCTGTACCTTTGTGATCCAGCCAATGTATCGGATTTATTATTCGCAATATCCCGAAAACCTTAAGATACCAAAATGTTACCCTTTTCGCTACCAAGTTTCGCTAGCAAGTACGGGATATATTTCCACTAGGGATATAATCGCGAATTTAAAAAAACAAAAATGTAATAACTGATCCTTTCTGTTTTATCTTTCGTCTTCTTCTTAAGCTAAGTCTGTCCACTCCTGGACGTAGGTTTCTTCTAATCTCTCCCATGCTTCACTCTCTTTTGCCACTTTTACCATAACCACTGCTTGCCCGCTACTACTCTAATATCATGCACCGTGTAGACGTCCAACGCTTCTTCCTGTTTCCATTCTGTGATCCTATACACCTGTCTGTCTCCGGATGATTTAGCCACATGACCTGCCCATAGCCACTTCATCTTTGCCGCCTCGAGAGTTATGTCAGTCATTTTGGTTTGTCTCCTTATCTGCTCGTAATGAATTCTAGCCCTAAGTGACATACCAAGCATGCTTCTCTCCATAGCTCTCTGTGAAGTCACTAGTTATTTAACAAATGTTTTGATAAGACACATCATCTCCAATCTAGGTATATGTGCTGACCGGTAGAACACAGAAATTTTTAAATATATGTATAGATATATATATATATATATATATATATATATATATATATATATATATATATATATATATATATATATATATATATATATAATAAAAAACTTTAGTTTTCAGGTTTATAGGTATTGTAGTATTTTTTAAGATATGTTCTAGTTTCCTAAAAGCTGCCCATGCCAGCCTTATTCGCCTGGTAATTTCTGCATGCTGGGTCTCCTTTCTGATGTTAATACCTAAGTAGATATACTCGTCGACGCGTTCTAGGGAGTTATTTCCTATATGTATGTTGGTATCTTCAAGGCTCATAAATTTTGTTTTCTTTTTAAATTCACCAACCCTTTCAGAGACTACATTCAGCTGGTGCTGGTGTTATTAGCTATCACTACTATGCCTGGCGCAGTCGATGTTGATGCCCTTTTCATCCCAATTTAACTCCTTAAAGACGTCTTCAAGGGCCATTACAAATGATTTAGGTGAGATAGTATCTCTTGTGGTACTCCTCTTTTTAATGGTATGTTGTTAGTGACAGTTATTTCGTCAGTTTCAATATATATATATATATATATATATATATATATATAGATATAGATGCTTCCTTATAGATGTTCTCTATTATTTTTATATTTTTGCAATCTATTCTTACATTCGCTAGGAATTTTTGAACTTACCAGATTTCAACAGTATCAAACGCCTTATGAAATTTCATGAATGCCAAATGTATTGGTACCTTATATTCTGTACATATTAATATTACAGTACATATTGTGAAGAGGTGATCGATCATGCTAACTCCATTTCTGAAGCCCGGTTGTTCCACAGGTTGATAGAAATGTAGTTTTGCTAGTAGGCGATTGGTGAAGATTTTGGTGATGAGCTTATATAAGTGCGACAGAAGGGATATGGGTCGATAATTTTCGATATCAGTATTATCGCCTTTCTTAAAGAGAAGTATGACCTCCGAATTACACCATTTTGTTGGCATTTTTTCCTCATAGACATATTTATTTAGTAGGACTTTCAATGCA
This sequence comes from Pachyrhynchus sulphureomaculatus, assembly GCA_019049505.1. Lineage (NCBI taxonomy): Eukaryota > Metazoa > Arthropoda > Insecta > Coleoptera > Curculionidae > Pachyrhynchus > Pachyrhynchus sulphureomaculatus. Next base: position 197,110,152 of record CM032447.1, on the reverse strand, counting down.
TCTTTCAGAGAAGTTTCAGCATTTCTACAGTGATTGGCATTCAGGGCATATTATTATAGCAAGAAAAAAATAACCATTACTAACAGTGAATTATTAAAAGAATAAACACACTGTCTATTGTTTAAAATTATTCAGTACTTGTAATTTATAAAACGAAAAAAGATTATTCTATCCTTTGTATACATATTTTATAAATTGAATCTCTAAACGGAATACCCAAGAATTTCTTATGTCTTTTTTGTTCGATAAAAATGCGTATCCTGCATCTTTGAGAAGATTTATTTTCCTCTTTTTTCCATTTTTCATAATAGTGATGTTTACTTTTTTCTATTTCGTTTTTAAAAGATTTTCTATATAAATTGTGTTTCCAGAATGTATAAATCCGAAGAGTCGTTTATGTAAAAGCTCAGATGTAAACTTATTATATATACCTAAAAAAATAGATAAGAATTGAAATGCGGTGATATACATGTCAAAAAATTAAGAAATGTTTATTTAGGAAAAAGGGTCGTAGCAAGGAAGATATTGATTAAATAAATATTTATAATACTGGATTGAACAAAAGACAAGGACGCGGAAACGTATTTAGATTCCAATGTATGTTTAGGACAAATAAGAACGTATTAGAATGAAGATTTTTCAAGTCAAATTTCAAACCTTAGATATTATAGAATTGCTGCCTAACTACTGGAGATTCAAAATCACATTTAAAATACATTTTTTTAAATAGAATATATTTAATGTGGAATTTAAATAATTTTATCCAGCCAGGTGGTAAAATAAAATAAAGAAAAGTTTTCTTTGAAAATTGGTGCATTTGTTGGAAGAATTATTGAGATTACTTGAATTTTACCTTCATTAAAAAAAAAATAATCCTTAAATAACACTTTAAAAAAAAATTTTGGTTAACGAGAAAAGAAACTTTTTTTTATTTTTCAGTCTCATCTAGTATGTTAGAACGTGGTTTCAATGATCACTGCCAATTATTGTTTGTTTGCGGTGCATGATGTCGCCCCGGCAGTATTTTGTAATAGTGCGGACATAAATTTCTGCGAGGAATACGGTATAATCAGTGTTGTCAATCCTGTGTTACTTAAAAACAGTACATGACCCACGAAAAATACTAGAAAACAACAGATTGATGTATATAAAACTGGAAATCTACAGTTTACTCTAAAAGAATAATTATTTTTTTAATATGAAAAGTCCAAATTTTTACATATAATAAGCATATTTTAAATATTATATTAACTACTATGGTCCGCTTTCTGTTCGGTTACTACATCTTCATTGTTCTCAATGACATATTTTCTTTGAAAGGTATCATCATCATCATCATTAGCTTATTCCACCCATAGTCGGATGTAGGCCTCCCCAAGTTGTCTCCAATGAGCTTTGATGTTTGCTCTTTGCATCCAATCGTGCCCTGCTAATCTGTTTATATCGTCCGTCCATCTTGTCAGAGGTCTACCTCTGCACCTTTTGTGTTCTCTAGGCCTCCATTCAACTATACGGCGTATCCATCGGTTATCATTCATCCTGGCGACATGCCCCGTCCAATTCCACCTTAATATACATATTCGTTGTATTACATCTGTCGCTTTTGATCTTCTTCGTATCCGATGTTAGTAATACGATCTTGGAGTCTAATATTCAGCATTCCCCGCTCCATTGCTCTTTGGGACACCTGGAGTTTATTGATTATACTTTTATTTAAAGCTCACGTTTCAGCGCCATATGTTAATACCGGCGTACATATTGATCGAATACTCTGGCTTCTATTTTATTGGAGATGTCTAATTTAAATGTAGATTCTAACCTTCCGAACGTAGACCAAGCTAACGAGACTCTTCTATCCATGACAACCTTTAAATTATTTTTCAATATTTCGATTTTTTGTCCTAAATATACGAATGTTTGTACCTTTCCTATTCTTTCACTTTCTATTAATAGTTTCTTGGTGTTATCTTCACTTTTGTTGTTCAAATAATTGGTTTTGGTCAAGTTTATTTTTAGTCTTGTTATTTAATTCCATCAGCATTTCTTGTAATTCTTCTTTTTTATTGGTGATCAGTAACAGATTAGTATTCCTTTATTTTCCCACTTTAACGATTTGAACATGTCTTCTAGAGTCAACGTGAACAGCTTTGGGGATATCGAGTCGCCTTTTCTAATTTTGATTTTGTTTGTTTTTTCTTCAAGCATTATTTGTGATGTTGCATTTTTATATAGGTATTCAAGAAGAGTTGTGTATCTTTCATCGACTCTGATTTTACTTAAGGCATTAAGGACTGCCCATATCTCTACCGAATCAAATACTTTTTCGTAGTCAACCATTGCAATCCACAAGGTTATTCATTAGCTTTTTTCCACTAGGAATCTAATTGTTTGAAGATGGTCCAAAGTGCTGTATACCTGTCTAAATCCCGCTTGTTTATGTGGTTGATAACTGTTTAATCTGTTTGTTTGTTTTTATGTTATGATTCTAGTAAGGATTTTGTTTAGTACCGATAACAGGCTGATGGGTCTGTAATTCTCCAATGTCAACTTGCTCCCGTTTTTAAAAAAAAAAGAACAATAAGGCGTTTACCCAAGATATTCGGATTTTACTTTTTATTAGACACCTGTTAAATAAAGCTTGAACAGATTGTATTATCGATGCCCCTCCATACTTTATCATTTTTATAGTTATTTCATCGTCCCCTGGTTCTGGGCTGTTGTGCATATGTTGTAGGGCGTTCATTATTTCATCCGTTGTTACATTGGGAATTTCTTCGGATTCCACATTTCTTGCTATCACTCTATTTCCTTCTTCTTTCCCGGGCGGTGGCGATATTTTTGTATCATATAGTGTTTGTTAATATTTCTCTGTAGCTTCCTTTATTTTTTTGATTTGTATGATCTCTTGGTTATCGTTATTTGTAAGTTTTTTTATTTGATGTCTCCCTTGATTCATTTGTTTATTTTGATGTTTCAAACTTTTTCCCTCTTTCAAAGTTTCTTCTATTTTCGAGCTTCTGTACTGTCTGATGTCTCCCCTGATCTTTTTCTTTGTTTTTTTTTTGTCTATTTCTGCCATTTGTAGGATCATTTCTTAATAGCCTTCTTTGTTTCATAAGATTTTGTGTATCTTCTCATTTTTCGATGTTGCTATTTGTCTTGTAGTCATGAGTAGACTGTTGGTTATTTGTGCGTTTATGGTAGTACATCATGTTCTGTTTGATAGTTTATGTGACTTATATGATTTTCCAGTGCTTGTCGATATTCATCTGTGTTATGCTTTATTATTTTTGTTGGTATCTTTATCTTTATATACGTTATCAATCTACGTCTCTCCTACTTCAGATTTATCCTTATTTTTGCTCTATGTATCCGATGGTCACTGCCAATGCTTATCGTCGTCGATTAAAATATTCTTGTCATTGGATAAAACATAATTAATTTCATTTCTTGTTTTACCATCTGGGCTTTGCCATGCCCATCGTCTATGTTCTGGCTTTTGGAAAAATGTATACACACATAACGTACAAGTTATTTTCATTTAAAAAAAGTGATAACATTTCTCCTCTGCTATTCTTCGTACCCAAACCAAACTTCCCGTGGTGTAAATATCTTTTTTAATTTTTTTTAATGATATTCTGTGACATTAAATTCGACGATAAACGATGACGATAAAAAATTTAAAAATTTCAGATTTGGTATGTAAAGTTTCTTTTATTGTTCTCATTGAAAGCTTTTTTCTGAGTTTCGCGTCCATTAAATTCATATGTGACATAGCTAGTAAAATAACCTGCGAACGAAGTTCCATCCAAATAATATGTTTGGCGGCTATTTGACAGGCTACATAAGGCGTAGCCAAGCAGTACGGTGGTAGATCTATCCGAAAACAAAGAGAGGAAACCCTAGGTGGCATTAGGTATTTTTCCGTTAGGACGAGAGGAAAAACAGTAGATTTCGATGGTAAAACTAAAAACTGGGATATATTTTAAAAAAACGTATTTTTGCAGTTTAACCAGTAGGGTTGTATTCAAGTTCTGGAAACATTTACGACACTTGATTGTTTTCATGTTGAGAGTACTCCACGTTTGCATCACTTTTTAGTATCTTTGGTGACTCTGCCCGGGGCTTATTTAAAGTCGAACTAGTTTGTTCAAATTTCTTTATCAATTTTTTAATCAGATATACACTCGGAGCTTCAAGTCCGCTGTCCAAGCGATGTTGAACGTCGACGTTGTATAATCCCGAACAAAATTCTACATCGATAAAATGCTCTGTAGCAACCAAATTTCCCTTTGTTCTTCAGGTTATGCTCGAAGACTGAAGCTCGCCCCTCCTCGTACATTGTTCTCGCAATGCAAGCTTTACAAGTTTAAGTTTATTGATATGATGATAGGAAACCCTCTATCAATTTTATTTTTCCTTTAAACCTACGAGCCATTTATTTTAATATACTAAACAATTTTAATAACATCGTATGTATCTAAAATTTATATAAATATAAACTTAAATTTCGAACAATGATTGGCACAAAACTAGCGGTTTGCTTGCTCCATTCATTTATATTTTGTAAAAAAAATAGATCTCGGATCTCCGTCTACTTACAAACAACCCAGACACAAAACCCTTATGAATTTACATTTAAACTTTTATTTTCATATTTTTCTTTGTAAATACTCCTGGAATAAATTATGGCGCATTCAAAAGTAAAACATGAAGATGAATTTATTTCGTCTTGAAGTAGTGTAAACAGTACAATATTTTTCTTAGCTTTTGCATTTTATAGAGTTTTGCTAGTCTAAATAAAAAACTAAATAAAGCAAAACTTTGGAAAAAATATTCCGTTTGTTGAAAGAATTTTGATGTCCCTGAAAAAAAGAATAGTACATTCAATTTTAAAATATTGGAGTGTTTACTTTTTATTATATGCACAATTTGCATAATGCAATCTAGTTTTTGTAGAAACAATAATAGAATGTGATATTTAGATCGTCTCCTTTTACCTCAATTTGTTCTGTAAGATCCCGGCAAAAATTTTAAACATATACGGTCTCGTAGCTTGGCGTCCTGTATATATTCCTAGTTCGATTAAAGCCAATAGTCTAAACCTATAGGTTGATTTTTGAATTTTCATTTATGTTTCTTTGTGGCCCTTACTGCTTATTCATAACATTGCTACTTAACCCCTTATTATCAAACAAGTTCAGTTAAATTTAGTTTTGATATTTTTATATTTTTTTTGCTTTGACGTTGTATAATAATGGAGCTTATATTGCTACTAAAATTGAATAGAAAGTAAGAAATGAAATACTATGTAGATGTCGCTTCAGTAGTGAGGTTCATTGTCCACGTTGCTCCCGAATTTCGCTTAATTATAGTGTTTTAATAGAATATTAATTAGAATCGTAGTGTTGGTTGGGTGGTGAAGTGACCAGAGCTGTAAGTTATAGTGAACGATTATAAAACTGTTGTGGATCTGCCTAGTACTGGCCTTTTACTGATTAATAAGTTCCCGCCATTATGGTACTGTCATCAACGGACATACGTGAAATCAAGGCGCTGATTACCAATATTTTCAACGACAAATTCCTCGAGGAAATGGCTAATAAAGTTGCCGATATGGTTGAAAAAAAAATTGAGGAGCGACTTGAGATTCAGTCACAAGAAATACATAACATTAATAATAAATTAGTTCGACTGGAGACTGAGAATCAAGCATTGCGCAGGATTGTTGATCTCCATGAACAGTCTACGCGCAATCTTAATGTTCGAATATTCGGAATGGCTGCCGAAAATAACGAAAACTTACGCGGTAAAGTTCTAGATTTGTTCAAATATAGGCTAAAGGTAAACAATCAAAATACAGAATTAGTGAAGTGCCACCGGGTTGCAGCAAAAATCACTAGTAATAATAAACATCCATCTGTGTTGGTACGGTTTTCAAATGACGAGATAAAAACTTCAGTTATAAAAAACAAAAAAAACTTAAAAAACAGTGGTGTTCTAATAAAGATTTAACCAAAGCCAGATTGGCTTTATTAGACCGTGCCATTCGCAGTTTTACTATTAAAAATACGTGGGTGCATAGTGGTAATATTTACGTGCGTTATAGAGATGTAGTGCATCGTATTATGGAAGAAAAGGATTTGGACAATTTAAAGGACTAGGACTTTTACTTACGGTAACAGCATGTCATTCTCTGTCATGTCTTTATTGTTTTTTTTTTTTGTTTTTTTAGAGAGGGTTAGTACTACCTAAAGGATGTAACAGAATTTTAATGCTTTCATTTACATATTTCTTGTTTTCGAATTTCATTGTGTTTACGGTTTTACTAGTATTCCTATCTCTTTAACGAGTAATGTGGGCTAATTGCCTTTTTTTGTGCTCTCTTCTTATCATATATTTTATTTTATTTCTATTTATAACTATTAAGTTGAACTCTCATTCTTTTTTTTTTCTATTAGTGTTAGTGGTAGAATTATATGTTCAATATCAAAAAATTTGGAGCGATTACCATAGCACATTTAAATGTACGTTCTTTGTTACCTAAATTTAATGATGTAAGAGATCTTCTGTTGCTTGGGAATTATGATATTTTTTGCCTGTCTGAGACATGGCTGAATCGAGATACTCCTAATCATAATTTGTTCATACAGGGTTATAATTTATTTCGGAGGGACCGCCATGTTGGTCGAGGTGGAGGAGTAAGTATTTATGTCAAAGATGTGATGACTTGTAAAATAGTTCCCTCTAGTTGTAATATTGAGCAACTTTGGTTAAGTTTTAATTTAAATAATAAGAATGTCTCGGTGGGTGTAGTTTATCGTCCACCTGATTTTAATATAATGCATTTCATAGAGATATTCGAGCAGGATATTTCTACTTTTTTTGTCATTACATAATGAGTGTCTGTGTCTTGGAGACTTTAACGTTGACTTATTAAAACATGATACTCCGTGTACCCGTCATTTTTTAAATTTAATTGAATCTTTAAACTTGTCCCAAATAGTGGATGCTCCGACACGAATTACCCTCACTAGTGCGACCTTGATTGACATAATTTTAACAAGCAATGTCGAAATTATTAATAATGCTCAGGTTGAGCCAGTTTATAATATATCTGATCATGATACTATTAAATGTGTTTTAAACATTTCAAATCCTCCGAAAATACCCCTTTTTAAAATTATTAGAGACTTCAAAGATTTTGACCTTGATACCTTTGTGGCCAATTTACATGGGGCTTCGTTCCATAATATTTTTTTGTTGGAAAATATAAAGGACAAGGTTCAGTTTTTTAATAATACTTTAATAGATGTTTTTAACGTTCATGCCTCTCTAACGCGTATACGTATAACTAAGAGATTTGCACCATGGTTAACAGATAATATTCGATTTTTAATATCTTTGAGAAATAATGCACACTCTAAGTGGCATAGGGCTAAAAATGTGGCTCATTACAATTATTACAAATCTCTTAGAAATTATACTACCTTGGCATGTCGTAGAGAGAAAAAAGCCTACTTTTCCCAAAAACTTAATACCGGTGGAGTTAATAAAATTTGGAGGGAACTCGATATGTTAAATCTTAGAAAAGGAAAACCGGATATCCCTTCATCAGTTTCCGATTCTGATAATATAAATGACTATTTTATTAATGGAATCGCTAAGCTGAGTCCAAACCCTGAACAGATTAATTGGTATCAAAACAATAAAAAGCCTGGGGTAGAAAATTTTGATTTTCATATAGTTGCTGAAGAGGATGTGATTAAACTGTTGTATTCCATAAAGACTAATGCGGTGGGCGTTGACGGGTTAAGTATAAAGCTTTTGCTTCTTGCCACTCCATATATAGTACCCTTTATTACACATATAGTGAACTGTTGTCTGCTCTCGGGTGAGTTTCCTGATCATTGGAAACATGCGATTGTTACACCTTTGCCTAAAGTTGCATGCCCACATGAGTACAAAGACTTAAGGCCAAAAGTGTTCTTCCCGTCCTCTCTAAGATTTTGGAACGGTTCATGGAGTCACAACTCCGTGGCCACACTGATAAATTCTCCATTTTGCCCAAATTTCAATCGGGATTTAGACCAGGTCATAGCTGTGAGACAGCCCTTTTGGAAGTAATTGATGACATACTCAGGGTCATCGATGGAGGGTGCTTAGCAGTTTTGACCCTCATTGATTTTTCTAAGGCCTTTGATACAATAAGTCACAGCCTTCTTTGTTCTATACTAACATACATTGGTCTCAGTAACAACAATTTGAAATTATTGCAAAGTTTTTTAAGTAATCGAAGTCAATCAGTGCGAGTCGCCGGTATTGAGTCGAGACCTTTACCAATCACCTGTGGTGTCCCACAAGGTTCCATTTTGGGACCTCTATTATTTTCAATTTACACTTCACAACTAATACATCCGGTGAGGTATTGCAGGGTACACTTGTATGCCGACGATACGCAGCTTTATCGCATATATCGTTCTAACGAGATTCACAGATGCGTCAGAGAAATCAATGATAATCTGGTGGGGCTAGTTTCTGCTGCCAGTGACCACTCCCTATCAATTAATACAAAAAAAAAGTACAGTCATGGTTTTTGGTACTCAGAGGCTCAGAAGCAGTTGCTTACCACATATTAATATTAAAATCAACGGGGAAGTGTTACGGATTGGTGACAAATGTAGAAATTTAAGCCTTACTATGGACTATAATTTGAGGTACAGATCGCATGTGAGCATAGTTATACGTCGGGCGTACTTTAATTTGAAGATGATTTACAATTCTAGGGACTATTTAAATCAAAAATTGAAAACTATATTGTGTGAGTCTCTGGTAGTGTCCAGATTAAATTTTTGTGATACTATATATGGATTTTCAATAGACTCATCCGATAGACGACGTATCCAAGTTCTTTAAAATTCATGTTTGCGCCTAATATTTGGTATTCTTAAAAGGAATCACATACACAAATTGTTTGAACTGGGATGGTTAAATATGAATGATAGACGTTGTTTGCATGCGGCTTGTTTATTCCACAAAATTGTCTTAACGGGTGTTCCCTCCTACCTACATAGAAAAATTACCTTTAGATCAGATGTTCATAATTTGAATGTCCGTTTTCGAGGTCGCCTTACGCCTCCGGCTCACAAAACTGAAAAATTTAGATCGTCCTTCTCTTTTCAAATAGCTAAGATTTATAACTCAATTCCAGAAAATATAAAACTATTAGATCCTAGGTCATTCAAGGCGGCGTATAGGAGGATTTTGTTAAATATATAAAGATATAGTACTTATTTATGTAAATTTTCCTTCAGAAAGGAATATCACTAGCTCTTGAGTGTATCTGTGCTCTGTATGAATTCTATTGTTTATCTCGGATATGTTGGGGTGACTCGCCTCTCTGTTTAACAATTTAATTTATATCAAGGTTTTTTTTTCTGTTTGCTCTAGTTGTGTCATGAGCCATTCTCTATTTTCTTTGTCTTTTTTTTTTTTTTCCTAACACTTACAACATTACACAGTTTTATTAAGATACTAGCACAGTTTAATAGATAAATATTGTATTCGATAAACTTTAGTATTAGGATGCTTAAGGTAAAGAAACAGGGGGAATGTTTGTACCTTCATGGTCTTACATTCCCAGCTGACCTTCGGCATTTTCCAATTTAATGTAGCATTTTGTTTATTTAGTTTATGATGTTTTGTTTTCTCTTTCATAATTGGAAATAAAGACCATATTTATTTATTTATTTATTTATTTATTTATTTATCAACGATTTGTCCCTAAAACCTCGTTCCAAAGTTAATAATGCAAGGTCGTTTGGAAAGATTTAAAATCAAATTGATTCAGATGGAACATTTTTTCCCAAAGTCTTTTTTTCTGTTTTTTACAGCTTTTTGTCTCAAGATTTGCCCTCCATTTTATCCATTTCATCGTTTTGGTTTTTGCTTATTGTTGTCCTCTTCTTAACCTAGTATCACTGAGAGAACTCTACATATGTAAGAGGAAAAAAATTGTTCCTAGAAGTTTATTCCGCAGAAGAGATCAATTTCATATTAATAAAAATAAAACGTAACGACGTACATTGCAGCTATACCACTATTGCTTGCATTAAATTTTGATCAAGGGGGGTAGCCGAAGTCCCTCTTCATCTTAAATTATCCACTGACTGCACCGTCATATTATACCTTTTTTAATCTGAAACTCTCCTGATCATTATTGCTTGCAGTCTCAGCGTTAAACGAGACTGGTACTAGTAACAAACTAAATCACCTTTAAAACAAACCATAGTGCTTTCTTACTGCTTCTCCGATAACAGCCTTTATAGTGGTTGCTCTGATTACCCGTAAATTGCCCAAACAAATCCATAGTTCAAACGAAGCATTGTAGAAATAATAATACAGAAAATATTACTCGCCTGGCTTCTGCTTCATCTCTAACAGACGTTACAGCTACATATCATCTCCGAGATTTTGATACACCTAACAAAATTACGTCAGAAAAAGCGTTTGCGGGTGAAAGATGACATCAGCAGTTCTTCCGGTGACCGTATTGCGACCGCTCTTTTCACATAAATACGTTACAGCGGCTACACATGTGGGTTGCTTTCATACAGGTTGTCTTGAGATCAACTAAAAATGTTATTATTTTTTTTCTTCTCTTATTACCTAGTACTGTTTTTAAACTAGGTTGAAATAAATAAGCAGAGTCAAATAGACTCTTCAAAACTTTTCAACAACCACACTCAAGAGTGTTTTAGTGTTCCGAAGCGAATACTTATAAGATAACTTCGGAGTTCGTCTGTCTGTCTCTCCGTCTGTTTGTCACACTCGATTTTCTCCGAAACTATTTGACATAGAAAGTTGAAATTTGGCACCAATATAGGAATTGATGGCCTCATCAGAGCCGTGGAGTTTTAAAAGTTAAATTTTGACTAAAGAGTTTAGTTTTGGGGGGTGAAATCGGAAGTAAAAAAAAAAAATTACTTGGTCATCGATTGGGGTATCAAATGAAAGCTTGTACGAGGCTGATTTGAAAAGTCCGTGCAAAAATAAAAACTACTTATGTGTTTGGGGGTAAACCTTTTTTATTTTTCGACATAGTCTCCTTTTAGGCTTATACACTTCGTCCAACGATATTCTAGTTTGTTGATCCCTTCCGAATAATAGGATTTGTCCAAGTCTGCAAAATATCTATTAGTGTCTGCAATCACCTTCTCGTTTGGATAAAATCTTTGTCCCGCCAGCCATTTCTTCAAATTGGGGAACAAATAGTAGTCCGAGGGAGCCAGGTCTGGAGAATAGGGGGGATGTAAAACGAGTTGGAATCCTATTTCCATTAATTTTGCGACCACAACTGCTGAGGTGTGTGCTGGTGCGTTGTCGTGATGGAAAAGGACTTTCTTGTGGGCCAATCGCGGGCGTTTTTCTTGCAGCTCGGTTTTCAAACGGTCCAATAACGATGAATAATATTCACCTGTAATAGTTTTACCCTTTTCCAGATAGTCGATGATAATTATCCCTTGTGAATCCCAAAAGACAGTCGCCATAACCTTTCCGGCCGAAGGAACGGTCTTCGCCTTTTTTGGCGCAGATTCCCCCTTGGTAACCCATTGTTGAGATTGTTGTTTGGTCTCAGGAGTATAGTAATGTATCCATGTTTCATCCACAGTGACGAAACGACGCTTAAAGTCCTCCGGATTCTTCTGGAACAGCTGCAAACTATCCTTGCAACACTTCACACGATTCCGTTTTTAGTCAAGCGTGAGCAATCGCGGCACCCATCTTGCGGATAGCTTTCTCATGTCCAAATGTTTATGAAAAATATTATGTACCCGTTCAGTCGAGATGCCCACAGCACTAGCAATCTCACGCACCTTAACTCTTCTGTCATCCATCACTATATCATGGATTTGATCAATGATTTCTGGAGTCGTAACCTCCACAGGCCGTCCAGAACGTTCAGCGTCACTTGTGCCCATATGGCCAGTCCGAAAATTTTGAAACCACTTATAAACTGTTCTAATCGAAGGTGCAGAGTTACCATAATATTTATCAAGCTTCTCTTTAGTCTCCTGAGGCGTTTTGCATTTCATAAAGTAATGTTTAATCACCACATGAAATTCTTTTTCGTCAATTTCTTGAAAATCACTCGACTTCCTTGATTCACACGAATGCCAAACACAAAGAAATAGACCAATATGGCTGAAACTTGGTGGGCGTTCATTCAAGAGATGCTACTAACTAAACATGACCTCGATACGCGCCGGTGGTGCCATCTCTCGGACTTTGCATGGACTTTTCAAACCAGCCTCGTAAGAATACAAGTTCAAAAATGTATATAATGTAATGCTTGCGCACACTTTTCTTTTTATTATCTTTAAAAAATTACGAAAAATCGCTGTCACTCCTTATCTCGAAAAATACTGATCAAAAAATTTTGAAAAAATTCTTGAATATTCTCCATAGGGTGTAGATTGAACAAAAATTATCACGAGTGCGTTACCTTTAATTATTATTTATTAGGTATATATAAAAAAAAAACAAAAATTTCGAGATCAGTTTTCAATAAGGATTGCAAAAACAGTTTGTTGAAAACTTATTTGAGACGTGTTTTGTGAAGTCATTGATCATTTTAGACCCCTGTAACAAACATTTTTATTTTAAAGGGAATTAACGTACGGAACACTAACTGCGCAAGTCCAACTTGCACTCGATCGGTTATTTATAGCTCAAATCCTCTCTCTCCGATATAACGAATGTTTGTTCACGTGTTTGTAACCAAGATATGATACAATATATTTTTTTGTTCGTTTCTTTACGCATCAGTAAAAGTCATAAATATATCTTATTATAAATAGTAATATTTTATTTTTCACCTGATAATTTTGAGAAGTGTGGGTAAAGTGGTGAACTTCTCTCGTCAACATGTGGTTCTAATATAAAATAAAAACTATATTTAACATTTTTTACATAAGAATTACTTAATTTTTTCAAGCCTTACGACGCTCAATTTTAAATGGAAGGTACTTTATGGTGAGATATTAATCACAAAAATTGTATAAGATTTTTAAGTCAAATCTGACACGTTTCTCTACAATAGAATTCGAAATAATGAAAAAATAATTAAAATTTTGAGATTACTCCACTCGAAGAACACCAAAAATTCCGTCAAATATGTAGCGCAGTAAAAAAGGTCAAAATAATGATGAGATAGGCGTAGTTTAGATACAGCAATATTATGATTTTATCTTTTTGGGGTCACCAGGGATATTTTCCGGAGTTTTGGACCTCGAAAAACTTGTGCTGTTTTATTTATAAACAACTGAAATTTTCAAAACTCATTTTTTGAGCTTAAAATGTGAATAACTCCGGTTATATCAGTCCGATCGGGACAAACAAAAAACTAAACTATTCGTAATGAAATTTCCAACAAATCTTTGTTGGCCTTAAATCGCTCAAATATGTACATAATCCACAAAATTAAAAAATATGCGACACTGTTTTTTTTTTCATTTTATTATACGGGTCGACTAAGCGAACCGATCGGCTTGAAACTTCTAGAATATATAACTTTTGTTATAACAAAAACACCCTGTTATTTTGATAGAAAACTATTAAACCTAGTGGACACAATTGAATGGTCCTCCATTATATATCATTTAGTCCAAAATGGATCTCTTTTTTTCAAAATTTAGGTCTCGAAGTCAGGTTTCCGATGCCATTAAAAAAAATTTTTTTAGAGTCATTTTAACCTTTTTTTACATTTGTTTATTCATCAAATAACAACAATTGACATTTAAAAAAAAAAAATGTTAATGAAAATGAAGGTCTCGCGATTCTTTACCAGATGTGACAAAAAATTTTCAATTTTTTTTTCATAATGATCGAAATAACTCGTTTGTTTTATTCTATTAATAAACAAATATATAAAAAAGGTAAAATGGCTCCACAATTTTTTTTTTAATGACATCGGAAAGCTGGTGTCAAGACCTAAATTTTGAAAAAAAGGTTCATTTTGGACAAAATGGCATAAAATGGTGGGCAATTCAAATTTTAAATAACAAATTCAATTGTGCCCACTAGGTTCAATATATTTGAACCAAAATTTCAGGGTATTTTTCTTATAATAAAAAGAATGTTTTCTGAAAGTTACAAGTCGATCGGTTGACTTAGTCGGCCTGTACAATAAAATGAAAAAAAAAAACAGTTTTTGTTGGTTTTTTTTCACATTGTACACATTTGAGAAACTTAAAACTAACTAGGATTAGTTGGAAAATTCATTACGAAGAGTATGGTCTTTTTTTTGTTTCAATCTGACATATATAACCAAAATTATTTGCAATTTAAGTTCAAACAAAACGTTTTGAAAATTCAATTGTTTATAAACAAAAGAGCACAAGTTTTTCGAGGTTCATAACTCAGGACATTACCCCTGGTAGTACCCCAAAAAGGATAAAATCATATATTGCTGTATCTAAACTGTGCAATTCCAAATGCATTTTTTACTGCACTAATTGCATATACGAAACAACTCTAATCCTTACCCCAGCCTTTAAGCCCTTTACATGTTGGATTAATATGCTCAAAACTGTTCGTTATGGCAAACAAAATCCAGAAAAAAATTTAATACTATTGCAGCCTTCAAAATTTATTTTAACTTGATCGATTCTAAGATAAGACAGCAATAAATCTGAGAAATATGAGCCTTATGAAAATATAACATTTGTGCCACTTCAGAGTGATCCTAAAAGAGTTTATCGTTTTGATGTACTTAACCTTACTGAAACCATATTGAGGCGAAATAAAAATGTTTTTGATAAGGAAAATAATATCGTTCATGAGATTATATCCAAAGTAAAAAAACTTGAAGAAAATTAAATCGTAAAAAGAAACAAATAAAATATTATAACGTTGTATAAATAATTGTTAAAAATAAATTGCATTCCATGGAATAGGTATAGAAATAGGAACGACATGTTTATTTACCAGGTATACAAGTATGAAATGCGTATTTCAGACAACAGATGGTGCACCAATGCAGTTTGTGCTATAAAGATTTGACATTGCGCCATTTTGTTGTGTCATCAACAAGTGTCAGACACGCACGATTGATAAATTGGAAAAGTGTGTGTATAGTGTTGTGTTGTTGTGCTCAATATGTCGAAATTTATATCGAACAAAGAGCATTCGAGGACAGTATTAATTTTTTGTTTTCATTTGAAGAAAACTGCTGTTGAATCATACTGATTACTTCGAGAAGCTTATGGTGAACATACTCCATCGCAAGATACGTGTGAACGATGGTTTCGGGGTTTCAAAAGTGATGGCTTCGATACTGCAGACAAGGAACATGGAAAACCGCCAAAAAAATACGAAGATGTGGAATTGCAAGCATTATTGAACGAAGATGTTTTGCAAACACAAAAACAACTCGCCGAGCAATTGGGCGTTAGTCAACAAGCTGTTTCCAATCGGCAACGAGAGATGGGAAAGATTCAGAAGCCGGTAGATGGGTACCACATGAGTTGAACGACAGGCAAATGGAAAAGCGTAAGAACACGTGTGACATTTTGCTCGCTCAGTACAAAAGGAAGTCGTTTTTGCATCGTATAGTTACAGGGGTTGAAAAGTGGATTTATTTTGAGAAACTCAAGCGCAAACAATCATGGGTAGACCCAGGCGCACCATCCACATCGACCACAAGACCGAATCGCTTTGTCAGAAAGGCGATGCTCTGTGTTTGGTGGGACCAGAGGAGCGTGGTCTATTAAGAGCTGTTAAAACCCGGGGAAACGGTTAATACTAAACGTTACCAACAACAATTGACCCATTTGAACCGTTCGCTGCTTGAAAAAAGGCCAGAATACCGAAAGAGGCAACACAAAGTCATTTTTTCTTCATGACAACGCTCCATCACATACGGCAAAACCAGTTCGCGACACGGGTTACTCACCAGACTTGGCTCCTTCGGATTACCACTTGTTTGCATCGATGGGTCACGCACTTGCTGAGCAGCGCCTTGGTTCGTACGAAGATGTGAAAAAATGGCTCGATGAATAGTTCGCAGCAAAAGGGGAAGATTTTTACTCGCGTGGTATTCACAAATTGCCCGAAAGATGGGAAAATGTATAACAAGCGATGAAGCATACTTTGCATGAAGCACTTTTTATTATTCTTCCGAATTTAACATGTTTTTTTTTTAGAATAAAAATCCGCATTTTATACTTGTACACTTGGTACCCTTCTTCTTGCCGACGACCAAGTTATTATTACCAATGACAAAGAAGATCTAGAGTATATGGCTCGAAAACTGCAGGAATAATACTGTAAATGGGGTCGGGAATTAAATGTGCAAAAAACCAAATACTTGCTAATACGAGCAGAATTATCCTCTATACAGCTAAAAAGCAACGAAAAAATTGAGCCATGTGAAGAAACCTGGGAACTATTTTAGATAGAAGTAGAATAGGTAAGAGAGAAATCAGGTCAAAAATAACACAGGCCAGAAAGATTACCACGAAACAAAATATATGAATCTAGTGTATTTTTCAACGCTAAATTCGAACATATTTGTTCACCCTGCCTAAAACTACAAAAACCTGAACTTTTTTCGTCGTTAATGAAACTTATGAGATACCTCCGTAGGTGCTGGTGGTTTTTACATCCTATAGAGGTGAGTCTCAACCCTTTAAGAGTAATATCTGGTTGTCACACCAAATTCAGATATTTTGTCCTAAGAGCTACCAGAATTCGTCCTTTGTACATGTTATTTGAACTCACGTGCGTTATTTGAGTTTTAGAGGTACTTTTCACCTCCTATAAGGGTGGATTTTGGATTAATAGAAATAGCTTGCTATGGTGTGAATATATATTTTCTTCTCTAGACTATAAAATATCTACCATTTTTCACACTTCATTAAGAGTCATTACATTATTAGTATGGTTTTAGCCCATTTCAAGTGATGTTTTTGATCAAAAAAAAATGACACAATAAATCTTTTTTCTTAACTATGAACTCGAATTCAGCGATCCGTGTATTTTGGTTCGTGGTAATGAACTTTCATTTTTTTTTTGTGGGGCTATGTAATCGGCTGTACAACTGGAATACTATGGACACTGGACAAATGGAAAACGGAGAAATTTCAACATATACTCCACATTGATAAAAAGAAGTCTTTTATAAGGAGCTAAAACTTGGCGTATCACTGAAAAAAACCAAAGAAATTTAGAAGCAGTAGAGATGGACGCTATGAGACTATCACTAAAAACATCTCATAGAGATAAGATGCGAAATGAAAAAGTATGTGTAAGAATGAATATAGACGGAACATTACACAACGACATTGAAAGGACACAATTGATGGAATCGCTATGTACAAAGAATAGGAGAAGAAAGACTTCCCAAACGAGTTATGGAATGGGTTCCCGCACAACGACGCAATCGAAGGAGACCCAAAAAGACTTGAAAAGAAGGCATAAAAAAGGCGATGTGTGCTAAAAATCTCAAGGAGGGCCGGTGGAATAATAGACTGGAATGGAAGTAAGGCATTGGACAATGTCGTCGGACGTTATAAAAACCGACTATATATATATATACATTATATATATATATATATATATATATATATATATATATATATATATATATATATATATATATATATATATACATATATATATATATATATATATATATATATATATATATATATATATATATATATATATATATATATCTATAATATATATAAAATGCAACGTCTCTCTGTCTGTCTGTCTCTATGTCTGTCTGTCCGTTAGTGCGCTTATCACTGGAGAACCACTTATCCGATTTACGTACTTGTTTTTTTAAAAAATACATATGTTCTCTGGCCAGGTTATAGGCTATATTTTATTACGATAGGTAGCATAAGGAATGAGCAGTGACGTAAAATAGCGAATGAAGTCGGAAAAAAGTTTGCCGCTAGCGCGTTCCTTTGCAATACACAGCCTAAACCATTAAATATGAAACAATATTATGTAGCAAAGAATATCTATAATCTATAATCTATAATATATATAAAATGCAATGTCTCTCGGTCTCTCTGTCTGTCCATTAGTGCGTTTATCACGCGAGAACCACTTATCCGATTTACCTGTCTTTTTAAATTCATACATATATTCTTTGGCTAGGTTATATAATAATAATAATCTATATCTATAATATATATAAAATGCAACGTCTCTCTGTCTGTCTGTCCGTTAGTGCGCTTATCCCTCGAGAACCACTTATCCGATTTACGTGATTTTTTAAATTCATACATATGTTCTCTGACCAGGTTATAGAAACGAGTATATATTTTCTATAATATATATAAAATGCAACGTCTCTCTGTCTGTCCGTTAGTGCGCATATCACTGGAGAACCACTTATCCGATTTACGTACTTTTTTTTTAAAACATATATATGTTCTCTGGCCAGATTATAGGCTATATTTTATTACGATAGGTAGCATAAGGAATGAGCAGTGACGTAAAATAGCGAATGAAGTCGGAAAAAAGTTTGCCGCTAGCGCGTTCCTTTGCAATACACAGCCTAAACCATTAAATATGGAACAATATTATGTAGCAAAGAATATCTATAATCTATAATATATATAAAATGTAATGTCTCTCGGTCTGTCTGTCTGTCCATTAGTGCGTTTATCACGCGAGAACCACTTATCCGATTTACCTGTCTTTTTAAATTCATACATATATTCTTTGGCTAGGTTATATAATAATAATAATCTATATCTATAATATATATAAAATGCAACGTCTCTCTGTCTGTCGGTCTGTCCGTTAGTGCGCTTATCCCTCGAGAACCACTTGTCCGATTTACGTGATTTTTTAAATTCATACATATGTTCTCTGACCAGGTTATAGATACGAGTATATATTTTATTACATCTATAATATATATAAAATGCAACGTATCTCTGTCTGTCTGTCTGTCCGTTAGTGCGCTTATCCCTCGAGAACCACTTATCCGATTTACGTGATTTTTTAAATTCATACATATGTTCTCTGACCAGGTTATAGATATATATTTTATTACATTTTGTAACATATATAAAATGCAACGTCTCTCTGTCTGCCTGTCTGTCCGTTAGTGCGCTTATCCCTCGAGAACCACTTATCCGATTTACGTGATTTTTTAAATTCATACATATGTTCTCTGACCAGGTTGATACGAGTATATATTTTATTACATCTATAATATATATAAAAAATGCAACGTATCTCTGTCTGTCTGTCTGTCCGTTAATGCGCTTATCCCTCGAGAACCACTTATCCGATTTACGTGATTTTTTAAATTCATACATATGTTCTCTGACCAGGTTATAGATATATATTTTATTACATTCTGTAATATATATAAAATGCAACGTATCTCTGTCTGTCTGTCTGTTCGTTAGAGCGCTTATTACTGGAGAACCACTTATCCGATTTTCGTACTTTTTTTTTTAAAACATACATATGTAGTCCGGCCAGGTTATAGGCTATATTTTATTACGATAGGTAGCATAAGGAATGAGCAGTGACGATAATAGTGAATGAAATCGGTAAAAAGTTTGCCGCTAGCGCGTTCTCTTGTAATATGCAGTCTAAACCATTAAATATGGAACAATATTAGGTAGCAGAGAATATCTATAATCTATAATATATATAAAATGCAATGTCTCTCTGTCTGACAGTCTGTCCATTAGTGCGTTTATCACGCGAGAGCCACTTATCCAATTTACGTGTCTTTTTTTAAATTCATACATAAATTCTTTGGCCGGTTATATAATAATAATAGTCTATATCTATAATAATATATAAAATGCAACGTCTCTCTCTCTGTCTGTCTGTCTGTCCGTTAGTGCGCTTATCACTGGAGAACCACTTATCCGATTTACGTACTTTTTTTTTTAAAACATACATATGTTCTCTGGCCAGGTTATAGGCTATATTTTATTACGATAGGTAGCATAAGGAATGAGTAGTGACGTAAAATAGTGAATGAAGTCGGAAAAAAGTTTACCGCTAGCGCGTTTTCCTTGCAATAAACAGCCTAAACCATTAAATATGGAACAATATTATGTAGCAGAGAATATCTATAATCTATAATCTATAATATATATAAAATGTAATGTCTCTCTGTCTGTCAATTAGTGCGTTTGTCACGCAAAAACCACTAATCTGATTTATGTTTTTTTTTTTTTTAAATTCATACATATATTCTTTAATATAAGTATGAATTTAAAAAAAGTATAAGTTTGTCTGTGTGTCCGTTAGTGCGCTTATCCCTCGAGATCTACTTATGCAATTTACGTGATTTTTTAAATTCATACATATGTTCTCTGACCAGGTTATAGATATATATTTTATTACATCTATAATATATATAAAATGTAACGTATCTCTGTCTGTTTGTTTGTTTGTGCGCTTATCACTGGAGAATCACTTATCCGATTTACGTGCTTTTTTTTAAACATGCTAAACCATTAAATATGGAACAATATCAAGTAGCAAAGAATATCTATAATATATATAAAATGCAACGTCTCTCTATCTATCTGTCTATCCGTTAGTGTGCTTATCACTGGAGAACCACTTATCCGATTTACGTTCTTTTTTGTTAAACATACATATAGGATATATTTTATTACGTTAGGTGACATAAGGAATAAGCAGTGACGATAATAGTGAATCAATTCGGAGAAAAGTTCTCTTGCAATACACTGCCTAAAGTATTAAATATGGAACAATATCATGTAGCAAAGATTATAATATATATAAAATGCAACGTCTCTCTGTCTGTGTGTCTGTCCGTTAGTGCGCTTATCACTCGAGAACCCCTTATCCGATTTACGTGTTTTTATAAATTTTTACATATGTTCTATATAATTCGATATAAACCTAGATAATGGGAGATAAGGTGAGATAGTTCCCGAAGTGGTTTTCTGATGAACTTAAAGATCTTATCTTAAAAAAGAAGTTGTGTCACAAAGAATACAAAAAAACCCGTCGGTGGGAAACTTATCAGAAGTTTTCGGAGTTAAGAACCCAATCCAATATCTTAAAGAGCAACTGCTACTTGCAGTATGTTAAAAATATTGAGACAAATTTAAAGCATAACACCAAACAATTTTGGAATTTCATTAACAGTAAAAAGGGGGGCAAGTCCACCCCTACCTTAATAAATCTAGACGAGCTAACAGGGACGGATGGACAGACTATTGTGGAAATTTTTAAGTCTTATTTTCAGGGTGTTTATAGGTCGGATACTGACGGTGGTGAGCCGGGGCTTGAGGATGTCGGGGATAGTGGTGGATCATTCTCCTCTGTTGAGATCTCCCTGGGGGAGGTATTTGACTATGTGTCTAAACTTGACATAAATAAGGGACCGGGTCCTGACGGTATATCTCCCAGATTTTTAGTTGACTGTGTCTATGCTTTGGCCAAACCGCTCCATATGCTTTTTAAAATGTCCCTAGAGAGCGGTGTTTTTCCTGACCAATGGAAATATGGCTTCATTACTCCAGTATTTAAGTCCGGCGACAAATCAGACGCTAAAAATTATCGACCTATTTCCATTCTAAGTTCTATTCCAAAAATATTCGAAAAAATTGTTTGCGACAAATTAAAACCATTCATAAAACCTTTTTTGGTTCCGGAACAGCACGGTTTCGTTGGTGGCAGATCGACGGCTACAAACCTAATCTTGTTGGTTCAAAGTACTATTGATGTAATGGAGGCGGGTGGTCAGGTTGACGTGGTTTATACGGATTTCAGCAAGGCCTTCGACACAGTCAACCACGATATCCTGATAGGGAAGTTAAGAGGTTATGGGTTTTGTGGAGCACTACTGAATTGGTTGACCTGCTACCTTACATACAGAAAACAGTTTGTTAAAGTAAAGGGCTTTGTGTCGAGTGAGGTGTCTGTTGCATCGGGTGTGCCGCAGGGTAGCCACCTGGGCCCGTTGCTGTTTAATATATTTATTAACGACCTACGAAAGGTGATTTCTATTTTCAAGGCCCTTGTTTTTTGCAGATGACTTGAAATTGTCTACGGCAATTCATTCTGTTGACGATGCTATGAGACTGCAGGGAGACTTGGATAAGGTGAGTGAGTGGTGCAGGAGAAACAAAATGAAACTAAATATTCAAAAATGTAAGATTATGTCGTTCTTTCGAGTGAAAGTTCCGCTTTTGTATGATTACAGTATTAATAATTGTCTTCTCGAAAGAGTCTCCTCATTGCGTGACTTGGGTATTTATTTGGACACTAAGCTTGATTTTCATATTCATTATGACTTTATTACTAACAAATGTATTAAACTCCTTGGCTTCGTCTGTAGGAATACTAGGGATTTCCGGACCGTAGATAGCGTGAATATTTTATACAAGGCCTTGGTGAGATCTTCTTGGGAGTATCTGTCATGTGTGTGGTCGCCATCGTATGCTGTGCATATTGAGGGTGTTGAAAGGGTACAGAGGAAGTATGCTAGATATGTCTCTTGCAAATTTAAGTGGAACATCACTGCCTATGGGGACCAGCTACGAAGACTTCAGCTGCAATCACTTTCAAGACGAAGGAAAGTTGCTGATATATGTTTCTTATTTCGACTTGTAAATGGTCATATAGACTGCTCTGATCTCTTGAGTCGGATAAATTTTCATGTTCCACCAAGATCAACAAGGGACCACGTACTCTTTGCCCCGAGGTACCACAGATGTAACTATGGCCTATTCTCGCCGATCACTAGAATCACTAATGGTGCCAGTGAAGCGGATCTTGATTTTTTTAATCTCTCTTTAAGGCGTTTAAAGGAAAAACTGTTGACAGTCCACTGAGTTTTTGAAATGATAGTTACTGGTGTTGTTATTGTATTGTATTGTTATAAGTTTACTATATTATTAAAATTTTTCTGTAAATACTATGTATAAAATGGGTCTGCCCGTAGATAAATAAATAAATAAATAAATAAATAAATAAATAAATAAATAAATAAATAAATAATGGGAGATAAGGAGAAATAATGGGAGATAAGTCGAGATAAGCCTCGATAATGGGAGATAAGGTGAGATAATGGGAAATAAATATAAATAATGGGAGATAAGGAGAAATAATGGGAGATAAGCAGAGATAAGTCTAGATAATGGGAGTTATGGTGAGATAATGGGAGATAAGGAGAAATAATGGGAGATAAGGAGAAATATTGAGAGATAAGTCGAGATAAGCCTAGATAATGGGAGATAAGGTGTGATAATGGGAGATAAGGAGAAATAATGGGAGATAAGGAGAAATAATGGGAGATGAGCAGAGATAAGCCTAGATCATGGAAATTATGTAGAGATATTGAGAGATAAGGGGAAATAATGGGAGATATTTTATTACGTTGGGTAACATAAGGAACAAGCAATAACGATAGTGGCGAATCAAATCCACGCGAGCGGAGCCGCGGGCCCGGCTAGTATATATATATATATATATATATATATATATATATATACATACATATTTATATTTCTATATATATATATATATATATATATATATATATATATATATATATATATATATATATACATATATAAATTGCGTGAGCATTTTAAAGTGAAATTCTTCTTATTATTAGATTGCACAGGTATACAAAAGAAAATAATTCGCTGTCATGAGACACGTGTTATCTTAAGTATTTTTTATGCTGTATCCAAAAAATCATATCGTGAGGTTTTTTTCAGAAAATAAACTGAAAATTGAAAAAAATAAATTTTAATAAATAATCTAAAACCGTATAACCATTAAAATTATGAAATAAAACTATTATTTCAGACATCTTTAAATATTCTGGATCTACATTTATCATAAAACTTAAAACTATTATTATATATTCTTCACGTTTAACAAAAAACGTGCATACCATACACCACCTTTAACTAAGCCATATAGCAAAATGCTGTTTAAAATAAATATGTCCAGCCGCTAAATTGAAAATTTGTTTTTAATTCTTTGTAATATTGAATAAAACTATTATTTCATTGCATTTATTTACTTAAAAAACCATTTTACCAACCACATGGTGCCCTTGTAAGTATTAAAAATGGATTTTTTGTTGAAACTGAATATAAAACTTTATTTTTTGTTATCAAGTCAGAATTAAGAACTTTAAAAAACACTGGAAACAATAGTTTTGTTCAATATTAATAAAAATTCTAAACGATTTTTTAATTTAGCAGTTGCACGTATTTATTTTAAATAGCATTTTGCTACGTAGCTTAGTTAAAGGTGTTTTTTGTTAAACATGAAAGTTTTTGTGATAAATGTAGATTCAGAACATTTAAAGATGTCCGAAATAATAGTTTTATTCCATAATTTTAATGATTATACAGTTTTACATTATTTATTAAAATTTAATTTTTTCAATTTAATAGTTTTCTGGCAACTTAAAGTGTGTTTTCTAAAAAAATCTCACGGCGGACATCTTGTTTAAGAATTTTTTTGATTCAGCATAAAAAAAATACTTAACAAAATACGTGTCTTACTTAAAAGACAGAGAATTATTTTATTTTGTATACCTGTGTTATTTATGATATACGAAAGATTGTGCTGTTAAACGGATTTATTCTGGGCTCAGTGGAGGTGAGTTCTTTTTCATTGCTATGATGGAAATAGGGTTTTGGCATTTTCACAAAATAATTGAGCCTGTATCAATGACAAAGTACTGTTTGCGAATGATTAATTTCCAAAAGGGCAATGGCATTTATATTATAGTTTTTATCATAAAATGTCAATAGGAATTTCCATAATCCCTAGAAACTGGAATTTTCATGCAAAACTTTTTCTAATTGGTTTTTAATTTGTGATTTCACCAAAGAGGCTTATCTAAACACTTTTATGATGGACACTTGTTAAGAACAATTAAATTTACCTAATATAATAAAAGGGTTTAATTAGTTATTAAATTTTGGCAGTTACATTGAAATTTTTAGATGGGCAAATACTTTCTGGCGGGAGTGTATATATATATATATATATATATATATATATATATATATATATATATATATATATATATATATATATATATATATATATAATATATAATGTATAGATATATATATATATATATATATATATATACAGTACAATCCCGATTATCTGAAATCCGGCTTATCCGAAACAAACTGTTAAAATGCAAATTGTATTCCCATTAAACGAAAAAATCTCCATTATTCGAAACGGACGATAAGTGGTTTCCTTAACGCGTCGGGGACTCCCCGACGTCTAGAATTTCACCGCTGTCTATGTTTTGGTTAGTCGACGAGTGTCATAAGTTACTCATTACGTCTATTATTATCACAGTAGTTTCGTTTTAATAGATATTTTACAAAATGGAGCGTCATAATAATAAGCGTAAACGTATTTTTATTACCTTAAAAGAGAAACTTGAAGCAATTCCACGTTTAGATAATGGTGAACTTCTTAAAAATATAGCGAAGGATTTAGGTGTAGCCGTGAGTACTAGTTCAGAGCGGAGAAAAAATCGCGAAATACTTGAAAAATAGTGTAGTATTTTGTCATCGCTCGCACAGGCACGAAAAAGTATGAAAAGTGGTACATACCAAAAAGTGGATGATTCTTTATTTTTATAGTTTACATAGAATCGAGAACGTGGAATACCAATTTCAGCAACAATTTTAAAACATAAGACAGTGAATTTAAGCAAAGAGTTGCCGGTTATTGAAGCGCTTGTAAATTTTTCTGCAAGTGATGGATTGCTAGACAGGTGTAAAAAGGACATGGTGTACGTCAACTGAAAGTTTGTGGAGAAAGATTGTCGACTGATGTATCTGCTGCAAAAAAAATTTGCAGAGAATATTGAGCAGCTTATGAAAGAACATGGTTTACCACCAGACCAAATCTATAATTGTGATGAAACAGGCTTAAACTACAAAATGTTGCCGTCAAATACCTTAGCTTCAAAAACGGAAGGTGAAGCACCAGGTTACAAACGTAGCAAAGAACGTATTACTGTTCTTGCATGCAGTAATGCTTCTGGAAGACACAAACTCCCATTATTATGTATTGGTAACTCAGCAAATCCACGAACCTTTAAGAATATTCGTTGCAATGCTTTTCCTGTTTTGTATAAATCTCAAAACAATGCCTGGATAAACCCGACTCTATTTAAAGACTGGTTTTTTGGAGATTTTGTTCCCAAAGTGGAACTTTTTTTTTAGGAGAACATGGATGTCCTGGAAAATGTACTCTGTTACTAGTTAATGCCCCCACTCACACAAGTGCGGAGCAACTTGAAAGTGAGGAAATAAAAGCAACGTTTTTGCCTCCTGTTGTAACTTCTCTCATTCAACCTATGGAAAAATTAAAACGCAGTTACAGGCGTTTGTTATTGGAGCACATTTTAGAAGAAGTAAATGAAGGTGGCAATCTTATTGATTGGCTAAAAAAGATAAATTTGAAAAATGTTATATATTGGATAGCTTCAGCCTGGAATCAAGTAAAGAGTAGTACTCTGGAAAAATCTTGGTAAAAATTGGTTCCACAAGAGGAGAGACACTACTCAGAGGCAGAAACAGAAGATAATGAAAGTTTACATCAAATTATTATGAGAATATCAGGATGTGAAAGTGTTACGGAAACCGATGTTTGTGAATGGTTAAACGGTGATAGTGTGGAATATAAAATGACTGACCAGGAATTATTAAAAGTGTATGCAAAAATGCTACTAAAATAGACATTGATGACGATGATGATAACGAAGTAGAAGCCACTGACAATATTCCAGTAAAAATGTCACATTCAGAAGGACTAGAAGCCCTAAAAAAAGCATTAACTTATGCAGAACAACAAGAAAATGTAACCGCCGCTGATGTTTTGTTTATCAAACGTTGGAGAGACATTGCAGCTAAAAACAGAACTAACGCAAAACGAGTGCAGTTAAAAAATTACCTCATTTTTAAGACATTAAAGTTAAGAATGAAACAGTTTTATTTTTGATTTTTCGTACATATACATAAATTAAGTAAACTAATTGTGCTATTCTTTGTTTTAATAAATACCTATGTACGTAATAGCATATCGTATAAATGCTTCTATTTTATAAAAAAATTCGGATTAACCGAAATTTCGATTATCTGAAATCACTTTGGTCCATATTATTTCGGATAATCGAGATTCTACTTTATATACCATATATGTATATATATATATATATATATATATATATATATATATATATATATATATATATATATATATATATATATACATATATGTATATATACATATATATATATATATATATATATATATATATATATATATATACATATATATTTATATATATATGTATATATATATATATATATATATATATATATATATATATATATTTATATATATATATATATATATATATATACATATATATATATATATATATATATATATATATATACATATATATATATATATATATATATATATATATATATATATATATATATATATATATATATATATTATATATATAATATATATATATATATATATATATATATATATATATATATATATTTATATATATATATATATATATATATATATATATATATATATATTTTATATATATATATATATATATATATATATATATATATATATATATATATATATATATATATTTATATGTAATCAACTGGTGGTGCAAGGAAAGTACTAGGTACATCTATTTATGGATTTTTTTTTAATATTCGAATCTCTGAAAAAATATAAATTATTTAAATATAACCTAAACCTTTTGTAAACAAATAAAAAAAAAGTTAGATCGATCAATATTACTTGCCAAAGTTCAAATTATTCACTTTCCAAATAAGAGAAAAAAAGAATCTGATATGGGTCTCAACACTTTTTAAGTTCACGACCATACGTAGAGTTTTTTCTATCAATAATCCTTTTAAAACTTTTAAAAAGAAATATATTTTTAAACGTGTAAAAACAAAAAAATGCTTTGAAAGAAAATATTTGTTTTGAAAAAACAATTTCGGATAGGTATTGCCCTAAATTTCTTTGGTAAAGCTGATATTTTTCTTTTTATTTTATTTAAATAAAAAAGACTTTTACGTTTACATACGCAATAGAAATCTAAACCAAAAGAGAACTGCGAAAGGTGTTATATAAAAGTGAAATGCATAGCACATAAGACTTTAAAAGAAAAGTACACAAAAAATAGTACATTAAAGAATACGAAAAAACTCAATACCATAAAATATGTGTAACTTTCTTACTATAAGAGGCACGGATATGAATCACATTTGTTTCGATATGGCCAAGTTAGTCCTTATTGTCACTTTTGAGTAACTGTTTCCTGGGATCATACAGTGGATAATTTTTGTAGCTTCTTACCATGTTTTTCTTGGATATTACCACAGAAAATATAGCTATCACTACAAAAAGACAAATAAACGGAACAAAACATCGCTGAAATC
>CM032447.1:196824040-197081526 GCA_019049505.1 Pachyrhynchus sulphureomaculatus | reverse complement strand
AGATATATGTTATATATATATATATATATATATATATATATATATATATATATATATATATATATATATATATAGATATATGTTATATATATATATATATATATATATATATATATATATATATATAAATCAAATCAAATCAATCAAATATTTATTGGTAATAAGTACACAATGTGCTTTTACACGTCATAACAAGTCAAAAGAATTGTTAAAATGTTAAAATATTAAAATATCAAAGACACGTAACTACAAATCAATGAACAATTAGAACATATCAAGGTAAGACATATTAATTACATAGTTAAAAGTCATTAAAATTATGATTCAAAAACTCATCAAGTGAGTAAAATGACCTTGCAATCAGTAGGATTTCACCTTCCTGACAAAGCTCTCGTCCGACAGCTCCTTAATAGCCACCGGTAAGGCATTAAAGAAACTGACCCCATGGTAGTCGCTGCCTCTGCGAGTTCGAGCTATTCTGTGGAAGCTAGGAATTAGATTTTGATTACCTCTAGTAGGGTAATTGTGGAGATTTTCATGGGTAGTGAACAGCCTCACATTTTGTTAATGTATGTTAAGCACTGGAATATGTAGACACAGGGGAAAGTCAATATCCCCAATTCAGAGAAATAGCGACGACAACAGTCGCGATATCCCAGTCCCACAATGACGCGAATGCAGCATCGCTGAAGTGAAAAACTTCTTTGCGCATGCGATGAGTGTCCCCAGTTCACAAGAGCATAAGACATGTTGGATGCCAAATATGCATGATAGGCAATTAAGAGAACCTCTTGAGATACATTTCTAGCCAAACTTCGAATAAGGAAAATCATTCTGAAAAGTTTAGACGCCAGTTCAAAGACATGCTTCTCCCATGAGAGCCCAGGGTCTAGGAACACACCCAGAAATTTAACAAAGTCATTTGTAGGTAGATCAGATGGAGTATTTCTTAGGATAAACCTCGGACTCAGTGTTTTACCCCATTTTATGGTGAGCCTATTTGCCAAGAACCATCCCCCTATGTTATGCTGCTTGTCAGAAACAGTCTGCTGTATTGGATCTCCAGGAAGATAGTGCTGCAGACTGGTGGTATCATCTGCAAATAGGATAAAATTTGGATCATTAGTGTAATTTAGCAAATCATTTATATACATTAAAAACAGTAACGGTCCCAAGACTGACCCCTGGGGAACCCCATGTTTGATTATCTGTCTGCTATAGACCTCCATGTTAAAGCTCACATATTGAGAGCAATTAGAAAGATATGACCTAACAAGGTCTATGCTGCTAAGTTGTAGTATGACAGTTTCGAAAGAAGGATCTCTGAAGAAACACAGTCA
This sequence comes from Pachyrhynchus sulphureomaculatus, assembly GCA_019049505.1. Classification (NCBI taxonomy): domain Eukaryota; kingdom Metazoa; phylum Arthropoda; class Insecta; order Coleoptera; family Curculionidae; genus Pachyrhynchus; species Pachyrhynchus sulphureomaculatus. Next base: position 197,080,186 of record CM032447.1, on the reverse strand, counting down.
AAAGCCTTTGATAGGTCAAAGAACGAAGCACAGGTATCCAATACTATCTCAAGTCCCTCCATCACATACTTGGTAAGCCGATTTATTGCCAGAGCAGTAGATCTTTTAGTTCTAAAACCAAACTGACTCTGCATAAAAAGGTTGTTATGCTCACTCATTTGATTTTTCATGACTGATTCAAATATTTTGGAAAAAACAGGTAGAATGGATATTGGGCGGTAGTTATTACGATCATCTACTGATCTTTTATTTTTAAAGATAGGAACAACTTTGGCAACTTTAATATCTATATATATATATATATATATATATATATATATATATATATATATATATATATATATATATATATATATATAGATCTTGTGAAAGGATGTCACATATTAAAAACACAATCTTACTTCTCAAACTTTTTACGGTAAACCTATCTCGAGTGTGTTTTTGTTTGACTCACTTTTATATGCAAATTTATCTCACCAAATACGACAAAAGACCCGTTTCTTAAACAGTTAACTTTTATTATTCCTGTAGGAGGAAATAAGGTCGAAGATTATATTTGCTATTTTATACAGAGAGGACTTTTATGTGTTTATAAATTTTTTTATTCCCAGATAAGCCCAATTTGTTGAATTAAGATAAAAACTTTTTGGCTTACTATATACTGTTACCCTTGTGGTAATCTTTATTTTACGCATGCGCAGAATTAAAAGGAAGACATATAAAGACTCTATTTTTAGCGCTATGTGAAGGACGAGCAGTCACAAAAGGAAGGAATTGTTCCTTTACTTATCACAGTGAATACTGCAATTTAAAAGATAAAAATGACATCTAATTGGAACCCACCATTTCAAGCTTGTGATATTTTAGAAAGAAGAATTCCATTATTAAGGAAAATAATCTTCCTTAGTAACGTTAAGTTATATGAAAGCTTAGTTGAGAGATTCGTTATTCTCATCTCTATTATGGTAGGGCCTGTTTCTTTATCGACCTACTTATAAAATGTAAGAAGAAAATACACTAAAATTGAAATTATTATCTCTTATTACAAATATTAACAATCAATTAATGTTAGGGTTATGTGGAGATTTTGGAATTTTTAGCACAACATTTTATTTTTGTACCTAACACGCGTCTTTCTAGCCACGTTAGCATCATCAGTAGCGATGACTGATTGTCGGCTCACTAATCTCCCCTGATGTTTGCTAATATGGTTAGGATAATTCATGTTGAGTGTAAAAATAAAATCTTTGGTGTAGTGATGATATCTGTCGTCTAATGTTAGGATAATATGTATTTTTATCTGGATAAATGTTTCTGCGAGTGAACCAAAATTATTCTGTGGGTGTGGTATAGTAAAGCATTATTTACCCAGTCTGAGCCAATACTTTTAACATACGGTTACAAAGGTTTCATAGTTCAGTGCAAGATATGATTATTTTAATTTATATTTTCTCATCGCAAATTTACATTAACTTGAAAATTTAAGAAAGTGATAGAAACTTGCTAGATACAAATTTAATTTAGAAACTTTCTGTGTTGAAACAGCAAATACTAATAACCGGGGTGCTAACCATTTCCTTTCCAGAGACACCGGCGGTCATGTGGTGTATTAAAAAGGAAATCCCTTAAATTTATAGAAGATGTACCTAATATAAACTTTTTCTTATTTTTTTTTTAAATGCGGCCCTGCCACGTACTATGAAAATTTAAGTTTAAGGTATTCTTTGTGATAGATATAAGTAAATTTTTTTTTCATTGTATCAACTGAATAATTTTTGTTCACCTAAATGAGTGTGCAGTTCTTTTTCTTAAGTTCTTAATTCGCTGTACTCTGGTAAATGAACGTAAAGATATAATCTTATTTTTTCTTAGAAAGGATTATACTGGGTATTAAATTATGGTCTCACCTATCAGGGCATACTTACCACATTTTCGATTTGTCAATTTATTTTTAAAATAAAAAAAAAACAAATCACAAAAATAATACAAAAACGAAACTAGAAAAGTAAACGAAGTTATGTTCATTCCTCCACTTCATTAATACAAAGACACACTATAAGGAAGTGTTTATTTCCAGAGTTGCCAAATCTTTTTGATGAGCAATTCCTCCGCGTTTATACTACGACAAAAGCATGATGAAAATAACCGGTGCAAAATCTCTAAAATATTTATATTGATTAGATGTAAAATGTTGAAAGCTTTAGAAATAGAAGGTTCCTTTAATTTATGTATATATTTATATGTACATGTACATATATATATATATATATATATATATATATATATATATATATATATATATATATATATATACAAATATATGTATCTACATATATATCGTCAGTTTATACTGTCTACTGCTGGACGCCTGCCACTTTTTTCTGTTCTGGGCCGCTTGTATCCAATTTCTAGCCACTCTTTTCAAATTATCAGTCCACCCACTTGGTAGTCTACCTCTACTTAGGCTTCGGATCTTGGTCGCGACTCTATAATTCTCTTTGTCCATCGTCCATCCTTAAATCTAGCAACATGCCCAGTCCAGTTCCCTTTAAGATGTAGAATGAATTTGACTGCGTCTTGTACCCTCGTTCTCTTCTTGATAATGTGATTTGGGATGTAATCTCTAAGAGTAACGCCTAACATTGGCCTCTCCATCTTTCGTTACTTGATACATATTTTATTGATGTTTTTCTTCTTCATTGTGAGAGTATCGGCTCCATACATAAGAATGGGGAGTGTACATCTGTCAAATATTTTTCCTTTCAAATACATGGGAAGGTTAGATTTGAATACATAGACCAGTTTGCCATATGTAGCCCAGGAGAGACCTATTCTCCGCTGAATTTCATGTATTTGATTATCTCGTCCTATGCTGATTTCGGGTCCCAGGTATTTATATTGGCGCACTTGCTCTATTTCTACGTTATTTAGTTTTATAATGTCGCTTAATACAAGATTTGTCATAAACTGGGTCTGGAATAGATTGATTTTTAGACCAACCTTTCCTGAAGCTTTCTGATGCATGTGCAGCATAGTTTGTGCTTCTTGTATTTTATTTGTTATTAAGACAATGTCGTCGCCGAAACAAAGCTGATTTAACTTTTCACCGTCAATGTTAAGTACCCTTCTTTCCCAATTTATTGATTGTAGAATACTTTCTAGAAGTGTGACGAAAAGCTTGGGAGAGAGCGTCTCACCTTTCCGCACTCATCTTTCGATTCGAAATTTGCTGATGGATTGGTTAGTTTGTGTTTTAACATGAGTGGTGGCATTTTCATATATGTATTTAATTATATTGGAATATCGATGATCAATACGATACTCGGCAAGCGCTTCCAAAAGTCTCTGCTGATTTACAGACTCAAAAGCCTTTTTGAAGTCCACAAATATGAACACAAGAGGCTTATTATATTCTATACATTTTTCAATTAGGATTTTAACTGTAAGCAGACTGTCGTTTGTTCCATACTCAGAGTGGAAACCTGCCTCTTCTTTTGAAAGGAAAAACTCGAATGTATTTGCTAGACGTTTGGTAAGTATTCTCATGAATAACTTGTATACATGGCTCAGGAGGCTAATGGGTCGATAGTCTGTAAGGTCTGAAGTATCTCCTTTTTTATGCGTGATGACGATAGTTGCATTATTCCATTGCTATTGAGTTATTCCTTTCAGGAGGCATTTATTCAATAGCATTTTAAGAGATTTGATAATTTGTTGTCCTTGTTTAATTGCTTGTACTACAATATTGTCTTCACCCGGAGCTTTACTATTTTTCATGTCCTTCAAGGCTGATGTGATTTCTTCTTCTGTGATATCCGACCCCTGATTCAGGACTGTTGGTATGTTGATTTCTGTTCTTTTATCTTGTAAGGTACCTAATTATTGATAACATAATTCGACGACCTGTAAAATATCTCTTTGTTATTACATTACCCTGCATGTCCTTAATCTTGCACATGTCTTTCCTTCCCATTGTGTTCTTTTTTCTCAAAATTTTTAAGCTTTTATTCGGTTCTACAAATATATATATATATATATATATATACGTATATATATATATATATATATATATATATATATATATATATATATATATATATATATATATACGTAAATAAACTGAAACCAATAAACCTTAGAAACGCAAACATAATATATCAAAAGGTTTTCGAAGGATTACACAAGTTATATCTACATAAAATTTTATTTCATTTCTTCGACCTGAAAGCCGATTTTAAATATGATTTTACATACGTTTTTGGTCTAAAAAATGGTACTTTTAATAAAAAATAAAATACAGTTATATTATTATATTTGTTCAGATAGTATATTTCACGCTACATACTTTCTTTCGGCTTCAATGCAGCCTTTTACATTATCGATTAGTTTACGGAATGAGTTTTTCATATTAACTTTCGGGATGGTTAAGGTCGCTGCTGTTTGAACATATTCATTGGTGTCGTATAACTTTCCTCTTATAGCCACATGAAGGGTAGAAGACGGAGAGCTCACAGAGTATTAAATTAGATTGGCATATGATCCAACACGGAAACATTGTTTTTGCTCAAACACTGTCTTACATTATATGAACGAACCAGGTTCTATCACCATCGTGTCAAGGATCTTTGAGTCTTTGCAAATAGTAAATATGTTAGTTTTGGAATCTCCAATTCGTCTGGACGATTTTCGGTTTTCTTTAATCAAATCGCTCATTTTTAGAATATTAATATAATTCAGTCTAAGTTAGTTTTGGACGTTTCGACATTTTGTCGCTCTCGAGTATCTCAAGATCACTTTAACATCACCTAAACTATACTTGAACATGGAATCAGGCTTCACTATCACCTGCTTTTTAAATTGAATCGTTCATTTCAAAAACCACATAAGTCAAAAAAGTAAAATTTTCAATAGGCGAAAAAAACTTTATTAAACTAAAACTATCCTTTATAAGAGGAAAAAATTTAATTTAATTCAAATTATTTAAGTAGTTACATAGTTTATCACATAATACATGTAGTTTATTTTCGTTGTTATTAAGAAAAAAAATTTTTTTTCTTGAGAGGTGGTTTTTGCACTGAATATAATTTTGAAGTTATCATTTTCCTTCTTTAAAAGAAAACAAGTCAACAAACTGTCAAAAGGGTTTATTAAAAATGCTTCAAAATACAAACAAACAATAATATTCCTAATTTTAATAATTAATTAAGGCACATAATCAAACTCGTGGTCATTTTCGACATAATATTCTTCCTGGTTCTGTCCTTCCGCGGTAGGCCAGTGGAAAATCCCGTCATAAAATGGAATATGCTGTTCAAGGATACTATTTCTAACTTGCTTAATATTTTCTATTTTTTTGGGGTCCCCATATTAAAGTGCGCATGAGTTGGATAGTTTGGGATCGGTTTGCCATCAATTTGACTGGTATCTGAACAGAGATAACACTTTTTATCTCCCATTCAACTCAAACCCTCGCTAGAAAATCCGTGCAAAAACAACATAAGTCTGTGACTAATGTGGTTTTTGCAACAAACGGTGGAAGTGGATAGGCGGCAATTCGTTAACCGTAAATACGACTTACGTGGCTTTTGCATATAATATGTAGGTACCCTTGAGGAGACGTTTCCTAGCAAAAACTCAATTTTGCTAAATTTTGACTTATGTGGTTTTTTGAAATGAACGATTCAATTATATATATATATATATATATATATATATATATATATATATATATATATATATATATATATATATATTGTAACATTCATTTTTTCCTAGATTTTAAGAGCATGAAATGTTACTGATTTTTTGGCTTTACAATGTACTTCTTTTCATTTTTGTATCGAGCAGTGTATTTCGCAGAAATTTCTAGCCGCTCGTAGTACAGTGTGCAGTGCGGGTTTCCGACCTAAAATTCGTGGTACGTCGCGATTGGTCAAATGTGTGTATCCCGGAAGCCGGATTTTTAGAGAGAGAGAGTTCTCACGGCTTATTTAAGGGCCTGCAGAAAGCAGATCAAGGCTTTTTTTCACCTAGCCGCCGAGAGGCTTTTTTCCACCTAGCCGCCGAGTGGCCTTTTTCCATCGAGCCGCCGAGAAGGCTTATTCTCATCAAGCCGCAGCCAGGCTTTGCCCATCAAGCCGCAGTAGAGGCTTCTGGCAATATTTACGAGAGCCAAGTTAAGCACGAGTTTTATTTTTAACGTAAAGCCGTAGTGGGCTTTGTGTGTTTTCTACATGGAGTAGCCAAAGTAGGCTCTTCTCATAAGTGATGGAATGTGTGAAAGCGGTTTTGTGTTCAATTTAAGGCCTAGAAGCCCGTAGGAAAACCGTAAGTCACCAGAACATACATCAGTAGATCTATTTCCCGCAAATAAGTGTTTTAACATCAATTTGAACTGATAAATCGTGAAGTGAATATCACGACTCTTCGATTTCGGGTGTAGTAAAGTTTTAGGAGTAAAATGTCTGATTTAGGAACTCTACTTTTAATAACTACTTTTTAGGCTAGAATTTTTGTAATTCTTAAAACTGCAAGGGTTAGAACTTTTATTTTAAATCATTAATAAATTTTCTTTTTGTTGATTAAAGCTAGTGTTTCACTGTACACCTATCTTTCTTTTCAGGATAAGAAGGGTTGTACCAGACTGATTCTTTTATTTAACAACTGTACAACACTTCAGTATTTTTTCATTTTTTTAGCTGAAATTAGATCCTTTCTATTTTAAAATGAATGGTGCCCAAAAAATAGTACAACTAAAGTTTTTAACCATAAAAAAAATATAATTCCAAAAAGACGTACAACAATTATCTCTTACCCATATTTCTCTGAGCTAGTGTTTGTTTAATTTCTTTAGTTCTTTTAAAATCTTTATTCACTCAATTCATTCTCAGAAATTAAAAAGGGGCTACAAGAAAATTGCGCTCAAGCGTGGGACAAACAACTTTTCACAGGGTACAAAAAAAAGACGCCACAAAGTGCGGGCAAGTTAACACGTTACAAAATGACGCTGTCAACGCGGGGCTTTTGGAATTTTATTTTTTAAGGTTCAGTGTACTAGCTTTCGAACAAAGTAAAAGCTCTAACTTTTCAGATATTTTTTTTTCATAAGGTTTATTAAACGAAACTACACTATAGCAATAAGACAAAAGCAGGAAATTTGTAGAATTATTTATTTCAATTTATCTGATGATGGTATAGATATTTGAATTTTGTTAATTGACTCTAATTTAAGTGATTCCTACTTTTTTTCTTAAAAGCTACCTTTATAGTTCAGATTGGCGGATGTGCTGGTCTACTTTAATTTTGCACAGTTGGATTTATTTACTTTGCGGTAAACTGAAGAAAAAACTGTACGTTTTTTCTCACCTATATTTTGCATGAATGTTAAAAATACTTTGTTTATACGAAACGGTATTTGGAGATTTTTTGTTGAAAATTCTTAACATATTTAGTAAAGGAAGTTTAATACAAGGCAATACTTAGAAATTTTTTTTGAAATTGTTGAAGATTTTCTAAATGTTTGGTAAAGAAGTTTACATATTTAGTTGTCTTTACATGATATTATTTTGACTATTGGGAGCACAGGAGAAATATTTTCACGACTTTTCAAACAATTCTTTTAAATTTTATACATTTATCATGGAAGCCTTCAATTTTAAAGTCAATCACCTACTGGAATATGAATTACACTATGAACTGAAAATCCGTCGTACTTTCTCAGAACGTCCGGTCGCGGATAAAAGAAAGATTCTAACGAGGATCTTAAGTAAAGAAATATTCCAATAGTTCAGATTGGACTAAATGGTTACAAAAAGTTTCTGATTTTTTTAAGTCTACTAAAAGTTCTTCTTCTCCAGTTAAAACTCCTGCTTCTCCAAATGGTCACATGTCTCCTTTATTCGTGCATAAATATTTAGATAACAGACCGCATATCAAGATAAATCTATTAGGTGTCCATTTCTCGGCTTTATTTGACTCTGGTGCAAATGCCTCCGTTGTAGGTCAGAATGGTGTTAAAATTTTAAGTCGTTTAAGTATAAAAATATGCCATGTCAAAAATAGAAGTGTTACCACTGCAGATGGCAGCCGTCTAAAAGTTTTAGGTACGGTTGAGTTGCCGCTAGTCTGCAATGGTCATTGTTTAGTAATCTCTGCTCTAGTAGTACCTTCTCTATCACATACTTTGGTTTTAGGATGTGATTTTGCACAAAAATTCGGAATTTTAGTAAATTTTAAAGATAATTCGTGGTATCCACAGTCCCTAGAAGTCAATTCTCAAACAAGTTTTAAAGATTGTTATTCAGAAAGTTCTTTAGAAAACCTTTTCTCGCGTCTATGTACCCTAGATGATCTCTCGCGGACGGAACGCTTAAAGGCAGAAAACGTAATAAGCTCTTTCAATGAAATAAGTAGTAAAGATAGGTTAGGCCGAACGAATAAAATCACCATGTCTATAGATACGGCTGATGCCAGTCCTGTAAAGACAAGGCCCTTCGCCATGTCTCCGTATATGTCAAAAGTATTAAATAAAGAGTTAGACGAAATGTTGAAACTCGGAGTGATCGAAGAATCAAACAGTCCTTGGTGTTCTCCAATCTTATTGGTGAAAAAGGCCGATGGACAGTATCGTCTATGCTTTGACGGAAGAAAGCTCAACGAGGTCAGCAAATTTGATAACTATCCATTACCGAACATCGACAGAATTTTGACATCACTCAGGAATGCTAAGTATGTATCCTCGATAGATCTTAGAAAGGCTTTCTGGCAAATTCCTTTGGACAAATCCTCTAAGGAAAAGACCGCTTTTGCAGTAGTAGGCCGAGGTCTATTTCAGTTCGTCACTATGCCGTTTGGTCTAAAGAACGCTGTTCAAACTCAGCAACGTTTAGTGGACGCTATATTTGGTCCGAAATATGAGCCACATATTTTTACCTATCTAGATGATATTTTAGTAACGTCGGAAGACTTCGAATCGCATATTCGCTTACTTAAAGAAGTAAAAGATAAATTGAAAGAGGCCGGACTGACGATAAATTTGAGTAAATGTGATTTTTTCAAAACTTCTCTAAAGTTTTTTAGGCTATATTGTAGGCTCAAATTCCTTGCGTACCGATCCGGATAAAGTAGCAAGCATGGTTAATTATGCGAGACCTACTAATACTACGGAAGTTAAGCGCTTCGTAGGAATGTGTTCATGGTATAGACGTTTTATTGAGAATTTTTCTACCCTGTTGTCGCCTATTAATGATCTTTTGAAAGGACGAAAAAAAGGACAATCGATAGATTGGACAAAGGCAGCAGAAAGATCTTTTATAAAGATTAAAGAGCCATTGGTTTCAGCTCCAATTTTATCCCAACCAGATTTTTCCCAACAGTTTTATATTTCTAGTGATGCTTCTAATACCGCTTTAGGGGGCGTCCTAACACAGAAAATCAATGGCGAGGAAAGAGTGATAGCATATGCCAGTAGAACTTTATCAAGGGCTGAACGTAACTATTCGGTTGTTGAAAAAGAATGTTTAGCAGTACTCTTTAACATCGAAAAGTTTAGACCTTACATAGTAGGTGTTCCTTTCACGGTCATAACAGATCATTATAGTTTATTGTGGCTTAATTCTATTAAAAACCCTAGTGGCAAACTAGCGCGTTGGGCGATTAGGCTGAGACAACATACGTTTAATTTAATTCATAGAAAAGGAGTCCACAATGTTATTCCTGACGCTTTGTCAAGAATCCCAGATCATACAGTGGACGAAAACAGTCTTAATGCACAGATTGGCGTAAGAATTGATACAGTTGATATAGATCGCATTGATCCATGGTACGATAATTTAAGGCAGCAAATTAAAGAATTTCCTCAAAATTTTCCGCAGTGGAAAGTGGAAAATGATTTCGTGTACAAGTTTATCCCAAACCAGTTGCCTTTAAAAGTTAATGTACCCGAGTGGAAATACTAGTTCCTAAACCGCAGAGAGAGGAAATTATAGACATGTGTCATACTCCTCCTACTTCTGGTCATTTTGGTTTTTATAAAACTCTTCACAGGGTTCAGGAACAGTATTATTGGCCAAAAATGCGTTTTGATATCTTAAAGTTTGTGAGGACTTGTGAAGTATGTGGAGCGCAGAAATCTCCAAATACACCACCTATGGGACTGATGGGAAAAGAGAAAACGGTTAATTACCCTTTTCAAGTCATAGCAGCTGATCTAGTAGGCCCATTCCCACGTTCAAAAAAGGGAAACAAATGGCTTCTCGTGGTTTCTTGCTGGTTTACAAAGTATACCATGCTATTTCCTTTGAAAAGCTCTAAAGCTGAATATATAGAGAGAATTTTGGAAAATGATGTCTTTCTAATCCACGGTGTTCCATCGCTCTTGATATGCGATAACGGTACTCAGTTTACCTCTAAGAGTTTTAAGAGCTTAAGTGAAACTTATGGTTTTGACATCCGTTTTAATCCCGTGTACTCTCCACAATGTAATTTTGTTGAACGTAATAACCGAACAGTCGGGACCGCTTTAAGATGTTACGTTGATTCACATGACAATTGGGATAGCGACATTTCCAAAATTCAACAAGCTATAAATACCGCAAGACACGAAGTAACAGGGTTCACACCGTCTTTCTTAGTTTACGGCAGACATATACCTCTATCTGGATCGTATTATAAAAATTTAGATTTGGATGTCAATGTTGACAGCGAAATAATTCCGGGTAACAGGGGTGCGTACGCCGTAAATTTAAAGGGTTTAAAAGATATTTTTACCGACGTGCGTAGTAGGATACATAAGGCTTATGAACGGAACAGTAAGTCTTACAACCTTAGAAAAAGGGATTTTTCCTTTAATATAGGTGATCACGTTTGGCGAAAAAATAAAATTCTTTCCAGTGCAGCTGATAAATTCACATCTAAGTTGGTACCTAAGTATGTGCATTGCGTGATAAGAGAAAAGATTTCAGATTTAGTTTATGGTTTGGTTAATTTAGATGGGACTAAAGTAGGACGATGGCATATTAAAGACTTAAAACCATTCAATGGACCTAACCCTAGAGAAAGTTTGTCAGAACAAGAATAGTTTATATTTACATTATCTTAATAGCTTTACTTTATTTTTTTGATGTTGCTCTGTAGAGGTGACGACCTCGTTTTTTTTGACTGTTATAGAAGTTGAGCAGAGTATAGCTTACTTTTATAGTTTTTTGCTAAGGTTTTGGGTACTGATCATATCCAAACTTAGGTTGATAGTGGTTGATGATTAGCATCGACTCAGCTGTTGCGAGCTTGCGAAAGAGTCACACTCAGGATATATCATAAGACTGGTATGTCGGTCGTAGCGGGATTTGATTTGCTTATGACCCCAAATAATATCCAGTTCTTGACACTTGGGAGCGAAATCTTGATAAGAGGCAATCCAAGGTGATCTTGAGTTAGGACAAGCGCAAGATGTAGCTCGTGTAGTGTGATGTTGAGTCAAAAGATTTTTTTTTGAGCAATTTCAAAGTTTGTTACCCGCGTGGATGTATTTCTATTACCTCAGTGGTATATTTTGGGTGCAATTAAGAGTAAATTGATTTTGGTTTATCCAGTAAGTCTAAGACTTGGATTAATTTGATTTAGATCTTCTTCTGAATTGACAAACTGAGGGTATTTTCTATTCTTTTCGGGGCCGTTTAAACGTTACCTTTGAGTCACTAATTTTTTAAAAAAATTTTTGCATGGACTCATAGGCGTATGATGAGTTTTTTCGGTCTACTATCAGATTGATAGGAAATTGAAGTCCTGCAGGAGAACTAAAGGCTGATCATTTACAGGAGATGAGAGCAAAGTAAGACAGTCGTTTCACAAAGAAATGATCAAAATCTGATACCGAGATGAGAACCTTGTCAAGAGTGGCTAAGCGCAGTGAAGGAAGATTCCTAACCGAATTTTTAGATTTCCAAGAGGTAATCTAGAAGTTTGGGCTGACAGAAAACGGTTATGCCTGATACCTGTAGCAGTTTCTTTTAGAGGCTATTGTCTAGGGAGACGATTAACACCATGATCGAATATTTTAGCTGTCAACGATGTTTTCTTCTTGTTTCTGATTAAGCTGGAAAAGCTCTTGTCGTCTTCAAAAGTTTTGTTGCATTGCCACCGAAAAATTGGGAAATTTTTGCTTCATGTAGCTTTTTAAGCTCATTTTCGTTTTTTTTGAAAATTTCCGTTAGAAGCTTGGTTAAGTTCACCTTGTAAACCTTTTAGGTTGTATCCCATGAGTTATCTGTTTTTACAGGCTGTGATGCACCGGGTGCTAACAGATGCCGTTACGACGTTTGGCAGGGAGTTAGTCTTCCTGAGGAACAGACTGATTGGAAGGGTAGTCTATGGGGGGCGAACGTTTGACCTTTGGGACCTTTAGAGGTTTTGTTACTCAATGGTTATTTCTATTTGAGCCAAAGGAGAGCCTAGCTACTGTAGTCGACCTCAGCTCCAATTAGCCTATTAGTGGTGACAGGCTGTTGGCAGTAGTGTGTTTCGGAACACCCTATTGATTAATTTTTTTTGACTTATGGTGGTGTGGTAGACACCGTTTCAGTTTAGTGGATGCTATAATCTACTCCCTTTTGTTGGTGGACACCAGGGTCACCATTTCCGTATTTTATTGTCCCCACCTTTCAGTATATCGTGGTGAGGTGTTTGTCTCCTGTTATGTGGGATGGATTAAATTCTTTTCGTTGTTGTTCTAAGGCGAGACCAGTACACGAGGGTTCTTCATGCAACTTGAAGAAGCGCAATGCTGGTTAAGTTTTATATCTCTGTGTAGCCACCCTGAAGAATGACGGAGGGCGTTTTTTTCTGGCTCATGTTTCTAGGCAGATTTGCCACTTTGGTGCGATGTGCCGAAGATTTGTTTAGCTTTTGCTAAGAGCTTTCACCAAGCTCGATATGGAGTTATCATAACCAAGAGTTTGGGATTTGAACTCCTGTAAATATTTCCGTATATGTTTCAGTGTATATTGGTTGCCTGAGGGCATGTGCTCAAAATGTGTGATTTTGAGTCGTTTTGTTTATGGACTCCTATATATAAAATTGTGATTTTGGGGAGGTCCTATTTCGAGACTTGCTGTCTCATATAGTTATTTTGGGAATGTTTCCTTGAATGTTAGTTGAGCGCGGACTAATCATTCTGTTCTTAGTGAACATTGCTTTTTGAAGCAGGATCATTCAGTTTAGTGAATTTTAGCTTTTATAGCTATTCACTGTGTTTAGAGTGAATTTTAGCTTTTATAGCTGCTCACTATGTTAATGGCGAGATTGTTCTTTTAGAACGCAGACTTTGTGTAGTCGAGGACTATTTACAGAGTGTTTTCTTGGCGAGGAGCCGAGGTTTTTTCTGGCGATATACCAGAGTGTTTTCTTGGCGAGGAGCCGAAGTTTTTTTCTGGCGATATACCAGAGTGTTTTGTTGGCGATGAGCTGACGTGTTTTCTGGCGATCAACCAGAGCGTTTTCCATGGCGATTTTAGCATGTCTGGATGTCTTAGGACGTCGACATTGCGCTGTAGAGTGCGATTATTTTCTGAGTGCGACTAGTAGTGATACTAGATTTGGAATGTTCTCTTAGCGATGAGCTAGAGCATTGATGGCGATTTTTCCCGAGCGTTTGTCTGGAGTTTCATCCAGATGTTTTTTTAGCCTTGTGCTAAATGGTCTTACAAGACTTTTTCCTTTTAGTGTTAGTATTTGCACTAGAATCATTTATTTTTTATTTTTCTTTATTTAAGAATTTTTCTAAATTTCTTTAGCTGAAATAGAAAATTTTCTGACAATCCTTAAATTATTTTAAGGGGGGTGTCATATTTTGTTTCAGTTCACTTTTTTTGATTTAGACAAGAGTCTAGACAAAGTTATTTTTTTGTTTTGGTAACAGTAATAGAGCTGATTCTTTTATATAAGAAGACCACTATTGTTACTTCGGAAAGGTATTTCTTATGTTCATGCAAGGATTTTTATTTACTTTTTGATGTACTTAACCTTAGTGCTTAATTAAGTTAAGTCTAGTTATAAGATTCTTGTGATCATGCGAACATTTTCATTTGGTTTTCATTGTACTTAATATTAGTGCTTAATTAAATTAAGTCTAGTAGTAAGGTCCGAAGATTGTAATTTTGTTTTAAGTTTTGACCTTAGTATTAAGTGACAATGTAGCACTATGTACCTTTTTTTTTTTTTGATGAATAGGCTTAGTTTAATAGACTACTGTAGTCTATTTCTTTTTGGAAGGGGGTAAATGTAACATTCATTTTTTCCTAGATTTTAAGAGCATGAAATGTTACTGATTTTTGGCTTTACAATGTACTTCTTTTCATTTTTGTATCGAGCAGTGTATTTCGCAGAAATTTCTAGCCGCTCGTAGTACAGTGTGCAGTGCGGGTTTCCGACCTAAAATTCGTGGTACGTCGCGATTGGTCAAATGTGTGTATCCCGGAAGCCGGATTTTTAGAGAGAGAGTTCTCACGGCTTATTTAAGGGTCTGCAGAAAGCAGATCAAGGCTTTTTTTCACCTAGCCGCCGAGAGGCTTTTTTCCACCTAGCCGCCGAGTGGCCTTTTTCCATCGAGCCGCCGAGAAGGCTTATTCTCATCAAGCCGCAGCCAGGCTTTGCCCATCAAGCCGCAGTAGAGGCTTCTGGCAATATTTACGAGAGCCAAGTTAAGCACGAGTTTTTTTTTTAACGTAAAGCCGTAGTGGGCTTTGTGTGTTTTCTACATGGAGTAGCCAAAGTAGGCTCTTCTCATAAGTGATGGAATGTGTGAAAGCGGTTTTGTGTTCAATTTAAGGCCTAGAAGCCCGTAGGAAAACCGTAAGTCACCAGAACATACATCAGTAGATCTATTTCCCGCAAATAAGTGTTTTAACATCAATTTGAACTGATAAATCGTGAAGTGAATATCACGACTCTTCGATTTCGGGTGTAGTAAAGTTTTAGGAGTAAAATGTCTGATTTAGGAACTCTACTTTTAATAACTACTTTTTAGGCTAGAATTTTTGTAATTCTTAAAACTGCAAGGGTTAGAACTTTTATTTTAAATCATTAATAAATTTTCTTTTTGTTGATTAAAGCTAGTGTTTCACTGTACACCTATCTTTCTTTTCAGGATAAGAAGGGTTGTACCAGACTGATTCTTTTATTTAACAACTGTACAACACTTCAGTATTTTTTCATTTTTTTAGCTGAAATTAGATCCTTTCTATTTTAAAATGAATGGTGCCCAAAAAATAGTACTACAACTAAAGTTTTTAACCATAAAAAAAAATAATTCCAAAAAGACGTACAACAATTATCTCTTACCCATATTTCTCTACCAAGGAAAACTGAGCTAGTGTTTGTTTAATTTCTTTAGTTCTTTTAAAATCTTTATTCACTCAATTCATTCTCAGAAATTAAAAAAGGGGCTGCAAGAAAATTGCGCTCAAGCGTGGGACAAACAACTTTTCACAGGGTACAAAAAAAGACGCCACAAAGTGCGGGCAAGTTAACACGTTACAATATATATATATATATATATATATATATATATATATATATATATATATATATATATATATATATATATATATATATATATATATATATATATATATATATATATATATATATATATATATAAATCAATCGCGGCTCTTTATTTGAAAATTATTTTTTTTCGACACTGTCACTTTGAACACTATAACTATACATCTAACCGAACAATGTAATAGAATGACTGACACAAAATCAACGAATGTTACTAGCTTCGACAAAAAAGAGACAACAGTTTGCGTTACTATCACCTTACATTTTCGTAAACTTGATTTGCTTTCAACAGAGGTTATATACATACATACAAGCTTTTCTATAATTCTTATATTTGTATCAAAATTAATAATAAAAAACTGTAAAATAAATCAAATTCATAGGTAGATTTAACTTAATAAATTTTATTGAATTAACGTACTTATCTTGGGTTTTGTATAGACGAAAGTTTGCTATTTTGACTTAAAATTAAAAAAAGAAATATACATTAACGCACTACTAATGTAATAAATTAGGTTTACTCTTTCTAAGCCCAATAATTATAATGTCTCATTAGTAAAATTTATACATATTTATATACTTAGTAATACAAGACTCTAACAAGGGATTTTGTAGTTCCATTCCTAAACTTCCTAAAAGATCCTTCTTAAATTGAAAGACGTCACTTAGCTATGAACTTGAAAGCGTCAGCTGCATGATGCATTAACTGTTCAGCTTATTTCCTTAGATATCAATTTTATACTTTATAAGATAAGGGCATATTTCATGGTAAGTGAGTTCTATAGCAATAGATATTTTCAATTCAATAGTGTATAAAATTAAATATAAAAGAATAAAATATGTATTAAAATTATGTTGACAGAAGCTTGTCTAATGGTTATAGCATATTATTTTATGCTTACAGTTACAAAAGGCTGGCTCCTTTGTCCTAGAGCGCCGATCCCCAGTTGTTTATAATATTATGTCTGTCAAAATTTCTCACCCACCCATTTTACATAACTTACTGATTATCGTTAGTATGAAAAAAAGTAGCGTAACGTCACACAGAGTAATGGTATTTTAGCAGCTAAATAATGAAATGAAAATTGTAATTGAAATAAAAATTAAAATATTCAAAACTATGTCTTAATGATTTTTTAAAGAATATTCTTCAGCTGATAATTGAAAAAGTTGTTACAAGATACGAAAGAATATATCTTTATTTTGTTACATTAATGTAGTGCTAAAATGTGCGTTTTCTTTCAGAATATTCTAGAATCTTCTTGGGAAGTATTAACTTTGTTTTTTTTCCCTTAAGAACTAATTATTAATTTGAAGGTGACTTTACAATTTAAGCATTAAGATTATGTTGGGAAAGTGGAAACTTTGGCACAATGACACTATTCAATATATGTTACCAATACATCAAATACTTTATTTTTGCACTCGACGCGCGTTTCGTTAACCATGTTAGCTTCATCAGGAACGATGATTGACTAAAGCTAAATTACAAATCAACCCTATTTATACTTAACCTAGCACCTGAATTACTCGGGCGGAACTAATGGTATCGGCGAGGCCATCAGTGCCGGTCAAGTAACCAGTAGAGGAGACTATAAGGAATAGGCTCTCTGTCTGTATTTAAACTACTTTTAGATTTTAGAATTTCGATACATTCCTATGCGTTCAACAATCTCCTATCAGATACATTTTTAATTAATCTGAAATTATCTAAAGTTTCAGTATGATCAGCTTCAAGGGCATGTTCGGCAATGCTAGATTTTTCTGTTTTACTGTATTTTAAATGTGCTAAATGCTCTTTAAATCATGTTTTAATTGACCTTTTAGTTTGCCCGACATACTTATTGTCGCAATCATTATAACTAATTTCATAAATTCCACTTTTCTCAGAATTAGGAATCTTATCTTTGGGATTTCCTAAAATATTCCTCAGATGAGTTATAGACTAAGGTGAGGCCTACCTTATTAAATACCTTATTGAGTCCCCTGCTATGTTTCGGATTATATGATATGGAGACATACTTGGTCTTATTTTCTTCGCGTGTAAAAAAGGTGGAATTCTGAATATTTAACCTGAACTTATGTCTATTTATTAACATATTTAGTTAAGTCATCGGCATAACCATTAACTCTAGTTATATTTCTAATAAGATTCCTTTCATTATTGAAGTTTACTCTATTCAGAGGAAAAGTGACCAAACTATGAACTAAAAAATGTAATGCTGCTAATTTGTGTTATTTGCAATGAAATGAATCATTAGGAATATATCTATCTGTTATTATGTCATCTCCGGTTTATAGCGTCACTCTGCGCCTTCCAGTTCCTAGCTTCCATTCTCACCGATCATCCCAGTCACCTGGTCGTAGATTTCGGTCGGACATTGCTTTTGTTATGCCCATAGACCAGGTTATTTTCGGCCTTCCCTTTTTCTTTCTTTCTGTAGTTGTCCACGGTAGGATTTGTTTTGGGATTCTATGGTGTTGCATCTTTTGGACATGGCCGTACCACTTTAATTGTCTCTCCTGTACGTCCTCTATCAGTGTTCTTTCCATTTTCGTTTTTGACCGGACCCTATCCTATCGAGCTTGGAAATTCTTGCCGATCTTTGCCAAAAATCCATTTCCAGAGCATATAACCTTCTTTCAAGAGTTTTGTTAAGTTGCCATGTTTCGCACCCATATAGAACTGTACTTTTGAAGATGACGTTGTAAATCTGTTGCTTTCTTTGCCTACTGACATTTTTTGACCACAGAATGGAATTCATGGCATCGATCAGTCCTTTCCCCTTTGCTATCCGCTCCTCCACTTCATTTTCTGTTCTTCCAGTGCTGTCTATTCTAGTTCCCAGGTAAGTATATTGGTTGCATGCTTCAATTTCGATGTTATTGTCCAGTTTCAGGTCCTGCCTATCCACACCGATCCGCAAGTACTTTGTTTTGCTCATGTTTACTGTGAGTCCCCAATTGTTATATTGGTCTATGAGCTTCCTTGTCATATATTCCAGATCTTCTGGATCTTGGGCGATAACCATCTGATCATCGGCAAAATGTAGCGTATAGAGTGTTGTCTCATCCTCTATTTCGATGCCCATTCCTCGACAACTCTTCCTCCAATGATCGAGGGCCGCATCAATATATACTTTGAATAACGTTGGGGATAAGCAACACCCTTGTCTAAGACCTTTTGTGATGTGAAAGTTTTCAGATATTTCTTTACCAATCTTTATTCTTGATTGAAAATTTGAATATAGTTGTTTTATCGCTTCCTCCAATGATCGAGGGCCGCATCAATATATACTTTGAATAACGTTGGGGATAAGCAACACCCTTGTCTAAGACCTTTTGTGATGTGAAAGCTTTCAGATATTTCTTTACCAATCTTTATTCTTGATTGACAATTTGAATATAGTTGTTTTATCGCTTGTATGGCGGTAACGTTAATAGATGTTCTTTCTAATAACTGAGGCTTCTTTATTGGTACATTATCGTAGGCCTTTGTTAAAACAATAAAGATTAGATGAACTTCTCTGTTGGTTGCTACTTTATTTTCGGCAAGTAGATTAAGGCTAAAAATGTTATCCATACAAGTTCTTCCTGCTCTGAATCCCGCTTGCTGTTCAATTTCGTACGGAGCATATTCTTGTTCAATTATTGCTCTAATCAGTTTTCCATAAAGTCTGCTTAAGGAGCTGGTGACCGATATGCATCTGTAGTTCTCACATTTATCCTTCCTTCCCTTTTTGTGGAGTGGCGTTATCCATGCCATTTTCCATTCTTCAGAAATTTGGTTGCCATTTACAAATTTTTCGAAAAGGTTGGTGAACATGTCCTTTAGTTTGTTATTATTATTTTTAATAATTAAAATATCTAGAAAATGCAGTTCTCCTTTGTTCTGAATTTCGTAAGTGAATTTAATGGAATCATATCGGGTATTTAATTTGGAAATAAAATCATCTATATTTGCTTTTTTTTGTATCAAGAATTACGAAAACATCTTGTACATACCTATACCATACCCTTGGAAAATACTCAACTTCTTGACTTTCTTCGTTTTCAAACTAACTCGGGAATAAATTGGCTATGAAAGGTGATAATCATTTACCCATAGCTTTTTTTTTTCTGAACATAAAAATGATTTTGTATGGTAAAAAATTATTTTCAATATAATAGTCAACAAGGTTCTCCATATAAGAGACTGCTTGAAACGGGTTGTACATTCCTCGCTGAACCTCATATAGATGGGAAGTATTAGCGCAACGTGTATTTCTACCATGCACTGCTCTGGGAAGAATTAAGCGGACTACTTCCATCGAACACTCTCCAGCCGTGTGAACAGCTCTCTTCTGAATAGAATCCAAAAAATACAGTGTATGTTTGGGAGCAAAGCACCTAACATCGGAGCAGTATTCCATAGTTGGTCGAATTTGGGGTTTGTACAGAATTATTAGTTGGTGTAGAGTGTAAAGCTTTCTAGTTTGAAATAATATTCCCAGCTTTTCTGAAGCTCTCCTTGCTATGCTTGCAACATGTTCATGCCAAGACATATTTGCTTCCAAATTAACTCCCAGCAAATTGAAGGAGGAATGGAGTGCCCCAACATCACTATGTCGGGTTTAGCAACGTTAACCTTTTTAGAAAAAACTGCCACCTTGGTTTTTATAGGTTAAATTCTACTTGGTTACTGTCATCCCAATATAGGATTTTTTCCAGGTCTTTGTTGAGTAGTAGTAGAGTAGCCGATATTCGAGCGTTCAAAGTGAATAAGGAGATAGGCGTACTGTCATCTGCAAAGCTGTCGATTGGATTCCTGGTCTTTTCCAGCAGATCACTAATGTAAATGAGAAAGAAAGTAGGAGCCAGTGTGGAGCCCTGAGGAACATCGGCGTTGGTAGTGAAGGTGTTATAGAGAAATCTATCGAATGCCACTCCTATACAACGCTATTTGAGGAATCATGAGAGTCATAAACAGAACTTTTGAGACATACCAGAAGAGCGTAGCTTAGCCAACAATCAATAACGACTTGCTTCCTAAAATAATTAATACTCTAATAAGCCATAAACCAAAGCGAAACACGTTCAACTTAATTTATCCCATAAAAGAATATCAAGAAAGAAAAACGTTCATACCTCTGACATATTTTGGACCCATCTTGGATAAAATACTTCAATTTCTCACAGCCGAAAAAACAAGAATGGCTTTAAAACCCACTCAGAAATTATCTAATATATTTTTCATTGCCAAAGAAAAAACTAATAAATTAGTGCAGTAAAAAAAGCATTTGAAATTGCATAGTTTAGATACAGCAACATTATGATTTTATTCTCTCTGGAGTATCACCAGGAGTTTCTGACCTCGAAAAACTTGTGTTCTTTTATTTATGAAAATTGAAGTTTTTAAAACCCGTTTTTTGGGCTTAAAATGCGAATAACTCCGGTTGTATATGTCGAATCGAGACAAAAAAAAACCAAACTCTTCGCAGTAAAATTTTCAACAAATCCTCGTTAGCTTTAAGTCGCTCGAATGTGTACATAACCTACAAAATTGAAAAAACTGACAAAAAACTGTTTTTTTTTTAATTTTATTGTACAGGTCGACTAAGTAAATCGATCTGCTTGAAAATATGCCTTTTGTTATAGTAAAAGTACCCTGAAGTTTTTAGTCCAAAATGGATCTTTTTTTTTTTTTTTAATTTTGGTCTTGACGCCAGTTTTTCTATATTCCATTAAAAAAAAATTGTGGAGCCATTTTAACGGTTTTTTTTTACATTTGTTTATTAATCAAATAAAAATAAATACGTTTTTTCGGTCATTTTGAAAAAAAATTGAAATTTTTTTTATCACACCTGATAGAGAACCGCAAAACCTTCTTTTTTCAAAAAAAAAGTCATTTTCGTTAACTTTTTTTTTCAAAACTTCAATTTAAAAAAACGGTTAAAATGACTCCGAAAAAATTTTGAATATCTATTTTGGACTAAATGGCATAAAAATGGCGGACAATTCAAATTTTAAATAACATATTCAAATGTGTCCACTAGCTACAATATTTTTCTACCAAATTTTCAGGATATTTTTACTATAACAAAAGTTTCAAGCCGACCGATTCACTTAGTCGACTTGTACAATAAAATGAAAAAAACAAAACAGAAATTGGCCTGTTTTTTCAATTTTCTAGGTTAGATACACACAGGATTCGTTGAAAATTTCATTACGAAGAGTTTAGTTTTTTGTTTGTCTCGATCCGACTGATATAACCAGAGTTATTCATATTTTAAGCTCAAAAAACGTGTTTTGAAAACTTCAATTGTTTATAAACAAAAGAGCAAGTTTTTCCAGGTCCAGCAGTCAGGACAATACTCCTGGTGATACCCCCGAGCGGATAAAATCATAATATGGCTGTATCTAAACTATGCCTCGCTCATCATTTTTTTACCTTTTTTTTTACTGCACTAAATATAATATCAGGAGTTTATAACGTATCAATAATACAAAGAAAAGTGCGCGCAAGTATTACATTATATATATATATATATATATATATATATATATATATATATATATATATATATATATATATATATATATATATTTATTTTACTCGTGTTTTCACAAGCTTTCATTTGACACCATACTCGATTACCTAGTAAAAAATTTTTTTTTTCAGTTCCGATTTCACCCCCCAAAACTAACCCCTTAAGTCAAAATTTAACTTTCAAAACTACATGGCTCTGATGAGGCCATCAATTCCTATATTATTACCAAATTTCAACTTTCTATGACAAATAGTTTCGGAGAAAATCGGGTGTGACAGACAGACACCGAAGTCATCTTATAAGTGTTCCGTACGGAACACTAAAAATGCAAAATTACATTTTGCTAAGCATTTCTTAGAAACTGACCATCCATTTCCTCAATAGAAATTTAAAAACATTTAAAGAACCATAATATAAATTTACTAAATAGTCAAGTAGAGGTCGGAAATTGCGTCTTATATCAACTTTTATAGCACTTAAGATACCCACAGCCTTTCATTATATACAAATAAATACAAAAAGATATATATATATATATATATATATATATATATATATATATATATATATGTATATATATATATATATATATATATATATATATATATATATATATATATATATATATATAGTGTCACAAAGTATTGGACCAATCAATCAACTCTATATACTACAGGTTTTAATTATTTTTCATCTTTTCACTTTATTGAAAAACCCAAATATTATAGCTTTTTGATCAAATGGCGTACTTCAAGGTTCGGTCTTGGGCACTACTCCCTTCCTGAAGACTCAGCGTGATTATTTGCAGCAGTTAGTTACACCGTTGTTCACCCGCAAAATACTCATACAACTATAAAGATATCTTTCTTCCTACGATTTTCCTGTAGAAACAAATTATACCCTTAGTGTTTTGTACTTGCAAATAGTAAGAGTGCGCTACTATAAAATGCTCTAGTAGTAATGATTGATAAACCACCCACAACTTATAGCATAAAAAAGTTCCGTTTCATTGAGTTAAATAATATGTACATCAATGACCTCAGATAGTCTCAGATGTAAACATATCCTTATTTACAGCTGATACTATACTTACGAAATACCTCAATATCGCGAAAACTCCCGAAACATCTTAGGCTATGCTTGAACAAATACAAAAAACACTCCCAATTAATTAAGTAATTAAGTAATAACATTATTTTTTCTTTTCTACGGAACAGAAATGATGAAGGCTCAAGATTTCCCGGTATTTATATAGACGCTAAACTCAGTTAGAATACCTATATTGATCAGCCATCACACGAAATATCAAATAAGATATATGTAGTTAAATATTTGGCGAGATTAGTATGATATTTTAGTACTTATGATAGCCAACAAAGCTCTAATTACCTCTGACGTGTTATATAGCCGGATGAACTAGATCAAGCTCCAGTAGTATTTAAACGCAAACGAGGAGCAGTCAAATTTAAATATATGATATTAAATAAAAATTATAATACTAAAAATATGTTTAATAGAAGCTCAGCAATTCATAATCAAAATATATACTTGTTGGCAGCCTTGGTATAACAACTAAAAATAAAACGAGAAGAATCGCATTTTTAGAAGTTACCAAAAGTGTTCTTCGTATTTGCTGAACCATCTCAAGACGCGTTTCGCCGTATCACGGCTCATCAGCTGGGCTATGTTCAACAAATACGAGAACACATTTTTAGTCCTTTATCCAAGTAACTAACGGAAAACTATAACAAATAGATGCTTATACTGCACTCTGTCGGCGACTTACTAAGTCTATTCAAGCAAAGCGGCACAGCACGGCTGGCACTTATTGCAGAAACGCACCTTTTTCGAGCTTACTGCTCGAAGGCATAGATGGCAGCATTGGTATAACAACTAAAAATAAAACGAAAATAATCGCATTTTTAGAAGTTTCCAAAACTGTTCTTCGTATTTGCTGAACCATCCCAAGACGCGTTTCGCCATATAACGGCAATAAGTGCCAGCCGTGCTGTGCCGCTCTGCTTGAATAGACTTAGTAAGTCGCCGACAGAGTGCAGTATAAGCATCTATTTGTTATAGTTTTCCGTTAGTTACTTGGATAAAGGACTAAAAATGTGTTCTCGTATTTGCTGAACCTAGCCCAGCTGATGAGCCGTGATACGGCGAAACGCGTCTTGGGATGGTTCAGCAAATACGAAGAACACTTTTGATAACTTCTAAAAATGCGATTCTTGTCGTTTTATTTTTAGTTGTTATACCAATGCTGCCATCTATGCCTTCGAGCAGTAAGCTAGAGAAAGGTGCGTTTCTGCAATAAGTGCCAGCCGTGCTGTGCCGCTCTGCTTGAATAGACTTAGTAAGTCGCCGACAGAGTGCAGTATAAGCATCTATTTGTTATAGTTTTCCGTTTTATATACTTGTTGATTAATAATCAATTTATACCTAACTTTCAGGACAAACTCCAGTAAATTTCGACTAAACTATTCCTGTATTAAATTATATAACAAGATTAATTTAATTTAAAGAAATCTTTCCTTTTCCAGCACAAGGCGTTTAAATAATGATAAAGAATTTAAATATTTTTGTAATTAAATTCCGAGTACCGGCAAACAAATATAGCAATCTAATAAAAAAAGTGGAGTTTTAAGTACAAACACAATCTGACATTTGCGCTCTAATCGGAGTACTAGGAGAAACTAGGAATATATTCCTAGAATACCTGAAGAAGATAACGGATTTCATTTATTACTAGAACCAAGGACTTTCTAGTACAGCAAGCCTTCTATAGTATAAACGATTTTCTCAAATCAACAACCGTTAGATCTCTATAATCTCTGGGCCGACTTTCAGATAAGTCATGTGCTTTTAATTTTGGAATATGTATGCATAAGGTTATAATATATGGTATTGACAAGTCTTATATATTCTCCCTTTATTTTCATGTGAAGATCATAGCCGGTTTGTTGGGTTGTGCTAGCCTCTTCTTCAGATTTCTCTACTTCTAAATATCTGAAGCTTAAACTATTTCTATAATTTTCTCGAGAACTGTTAATTTAAATTTCCATGGTTCCCTGGAGATGATCAGCGACTAGATATTTAGGTCTGGAATGGTGATAACGTACCTCTATGGCGTTCTCTCGAACTTAAACAGCAGCCTTGGCAGATTATTTTCCTCTTCTGATATAATTACTGCCGCATCAGTGTAACAAGATCTTAATCTTCCGATTGTCTACTTTATAACACAGTTCAGCAACCTTTATAATTTAATTCACGATATTATTCAATAAAATTGGAGGAATCGTTACCGAAAGATATTGAACCTTCATTTAAGTGTTGTTGCCAGTATTCAGTTCCTTAATAATTACATCAAATCTCCGCGTTTCCCTCTGTAGACAGCCTGTGAATGGTAGATGAAACATGTGCTGAGTAATTTTGGTATAATTCGTGGAGTTTTCTCCCAAGAAAGAAAATAATGAAATTCTGAAGAGCAAACTACAAAAAAAAAGTTGTTTTCATCCTCCACTAGCAATAATTATAATAAAATAATAATAGTAATAATAAAAGAAAGAGGAAAAAAGATACTTACATAAAAAAGTATTTATAATAAAGTTTTCTTTAACCGTAATAAATAAAAAAAAAACCGGTCAAGTGCAAGTTGAACTTGCACAATTAGTGTTCCGTACGTTAATTGCTTCTAAAATAAAAAAATTTGTTACTGTGGTATAAAATGATCAGTGACTTCACAAAACACCAGATAAATTATTAAAGATAATGCACTCGTGATAATTTTCGTTCCATCTATACCACGTGGAGAATATTCCAGAATTTTTTCAAAATTTTTTGATCAGTACTTTTCGAGATAAGGTGACAGTGATTTTTCGCGATTTTTTAAAAATAATACAAAGAAAGGTGTGCCCAAGTTTTATATTATATATATATATATATATATATATATATATATATATATATATATATATATATATATATATGTATATTTTACTCGTGTTTTCACTTGACACCACACTCGATGACCTAGTAAAAAAATTGTTTTTCACTTCCGATTTCATCCCTCAAAACTAACCTCTTAAGTCAAAATTTAACTTTCAAAACTACACAGCTCTGATGAGGCCATCAATTCCTATATTAGTACCAAATTTGCAAAAGCTGAAAGGCAACTGATAATACAACTCATACTCTAATGTTTAGGTAGTTACAACAATAAAAAGAAAAGATTATTCGAGAATAAAACAGAATTAGGAAAAACAAAAACCGGCCGGACTAGCGCAATTAGTATTCCGTACGTTGATTGCTTTCAAGGGGTTACATATGTGTACCTGGCTTTTTCAAAAAGTCGATTTTTTTTACGGATTTATTCTCTATACTTTTAAGAATTATACCCGCCATTCTTTTGTAATATTCGTTTTATAACCTTTAAAATATTTTTTTCTAATATATATATATATATATATATATATATATATATATATATATATACATATACTTTTTGCAAAGCCCAGATGTATGTAATGCTTTAAAATAAAAAAAATTGTTACAGAGGTATGAAATGATCAATGAGTTCACAAAACACACCTAGTTTTCAACAAAGTTTTTTTTCGTTCTTTACTGAAAACTGATTACCTTGAAATTTTTGTTTTTTTTATTTACCAGATAAATTATTAATAAAGTTAATGCACTTGTGATAATTTTCCTTCAATCTACACCCTATGGAGAATATTCCAGAACTTTTTCAAAATTTTTTGATAAGTACTTTTCGAGGTAAGGGGGGGACAGCGATTTTCCGCAATTTTTTAAAAATATTACAAAGAAAAGGGTGCGCAAGTATTACATTATATATTTTTGTTTCTACAAGCTTTCATTTCACACCCCACTCTATGACCTGATAAAAAATGTTTTTTTCGCTTCCGATTCCACCCCCTAAAACTAACCCCTGAAGTCAAAATTTAACTTTTAAAACTACACGGCTCTGATGAGGCCATCAACTCCTATATTAGTGCCAAATTTCAACTTTCGATATCAAATACTTTCGGAGAAAATCGGGTGCGACAGAGGGACAGACAGACAACGAAGTGTCTCCGTATGTTCCGTATGGAACACTAAAAAATGGTAGGGAAGAATTATCAATTATTAATTCCATTGTTAAATTATGAAGTTCAGGTGGATATTTTTTAAGTCAATTAAACTATGAATCTCTAGGGTTGGTTTTTAAGTAACTTAACAATTTCGTTTGAGGTATAGTGTTATAAATTTTTGAAACTAGGAAGTGGTGACTTCTTTGAACGATAGTTTTTGTCCGTTTTACAGTACTTGCAGTTTAGTCACGATTTCTAGTTTTGTTATTATGGTTTAGGTTTATTATTTCTCTATTAGAATTTAGCATATGTATGGTTTCGAGGAGCTTTATAAGTTCCAAGCTGTCATATCTCAATATGAACTTTTGTTGTTAAACCTAAATAATTGAAAATACTCACTCATATGCTAATAATATCCGTAAACATATTCTTAGTTTTATCTTGTCGATGAAAGTCGCGAACCTTCCAAATACTCATAAAAGTTTACTTCACGTTTTAACTAAAACTCATGGAAATCTGAATCAAAAGCACAATCATAATTTAAAAGTTATGGTTTATTTAAAATAATCTTTCAATTTAAAGTGATAAAGCAACATTGGCACGTTCGATGCAATAAATTTAACGACAAACTTGAATTCGGTCGTAAAATGTATTTATTATCCTGCACCCTTCATTCCATTTATTCCGTGTGACGTCCGTTCTGTTAAATAACCAAACTTCGAAAATTGAACTGAGTCATGATAACCAACTCTTTAACTCAAATGTCGATTAGAATTATTAACTTCGAAATAACCCGGAGCGATAATACCGATACTAGGTAACAAGTTATGCGTTTGAAAATCAACAGGCGAGCACGAAACGTTTTTATGCAGAGTATTTTAAATGGTTTAATAAATTATATGGGACAGCTGATTGTGTAATATTAAATTTAAGAATATGCCAACGCAACGGCTCGAAAATGTGTGTGACGAAACACTCATTAAGAGATGGTACGCTAGGCACTTCTCATTTTCCATTAAACTTGTGGTATGTTAGGTCTTCAGGTATATATATTTCTGCAGCAAATACTTCAAAAAATCGAAACTGATAAAGAAACATTAGGTTGGTAACATAACTGTACTGGTACCAATCAACCAAAATCAGTAAAAGTGAAGAAGCCCATCAGGGATGTGTACTATTAACTATTCTGTTCGATATCCACGTTGGAACCATGTTGCCGTTAGGACCAAAGAATAAGAAGAGAACTCCGCAGCATCCCAATAAATGATATTTGTTACTCAGCAACCTCGATAATTTTCAGTTAATCCTAAACAATCTAATGAATGGGTTGTGCGAAAAGGATGATGGTAATTAGTTGATAATATGACAGTACGCCTCTTAATATTAACTCAGTGGAAATACTCAAATATATCGCCTCTTCTCTCCATCGAAGTTGGACTGTGATCAGATAGTGAAGACCAGAATTAACTATATGAAACCAACCTTCTCTAAGTCATTCTCTAGAGGAATCTTGCTCTGGATACTCAATTATCTATTTACTTTAAGGTGCAACACTAAACTGCCACAAAGCTCTTGAGCTCTGGTTATTTCGTATAATACTGTCTGGACTGTTCACATATCACACGACGAAGTGTACGTGTAGAATTAGAACTTATAAACATTATAAAATAACGTAAGGTAACGTACTTAGAACTTAAATTGAGAAGGTAGCTTAATACCCCATACCATAATGCTTTACTTATACTTTCTGTGCAAGGAAAATATTTTTCGGCAGATTTAGGGCGTCTTTGATTCTCAACACTTACCAAGTGTACAAGTATGAAATGTGGATTTCAGACAAAAGATGATGCACCAATGCAGTTTGTGCTATAAAGATTCGACACTGCGCCATTTTATTGTGTCATTAACAAGTGTCAGACGCGCACGAGAGATACATTGGAAAAGTGTGTGCATAGTGTTGTGTTGCTGTGTTCAATATGTCGAAATTTATACCGAACAGACAGTATTAATTTTTTGTTTTCATTTGAAGAAAACAGCTGTTGGATCATCGTAAGATACGTGTGAACGATGGTTTCGGCGTTTCAAAAGTGGTAACTTCGTTGTTGAAGACAAGGAACGTGGAAAACCGCCAAAAAAATACGAAGATGTGGAGTTGCAAGCATTGTTGGACGAATATGATTCGCAAACACAAAAACAACTCGCCGAGCAATTGGGCGTTGGCCAACAAGCTGTTTCCAATTGACTACGAGAGATGGGAAAGAGTCAGAAGACCGGTAGATGGGTACCACATGAGTTGAACGACAGGCAAATGGAAAAGCGTAAAAACACGTGTGACATTTTGCTCGCTCGGTACAAAAGGTCGTTTTTGCATCGTATAGTTATAGGGGATGAAAAGTGGATTTATTTTGAGAATCAAAATCATGGGTGGACCCAGGCTCACAATCCACATCGATCACAAGACCGAATCGCTTTGGCAGAAAGACGATGCTCTGTGTTGATGAGACCAGAGGGGCGTGGTATATTATGAGCTGTTAAAACCTGGGGAAACGGTTAACACTAAACGTTACCAACAACAATTGACCGATTTGAACCGTTCGCTGCTTGAAAAAAGGCCAGAATACCTAAAGAGGCAACACAAAGTGATTTTTCTTGATGACAATGCTCCATCACATACGGCAAAACTAGTTCGTGACACGTTGGAAGCACTCAGCTGGGAAGTTTTACCCCATGCGGCTTACTCACCAGATTTGGTTCGTTTCGATTACCACTTGTTTGCATCGATGTGTCACGCACTTGCTGAACAGCGCTTTGGTTCGTACGAAGATGTGAAAAAATGGCTCGATGAATGGATCGCAGCAAAAGGGAAAGATTTTTACTGGCGTGGTATTCACAAATTGCCCGAAAGATGAGAAAAGTGTATAACAAGCTATGGAGCATACTTTGAATAAAGCACTTTTTATCATTCTTCCGAATTTAACATGTTTTTTTTTGAAAAAAAAATCCATATTTCATACTTGTACACCTGTAAACCACAACTAATGAGGATTTTGTTGAGTTTCAATTAATTTGTTATCATACCCGGAATTGCAATATTAATCCACTATGGCTGGTTTATATAAATAAAAAATAATCCAGTCATTTATTTCATAAAACCAAAAATCTAACTGTTGTGCCTCAATAGGAGTATCAGTGACACTATACAGTTGCTGCCTCAACCGTCAATCTCCAGGCATCTCGATCCTGCACGATCTGACTTGACTCGTTCATGCCCATAACAAGGACAGATCATACTTGGTAGGACCATCTTGTTGGATATCGTTACTTTGATCTTCTACCTTCTACTTTCCCCGTTACTACAAGTTTTTACATGGCATCCACTTTCCTCATAATGTGACCAAAATATTTCAGGTACTGTCTATTAATTCTATTTGAAAGTCGGTCATCTATATAAAGCTCTTCAAGAATAGATACATTAGTACGCTGTTCTGTGTATGATAGTCTGAAGATTTTTCGATATGCTCACATCTCAAACGCATCGATTTGTCTTTTGTCAGCTTGTTTAATGGCCCATTAACTTTGTATTCTTTGTGATAGCAGCAATATGAGGGTATATAGTTATAAATACACTACAAAACACATTAAGACTATTAAGAAAAAGAAAATAACATAAAACATGTTTTGATGTTTCAAGTAGAATCATTTAAGGTTGGATTCAAAACGTCTTTCGCTCAATGCCTAACTTTTATATCTTTCTGTTAGTCTTTTGATCTTCTCTTAGTTGCCAAATCTTATGTCAAAGTCTTTTTTGGTTTCCAGAGGTTGGTTGGTACTTTCTTGTAATTCTCTCGGGAAATTTTGTTCCTTATATTCTCTGTACATGATTTTGCCATCTTCTTCTTCTTCTTCTTTCTCCTTTAATGGGTACTATCCTGGATAGGATAATTGGCCCAGCTTCTTCTTTAGGGGGAAATTTGTCTCAATCTAGGTGAATTTTTTCTCCTTCCAGCCAGTGGGGAATCAATGAAAGGATTTTTTAGGATGGGATTTGCTAGTCAATTTATACTATATTAGAATTTTATGGATGTCTAGAAATTTGTTAATTATCTTTACTCTTTCATCATTGAGATTTGATAGAATGTTCTGAATTTCTAATGGAGCTTGCAATCGTGATGAAACTAATTCTTGATATAAGTTAAAGTTATCTACATGATTTATTGGACATTCTAGAATAATGTGATTTAGAGAACCTACTTGGCCACATTCGCAATGTGGTTTTTCTTTGATATTTAATTAATAGGAGGGCTGGAGTTAGACAATGACCTATTCTCATTCTTATTATTGATGTTACATGTCTTCTGTTTTTATCAGTGAATTTGTTAAAGGTGGGATTGTAGTTGGGGAGAAAAACTATCTTGGAGTAAAATGATCCTTGAAATCTAGGATTGGACTCTAGTTGGACCCAAATTTACATTGGGTCCAACTCAACCATGATTCTTTTTTAATTGGAGATAGGAATATTTCTTTGTTTAATTTTAGATCTGGCGTCCTATATTAGCGAGTTTATCTGCAACCGAAATGCCTTCTATAATACCTCTTTTGGTTAGAAAAGATATATGGTCATTATTTGCTGTGTATTTAGATTTGCTCATTTTCATTAATGCCGCTTTTGAGTCGGCAAAGATTATTGATTGCTTGATATCTTTTTCCAAGATGAATTGAGTGGCTTTGTTAATTGCAATAATCTCTGCTGAGCAAATCTGCATATGTTGTGGCAGATTACTTGCGAATGATATTTTTTCTTCAGGGCTATAAACTCCGTATCCAGCTTTCCCTGATGGATTACAGGACCTATTGTACGAGGCTGGTTTGAAAAGTCCGTGCAAAGTCCGAGAGATGGCACCACCGGCGCGTATCGAGGTCATGTTTAGTTAGTAGCATCTCTTGAATGAACGCACACCAAGTTTCAGCCATATTGGTCTATTTCTTTGTGTTTGGCATTCGTGTGAATCAAGGAACTCGAGTGATTTTCAAGAAATGGCCGAAAAAGAATTTCGTGTGGTGATTAAACATTACTTCATGAAAGGCAAAACGCCTCAGGAGACTAAAGAGAAGCTTGATAAACATTATAGTGACTCGGCACCTTCGATTAGAACAGTTTATAAGTAGTTTCAAAATTTTCGGACTGGCCATATGGGCACAAGTGACGCTGAACGTTCTGGACGGCCTGTGGAGGTTACGACTCCAGAAATCATCGATCAAATCCATGATATGGTGATGGATGACAGAAGAGTTAAGGTGCGTGAGATTGCTAGTGCTGTGGGCATCTCGACTGAACGGGTACATAATATTTTGCATAAACATTTGGTAATGAGAAAGCTATCCGCAAGATGGGTGCCGCGATTGCTCACGCTTGACCAAAAACGGAATCGTGTGAAGTGTTGCAAGGATGGTTTGCAGCTGTTCCAGAAGAATCCGGAGGACTTTAAGCGTCGTTTCGTCACTGTGGATGAAACATGGATACATTACTATACTCCTGAGACCAAACAACAATTTAAACAATGGGTTACCAAGGGGGAATCTGCACCAAAAAAGGCGAAGACCGTTCCTTCGGCCGGAAAGGTTATGGCGACTGTCTTTTGGGATTCGCAAGGGATAATCCTCATCGACTATCTGGAAAAGGGTAAAACTATTACAGGTGAATATTATTCATCGTTATTGGACCGTTCGAAAACCGAGCTGCAAGAAAAACGCCCGCGATTGGCCCACAAGAAAGTCCTTTTCCATCACGACAACGCACCAGCACACACCTCAGCAGTTGTGGACGCAAAATTAATGGAAATAGGATTCCAACTCGTTTCACATCCCCCCTATTCTCCAGACTTCGCTCCCTCGGACTACTATTTGTTCCCCAATTTGAAAAAATGGCTGGCGGGACAAAGATTTTATTCAAACGAGGAGGTGATTGCAGACAGTAATGGATATTTTGCAGACTTGGACAAATCCTATTAAGGGATCAACAAACTAGAACATCGTTGGACGAAGTGTATAAGCCTAAAAGGAGACTATGTCGAAAAAATAAAAAAGGTTTACCCCAAACACATAAGTAGTTTTTATTTTTGCACGGACTTTTCAAACCAGCCTCGTATATTTCCTTTCCTGTATATCCTTGTTTTTAGTAATTTAAATTTCTAACATTGATGGATATATATATTGATAATCTAATTCGAAATTGTGGCAAGGAAGGATTTCATTTTGATACATGTTCGAGAATGTTCTTATTTTATTCCAGCAATCTATTGAGGGAGGAAAAACTCTGTTTTTCCAATAACCCTTCTTGTTTTTTGATAGAAAATATATTTGTATTATGGCGTCTATAATAGGATTGTTTTTGATTTGATAATTCTTCAGAAAGAATTTATAGGTAAGCCATTTTCTTCTTGTTTGGAGATTTGATTCTCCGCATTCTGATAGCGCCGCATACCTTGGGGTTGACCTCATTGTTCCAGAAACATTTCTGAGACTTTGTAATTGAATTATATCTAATTTCCTTAAATCTCCTTGGAAGTATGGTTCAAACACATGACAGGAATAATCCAAGTGACTAAGGATAGTAGCTTTGTATATTAGAACTAAAATTTTTGGGTCTCCTCCCCACCAGGTACCTGCTAACGCTCTCATTATGTTTATGCTTTTGTTCGATTTGTTTTCAATTTGGTTAAAATGGGCTTTCCATTTGAGATTTTTATGTACAATCACCCCTAGGTAGGAGGTTTGATCTTTCCATTCAACTTTTTCAGAGTCTAGTCTGATCTCTGGTTTATCTGCTTTAATGTTCCCTTTACTGAATAGAATACATGATGACTTATTAATAGATAGTTTGAAATTATGAGTCTTTAACCAATCGATATTCTCTCTTGTACATCATTAAGTTCTTTTCCTGTTTGGATTATATTTTTTCCTTTTGCTAATATTGTTAGATCATCAGCATACTGAATAACCTTGCAGGATGTAGGAATTATATCAAATAAGGAGGCAGTGCATATATTAAATAAAATTGGACTCAGAGGGAATCCCTGAGCAATACCCATACTATATGTAGTTGGACCATGAAGTTTTCCAGAATTATCCTTGATGAAGATTTTGCCATCTTAGTTGCTTTGTTTCAATATCACCACATTTTTATTTCGAATTTGGTCTAGATATTCTTAATGGTCATTTAAACACATCTATGATTCGAGTTTCTTTCGGTAGTTTCTCTTTGTTCTCCATGTTCTGCACTATAAATCAGGTTACTTTTTAAAGCATCTCATAGATGTAGTATGGTGGTTCGTTTTTAGTCTCATATTCTCCAGAGTATTCTATTTAGACAGCTTATTATTTGCCTTACATGTGATAAATTTTCATTAATTTCCCTTTCATCTATTGTTATCTCTTCGTTTGTTTTTTATGTGTTGCTAATTTTACAAGCTGAGCAGAAAGCAAGCATAAAAGAGAAAGGAAAAACTGATTTGAAATATAATCGTAGTATATATAGTCTTCTCAGTTGGATATCAAAGCTACTTACTAAGATCTCATTAGAAGAAGTAGCCTGGGCAGGAATCAGTGGAGAACAACAATCCATATCCTCGTCATGTGTTTCATACTCGCAGATCTTACCGAAGCTGTTGACAGAATGAAGTTAGAGGAACTAGTAAGACTACGTAAAAAACATATTTGTCGTCTATTTTAGTAAATGTGACCAAAAATCTAATTTAAGAAACAGCACCTGCGTAAAAATAGATGACCAGTTATTGAGAAAAGTATCTGTGCCTACTGGAATAAAATAGAGAGACAGTCTAATACCAGTTCTGTTCAATGTCATTATGGATAACATAATTACTGAAATAAAAGCAACTGAATTGATTGAAATTAAAATAATCTGATATGCCATTATTGCAAAAGACGAGAATAGTTCACAAAAACCCTTCTTTGAATTTAAGACAACCGCAGACACCTTCAACATGACCATCTCTGTCCGAAAGATCAAGTCTGCGACAATCTCAAGACAATAACAAGGACATATACGAAATGAGGGTCGTTAAGTACCTTGGCGCTACAATCGCTAGCAACTGAGGACTAAAGTAAGAAGCTAGGAAGCAAACAATAAAGCCATCTATTACATCCAAAATAGGGTCATGAACGTTGCGAATAGTGTCAGATTTTACAGTACTTCCATGAGATCTATCATGACAAACACTACCGAAAAGAGGACGAAACAACTTAGACGAAACGTCTTCTGTAAACAAGTCAAATGGGCACTATGCTTGATAATCGGCTACACACTTCGAGGCTATGTGTGGAGTGACGACATTTGAGACGTCTGCGGAGTCCAGAACATCGTAGGATAGAGTACAATGCAAAGAAGGAAATGGAAGGACCACGTCGAGAATTGCTGTAGACAAACTCCCGAAAACTGCTAAAAGCAAAAAAAGTGCTTTCAATTGTTTATATCCGTGTACAGGATTTGGTCTTAACTTAAGAAGAAGCTTTATTTCCCATTTTTAATATCTTTCTTTTTTTTTCGTGCCATATGTTTGAAAACGTCTTTACAATTTGTTACAATAATTTAGTCATTGGCGAACAGAAGGGTAAACAAATATGTCTCTTTTAAAACATATGTTTTAAAGAGGGTAGATAGCATATAGTTTTTATGTAACTAAAGCTAATAGCGGAATACTCCCGGCATAATTTTCTCGAAAGTGTAAATGACATGGTTTTTGATCTATATGAAAAAAGCAAAACTGTATTCTAAAAATCCAGTTTGTCAGAAGAATGTTTTTTCCTGAAATCTAAATCAGACATGACCAGTTTCATTTACTGTTATGCATTATTTCCGTGGTTTGAATAAATGTCTTCGTCATTGCAATTATTATTCAATTTACTGCTTGGGCTGTAAATTAGTTTGGCCTGTCAAGTTCGTGTCTGAGCAATGCCTTTCCAGCGCATCTTGCATAATTATTTTCTCGTCAATATTAAGGTCAAGATGCAACGACGTTAATATCATGGCTTTGTCTGGTTTATCAGCGTAATTTAATTGTTTTACAAAATCGAAAATTAATTTTTGTACTAAATTGCAGAATAGTGTAAATCTGAAATGATTTATTTAGTCCACAGCTGCCAACAGCTTTGTGAATAAATAGTTATAACAACAATTATTATTTGTTTATTATATTTTATATTGTTCTATATGAATGCAAAAACAATTTTTTATACGTCTGGAAAGTGAGAGCTTTATTGCAGTACTCTTTAGCTTTCAGGACTCTATTTTTGTTCACTCATCTTCCAAAATAGTGCCAGAGTAATATTTAACTGTGTGGTTAAAAACAATTGTTTTATTGTTTGAAAATTTATTTGGATTTGTTATTCAATTCCAACGGCATTTCTTGTAATTCCTCTTTTATGTTGGCGATTAAACTGACATCATCTGCGAATCTTAAAAATCGTTCAGAGTCCATTAGTATTCCTTTATTTTCCCACTTTAGCGATGTCTTCTAGAGTCAACGTGAACAGCTTTGGGGATATTAAGTCGCCTTATCTAGTTCCCCTTTTAATTTTGATTTTTTTTGTTCTTTCTTCAAGCAATATTTGTGATGGTGTGATGCATCTCTCTACTGAATCAAATACTTTTGCTATTGCTATCAACAAGGTGACCTTATATTCATTTGCTTTTTCCACTTGTAATCTAGTTATTTGAAGATATTCCGAAGTGCCGTATCCCCATCTAAATCCCGCTTATTCACGTCATTGATAAGTATCTAGTTTGTTCGTTAATCTATATATTAGAGTATGATTCTAGTGAGGATTTTATATAATACCGATAACAGGCTAATGGGTCTGTAATTCTCCAATTTAAATTTGTTCCCCTTTTTAAAAATAAACACAATCACGGCGTTTATCCAAGATATTAGCATTTTACTTTCTATAAGGCACCTGTTAAATAAAGTCTGAAGGGTTACATTATGAATACCCCTCTATACATTATCATTTCTATAGTTATTTCATCGCCCCTGGTTCTTTGTCGTTGTGCACATATTGTATAACGTTCATTATTTCATCCATTGTTATATCAGGAATTTGTTCAGATCTCATTTCTTACTATCACTCTATTTCCATCTTCTTTCTCGGGCGGTGGCGATTTTTCATGTCATACACTATTTGATAATATTTTTTTGTAGTCTTTATCTCTTGGATTTGTGCAAATTCTTGGTTATCGTTATTTATAAGTTTTATTATTTGATGTTTCCCTTCCTTCATTTGTTTAGGTGTTTCAAACTTGTTC
Organism: Pachyrhynchus sulphureomaculatus; assembly: GCA_019049505.1. NCBI lineage: Eukaryota > Metazoa > Arthropoda > Insecta > Coleoptera > Curculionidae > Pachyrhynchus > Pachyrhynchus sulphureomaculatus. The sequence goes on along the minus strand of CM032447.1, from coordinate 197,042,690 downwards.
CCTCTTTCAAAGTTTCTTCTATTTTCGAGTTTCTGTACTCTCTGACGTCTTCTCAGATCTTCTTCTTTTGTGTCTATTTTTGCCAATTTAATCTGCCATTTGTAGGATCATTTCTTAATAGTCTTAACTGTTTTATTAAATTTTGTGTTTTTTTTTTTCTTTTTTCGATGTTGCTATTTGTCCTGTATTCATAAGTAGGCTGTTGGTATTTTTATTCAACTTTACTCTTCATTTAACGGCTCGGGTTTAAATTTTAATAACACAAATATAAGCTCTTATTTTAATAATAGTCAAAAAATACCTGGCACAAATATCTAAAAATTAATCTTACCCAAACAAATAAAGTAATATATCTTTACTTGGTAAGGACGGCTTTTAAAACCACGTACACGATATTTTAGATATAAAAGTAATATTATAACTATTTCTTTCAAAGTTTATAATCTTTTTTGTTTTTTGTGGGTATGTAGATTTTTAAGTTCTGCCCAAAGCTCGACTATAGTTGGTTGCTGAGAGTGCGTGCCTAGAACGCAACCCAAAATTTTGAATAGATGTATCTTCTGGAGCTTTATCAGAACTTGCAAGTTTATTCAATTTTTGTATATCAAATCAGATTATTTATTCTACCCTTGTTAAACTGTATATATTTCCATAGAGTTAGAACAGTTCTATATACACTTATATACAAAGATCTCCTATTTCTAATTCAATGAAAAATTATTGCTTATACCGTTATCTTGTATACTAATAGTTTAAGGAAAGGTTCTAAGAAAATTTGAGGTAAAAAATTTAAAGTAAAATTTTAAGCAGAGTCTGAGGTAAAATTTTAGGCAAAATCTGAGTCTTTAGATTATCATATAATAATCCCAAAAAAATGATAGATTTAGTTACTCTTACCTGATGAAGGTGATCATGATAATGGTCTTGGAGTAAACGTGCAGTACTCTGTGGGTCTTGCAGACAGTACTTCGTCGACTGCTGATGCTCTCTGCATATGATCTCTTGCCCATGTTTTTTGGTTTCATCTTCCTCGATGAATATGGAGCTGGCGCATTCAGTTATATTATAATTCTAAATAAAAGGTATTTAACAGTTAATAAAGAAAACTGATATTTCCTCTATCAAACATGAAAATATCTTACGGTATCTGAATACAAACACCAAGGTAGGTCTATTTTCGCAACTATATTTTTCAGGTTAGATTTTACGTTTACGTGTTTTATATTTTATCCGAGGAATGTTGAAATAAAAATATTATCAATATTGTTAACGCAAATCTTGATTGCTACTTCCATATTTTAGATGTCTTCTTGACACACAATAGGGATATGGCATCTAGAAAAAGAAAAAAGGAGGCTCCAAGGAAGTTATGATCTTTAGGTTTCTAAATATATAATGTTAGGAGCAATTTATATTTTTAAATACTCTAAGCTATATCAAAAAATCTGGGCTTATTAATCGATTCTTATTTATTTTATTTTATTTATTATTTATTTATCTTATTTAAGACTAAGCCAGGAAATTAAAATTAATTTACACTGACATTTTCTTACTGGAGAAATTAACAATCTTTCTTGCGACATTCTTTTGTGATGTAGTATATGGCCATTGTGCTGATAGTGCCGATACGTATAGGATACACATGGTTTAGAATTCATGTCGGCGCTTTATCTGTAGTGTCGAGAATCGGATTTGTCATTTCGATACGACGCCGGTTGGCTTAATATGCAAACTACATTTTGCCTAATTTTTTTAACAAAATCTTAAAAACTGTTTTACTTATTTAACAAAATTGCTTCCGCAATGATATACATAATCTTAGTCTTCGGACATACTTGAAAAATAATATACTTCGACAGAAATTTAATATTCCTATTCCATTTATGCGAATTCTTATAATTTAGCCAGATCTTTCAAAAATGAGGACATAAAATTTTCAAATTTATTTAATTAACGTTAATAAAGTAACACGTAGGCTGAAAAGTTTTTGGTCTAGCTACTTAAAACTTTATTCATCAACATAGTCTCCTTCAAGAGCCATATGATCAGTCCAACGCTTTCCTAACATTTCTATACCTTTCTTGTAGAAGGATTTGTCTTTGCCTTCAAAATAGGCCCTAGCTTCGGCGATAACCTCTTGAGCCAATCTCATCATTTTCCTGGTCTAAGAATAGATAATAGTCGCTGGGGGCCAAATCTGAAGAACACGGTGGATGAGGAAAAAATTCATACTTCAATTCATGCAATTTTGCCATCGTAACCATTGACTTGTGACACGATGCACTGTCTTGTTGAAAGAGCACTTTTTTTTTATTCATTTGGGGCTGTTTCTTTGCATTTTCTGCCTTCAAATGCACCAATAACTTTATATAGTATTCTCTATTGATGATTTTTCCCTTCTTAGCATAGTCGACAGAAATTATTCCATGCGCATCCCAAAATACAGAGGCCAAAGCCTTCCCAGCCGGCTGTTGTATCTTTGGTCATTTCGGGCGGTTTTCACCGGCTGCTATCCACTCAGCTGACTGCCAATTTGATTCCGGTGGGTAGAGGTGGATCCAAGTTTCATACATTCCCACATATGGCTTGAAAAAACCCTTTTTATTGCGCTTAGACAGGTCCAAACAGCGCTTAGAACCATCAGCACGTTGTTGTTTTTATGGACCACTGTGAGCAAACGCGGTACCCATTTCGAGCAGAGCTTTCTCATACCCAAATGTTCATGCAAAATATGACCACCACGTTCTTTTGATGTCTTTAGGGTGTCAGCTATCCCACGCAATGTCACTTTATGATCATCCAAAATAATTTTATGGATTTTTTATGTTTTCTGGTGTAACCACCTCATTTGGGCGTCCAGAGCGTTCAGCATCATTGATATCTGTACGACCGTGTTTAAATTCAGCATATTAGAAAATGGTGAGTGATCTTCCAGGGTCAGAATCCTCGTAATACTTATCAAGCCATTGCTTTGCTTGAACGGCATTTTTCCCATCAAAAAGAGTGTTTAATCAACACACGAAATTCGATTTTTTCCATTGTTTTGAAAATATCAGAAGTAGCGTCACCAAAACCACTGTAACTTGTAAACTATGAAATGTCATGAAGTTTTGACACGTATCGTTCGTAGCTTGGTACTTCCTAAAAATTTTTTGAAAAGGGCGACATTAATGTGTCAGACCAACAACTTTTCAGCCTACATGTTATTACTCAATCTACCTATATGGCTTACTACACTCCCGCTTTTTTCTCTTTTCCATTTTCTTCTTTTTCTACCTTTCATTTTTTTTATGTCTACTTTTCTTTGTCATCGTCACTTTCTTCTTCACTACCTCTCTCTTTCTTTTTTTTTACCTTTCATTTTTTTTATGTCTACTTTTCTTTGTCATCGTCATTTTCTTCTTCACTACCTCTCTCTCTTTCTTTTCTTTTCTGCCTTTTAGTTCTTTTTATGTCTACTTTTCTTTGTCTGCTATTCGTTGTACTTTTATACTGTGATTTTTGCTGTCATTTTATATAGTTATCTGCAATATATTATGTTTCCAAAATGTTTCTGTTCTTTTCTAATGACCCGAACAACACGCAGCAAGTAATAGTTTGCACTCAAATTCATTAATACTGGATGCAACGATCTTTTCGTTAATTATATTTAATAATTATTATAATTAATATTAAACAATGTTAGGTTTGTCTTTGCAATTGGTAAAAGAAACAGTTTTTTACCATACAGAAAATTTAATTTAGAGTCATGCAAAACTTATAAACAGCTGTACAGTTTACATATCTGAAGTCAAGACAAGTCTTAAGTCAAAAGATAAAAATATTAATGTGATTTTAATTACTAATATTTACTGGGGTTGCTTTAATTTTAAAAAAAAGGCAATCAATATGATTTCTTCGAAATTACTCTCAGCCTTACATTTTAGACGCAGACATTATTTAAATATCAAGTTTACTCACAGGTAACCTCAATAAGTTTTTCCTTGGTATTATGTGAAAACGTACTCTCCCCTAGCCTAAGTGTTTAGCACAATAAATTAGACCTTTTTATCAGTATGTTGTGACACTAGCGTAGGCTATGGTCACTCTCACTTGAAAATGTTGACAAATGAAGTTAGGCGAAGAGAAATAAGTCACATGGTACTCAATAAATTCAATACAGCGAGACAAAAATTTGGTTTTTGTTCAGACATGATATATGTCTTATGATATCCGAAAGAAGCACATTTCGTGACCATTAAAAAATTGTAAAGGATGTCATGCGTTTCCTTTACCAAGTCTTGCACAAAACAATTTGTTTGATACTCTTTCTAACTGTTCGTCAAAACATGATGTCACTCTTACCAGTCTAATTTGACATTTACAAACAAATGCCATAAAACGACTGACACAACCTGTTAAAAGTTGGGGCTTTCGACACTGAAAAAATATAACAACTGGCGCTATTATTTTTTTTTGTATCCGAAAGCTTCGGTTTGTACCTGGAAAAAAGGTGTAGATTTTTAAGGCTACCTTATAAAATACATTTTACGAAATATTAATTTTTTTTTTAAAAAAAAGCACAAACCACAACATAAATAACCGGTAAAGTGCAAGTTGGACTTGCGCAATTCGTGTTGCGTACGTTGATGGTTTTAAAACAAAAATTTTTGTTACGGAGGTATTAAATGATCAGTGACTTCACAAAACACATCCTAGATGAGTTTTCAACAAAGTTTTTTCCGATCTTTACTGAAAACTGATGACATGGAAATTTTTGTTTCTTTTTTTTTATATACGAGATAAATTATTAAAAGCGAGGCACTCGTGATAATTTCCATTCAATCTACACCCTCTAGAGAATATTCCAGAATTTTTCAAAATGTTTTGATCAGTACAGACAGAGGGGGGGAAACAGCGATTTTTCGCAATTTATTAAAAATAAAACAAAGAGAAGTATGCGCAAGTATTACATTATATATTATATATATATATATATATATATATATATATATATATATATATATATATATACATATATATATATATATATATATATATATATATTATATATATATATATATATATACATATATAAATATATGTATATATATATATATATATATATATATATATATATATATATATATACATATATATATATATATATATATATATATATATATATATATATATATATATATACATATATACGAGGCTGGTTTGAAAAGTCCGTGCAAAAAATAAAAACTACTTATGTGTTTGGGGTAAACCTTTTTTTATTTTTCGACATAGTCTCCTTTTAGGCTTATACACTTCGTCCAACGATGTTCTAGTTTGTTGTTCCCTTCCGAATAATAGGACTTGTCCAAGTCTGCAAAATATCCATTAGTGTCTGCAATCACCTCCTCGTTTGAATAAAATCTTTGTCCCGCCAGCCATTTCTTCAAATTGGGGAACAAATAGTAGTCCGAGGGAGCCAAGTCTGGAAAATAGGGGGGATGTAAAACGAGTTGGAATCCTATTTCCATTAATTTTGCGACCACAACTGCTGAGGTGTGTGCTGGTGCGTTGTCGTGATGGAAAAGGACTTTCCTGTGGGCCAATCGCGGGCGTTTTTCTTGCAGCTCGGTTTTCAAACGGTCCAATAACGATGAATAATATTCACCTGTAATAGTTTTACCCTTTTCCAGATAGTCGATGAGGATTATCCTTTGCGAATCCCAAGAGACAGTCGCCATAACCTTTCCGGCCGAAGGAACGGTCTTCGCCTTTTTTGGTGCAGATTCCCCCTTGGTAACCCATTGTTTAGATTGTTGTTTGGTCTCAGGAGTATAGTTATCTATCCATGTTTCATCCAGAGTGACGAAACGACGCTTAAAGTCCTCCGGATTCTTCTGGAACAGCTGCAAACCATCCTTGCAACACTTCACACGATTCCGTTTTTGGTCAAGCGTGAGCAATCGCGGCACCCCATCTTGCGGATAGCTTTCTCATGTCCAAATGTTTATGCAAAATATTATGTACCGTTCAGTCGACATGCCCACAGCACTAGCAATCTCACGCACCTTAACTCTTCTGTCATCCATCACAATATCATGGATTTGATCAATGATTTCTGGAGTCGTAACCTCCAGAGGCCATCCAGAACGTTCAGCGTCACTTGTGCCCATATGGCCAGTCCGAAAATTTTGAAACCACTTATAAACTGTTCTAATCGAAGGTGCAGAGTCACCATAATGTTTATCAAGCTTCTCTTTAGTCTCCTGAGGCGTTTTTTGCCTTTCATAAAGTAATATTTAATCACCACACGAAATTCTTTTTCGTCCATTTCTTGAAAATCACTCGACTTCTTTGATTCACACGAATGCCAAACACAAAGAAATAGACCAATATAGCTGAAACTTGGTGTGCGTTCATTCAAGAGATGCTACTAACTAAACATGACCTCGATACGCGCCGGTGGTGCCATCTCTCGGACTTTGCACGGACTTTTCAAACCAGCCTCATATATATATATATATATATATATATATATATATATATATATATATATATATATATATATATTTGAACTCGTCTCTTTACAAGCTTGCATTTGACACCCCACTCGATGACTCGGTAAAAAAAAAATTCGGATATCACCCCCAAAACTAACCCCTTAAGTCAAAATTTAACTTTCAAAACTTCACGGCTCTGATGAGACCATTAATTCCTATATTAGAGCCAAATTTCAACTTTCTATGTTAAATAGTTTCGGAGAAAATCGGATGTGACAGATAGACCGACGGACAACAAAGTCATCTTATTTCCTTATGGAATACTAAAAAGAATTAGAAAATAATTAGAACCGTGCATTTTTAGCGAAACAATGAACCGCACAAATTTAAAAATTAAGGAATTATGAACATTTTAATGGTAATTTAGGATTTTTTAGTGAAAAGCAATACATAATAAACCAAAACACCTTCAAACTGCTAATTGTACAAATTTTTATAATAATATTTTTTTATAAATTGATGAAAGAAACTGTTACTATTCATTAACGGAAAACTTGAAGACAATAAGAAAGGTTACGGGTAGAGAGAACAGAGAACAACTGTGGCTAAAAGAAAAGGGAAAAAGTTGAATACTAGCCTTTCGGTAACCCAAATTTATACTTATGCGGCCACAGAATATAGAATATTCTCGAAGAGAAGGCTTAACGAACCAGACCCTGAAATTTGAAATCTCTAAAAGAAAGTTTCGTCGGCACAGCTGCCGAAATTCGGTTTACAAAGCTGCGTCATCGATGAATAGTCTAGACGTTAAACCCATTCTTACAAAAACAATAGCGGACATATGGAATAAGAGTATTTGGTTTGAAAGCAGTTTTAACATAATTTCTAGATAAATATTTTTTAACGTTTTCGCATGGAATTTTTATTTGAGTATTTGCATTAGATATATTGTAACACGTAGACTGAAAAGTTTTCGTTCCGACATATAGATGTCTCCCTTTTCAAAAAATCCATACGACTTTTAGAAAGTACCAACCTTCAAACGTTATGTGTCAAAATTTCATGACATTTGGACCATTAATTTACAAGTTAAAGTGGTTTTAGTGTCGCTACTTTTGATATTTTCAAAACAATGGAAAAAATCGAATTTCGTGTGTTGATTAAACACTGTTTTTTGATAGGAAAAAATATCGTTCAAGCACTCTGACCTAGGAAAACCACTCATCATTTACTGGTATGCTGAATTTAAACGCGGTCGTACAGACAGAAATGATGTTGAACGCTCTGGATGCCCAAATGAGGTGGTTATACCGGAAAACATAAAAAAATCCACCAAATTGTTTTGGATGACCTTAAAGTGAAATTGCGTGGGATAGCTGACTAAAGATATGAAAAAACCCGTATTGGTCATATTTTGCTTGAACATTTGGGCATGATAAAGATCCGTTCGAAGTGGGTAATGCGTTTGCTCACAATGGACCAAAAACAACAACGTATTGATGATTCTTAGCGTCATTTGGACCTGTTTAAGAGCAAAAAAAGTTTTTTTTTCATGCTATGTGTGACACGGGATGAAACATGGATCCACCACTACACACCGGAATCAAATCGGCAAGATAGCAGCCGGTGTAAGCCGCTCAAAGCGACCAAAGACACAATAGTTGGCTGGGAAGGTTTTGGCCTCTGTATTTTGGGAAGCTCATGGAATAATTTTCATCGACTCTGCTGAGAAGGGAAAAATCACCAATAGCGAATATTATATAAAGTTATTGGTGCGTTTGAAGGTAGAAATCGCAACGAAACGGCCCCAAACGAACAAGAAAAAAGGGCTCTTTCATCAAAACAATGCCCCGTGTCACAAGTCAATGGTTACGATGACAAAATTCCATGAATTGAAGTTTAAATTGCTTCCTCATCCACCGTATTCTCCAGATTTGATCCCTAGCAACTATTATCTATTCGCAGATTTCAAGAAAATGCTCGCGGGAAAGAGATTTAGCTCCAATGAAGAAGTTATCGCCGAAACTGAGGCCTGTTTTGAAGGCAAAGATAAATCCTTCTATAAGAAAGGTTTAGGAACGTTAGAAAAGCATTGGACTGATTGTACCGCTCTTGAGACTATGTTGAAGAATAAAATCGAATTTTGCAAAAAAACTGTGTTTTAAGTAGCTAGACTAAAAACTTTTCATGTGTTATATAGGCTTGGTATATGATAATTATACCACCCATACAGATACAATTTATACTGTGTAGGAAAACACATTATTAAACATAGTCCTATAAAAGCTATTCATCAAATACGTGGCAAGAATCCCGACAACTTGTTCTTAATGTAGTTTTGATGACTAAGCTCTTATACGATGCCGCAGCTTATAGCACAAACTAACTAGGATGTGTTTCCGTAACGGTTTAAGGCTTAACGCCACACGTCATTTAACGTTTCTAGAAATATGGGTCAATCATGATAAACTGCTACATTCAGTTAGAACTGGGCAAATTTTTCTATGAAAAATGATGCGGCTTTTGTTTTTTTCTTGATAAATTGAAGAGGAAATAAGGAACACAAAAAAGATATACAGCAAATAAAAATATTAAATTTATATGAGGCGAGTATCAAGGCTTATAAGTAATCAGCAGAAGTTCAAGGGAAATAAATAAGTAAAAATAAACATTAGAAAAAAATCGGTCAAGTGCAAATTGAATTTGCGCAATTAGTATTCCGTACGTTGATCGCTTTTAAAATAAAAATTTTCGTTACAGAGGTATAAAATGATCAGGGACATTACGAAAACACCCCAAATGAGTTTTCTACAAAGTTTGTTTCCGATCTTCACTAATAACTGATGACCTTGAAGTTTTTTTTTTTTATTTACCAGATAAATTATTAAAGGTAATGCACTCGTGATAATTTTTGTTCAATCTACATACCGTCGAGAATATTCCGGCATTTTCTCAAAATTCTTTGATCAGTACTTTTCGAGATTAAGGAGGGGAAGCGATTTTCGCGATTTTTAAAAAATAATGTAAAGAAAAGTATTATTGCTGTTAACATTATTTCTTCTGCTAAAATTTTAGTGAACAATTTTAGTACTGCACTCATTAAGCTAATACCTCGATAGTATTTTGGATCTGTCCTTTCTCCTTTTTGAGAATTGGTAACAAGATGCTTTCTTTTCATTCGGATGGTATAATCTGGGCTGTGAGTATTTTGTTAAAGAAAATCTGTAATTCTTCTAGTAATTTATCACCTCCATATTTGATCATTTTGTTCTTAATTTCGTTCATGCCCGGGGCTTTTCTGTTTTTTAGTTTCGCTGCCATGTGCTGTATTTGATTCAAGGAAATGGTTCTATTTGGTTGGGCAACATTTTCATCTTCATGCTGTATTTCCTGTTTTAATGAATTGGTTTCTGATGGACTGTAGAGTTTTTCGAAATATCTTTCCCATTCTTCCACCGTAATTTTTGTATTTTGTATCTACTCATTTATTGTTTTTTTTTTCTGTTTCTAAGTAGATTCCATATTTTTTTTTGTCCTCCGTACAGATCATGTTCAATATCGTTCGAAAATTTCTCCCGATGCTCTCTTTTGATTCTCTGAATATTCTCGTTGACCCTGTTTCTTACATTTTTATAATCATTGTATGTTATAGCATTGGATCTGTATTGTAGGTACGATTTTCTTTTTTCTTCAGCTAATGTCTTAACTTCTTGTTTGAACCAAGGCTTTGTGTTTGGTTTTCCCCCTTTCTTTATATTCCTTCTTCCAAATGCTGCTTCTGCTGCTTCTAGCATATTAGTTTTTAGTTTTGTCCATGCCGTTTCTACGTCATCGGACTCACGGAATAATTAGTGGCTATTTTTTCGGTTGATATAGATATTTGGTTGAGTCGTCGGATAGAGATTCTATATTGATATAATAATATATCCCTCCATTACCCAAAAACTAGGTATTATACGTAAGTATTATATATGAACTAAATTTGAAATTGATACCTCTCTTTAGTCGAGAGTTATCCAGCCAACAGGTACATAGATATACAGGGCGATAGATAGACTGACGTAAACGAGTGACTACATTTTTCGTTATTTAAGGATCCTGAAACCTGAAGATATCGGAGTATGATTTTCCATGAATATAACATTTCCCTTTAGCGAGAAAACTAGTAGTAATAGGTTATATATATATATATATATATATATATATATATATATATATATATATATATATATATATATATCTATATATATATATATATATATATATATATATATATATATATATATATATATATATATATATGTATATATATATATATATAGTTATATATATATATATATATATATATATATATATATATATATATATATATATATATATATATATATATATATATACATACATACATGTTTCAACCTGTTGGAAGTTTGTGTTATTTAGTTATTCGTGGGTAATTTATGGAGATACTCTTTATAATATTTACAGTTGATCATATTTACAAATATTAGTAACTAATGTAATTTAACCCTTATCTTCGTTTAAAACTTAATAAGTTCATATAGTTTATAAGGTTTACAGTTTGCAAAATGAAGAGTTACAGAACTCTTAAGTAGTAATGAATATACTTGGGATATGTAAGTATCGTGGTACTGCGTTTTCCATGAAACCTAATTTTCGCATGGTAGTAAAACGCGTTAATAGTATTACAAAAAAAAAACGATCACTGGGAGGAAGACAGAGCTTCTCGTTAAAAGGCTTGAGTTTGTTTGGATGTACCCCACTTGATTTACTCAGAGCAGATGCATCCAGAAGAATGATTGATAGTCAATTGTATCGCTAACCTCCGTTAGGAGAAGGCAAATTAAGAGGAAGAATAATAATACTAGACTGTACTCGCGGCCGCACGATAATATATATCCTCGCCTTCAAAATAATCTATGAAAACCCCAGCGTATGTTTATGAAATATATTCAATATATTCTCGTTAAAAAACTTGAGTTTGTTTGGATGTACCCCACTTGATTTACTCACAGCAGATGCATCCAGAAGAATGATTGATAGTCAATTGTATCGCCAACCTCCGTAAGGAGAAGGCAAATTAAGAGGAAGAATAATAATACTAGACTGTACTACCGGCCGCACGATAATATATACCCTCGCCTTCAAAATATATTCTATGAAAATCCCAGCGTATGTTTATGGAATATATTCAATATACTAAGTTTGACGCTTATTAGTGTCAAACTTTTCTAAACTAATTTGCCGGTAAAATAGATCAAAATCGGCTAAATTATAAAAAAAATATATAAAATTATAACTACTTTAAACGCTGTTCATGTCCATTATTTAGAAGTGTACTGTTCAAATTTGAGCAAAATTAGTCTATCATTAAAGAAGATATAAAAATTTACATTTCAACAGCTATCAATGACAAAAAACTTACTTTTACTTATTAATTTAACATATACCATTCAAATGTTATGAGAATCTACTTAATACAGAAAATATAGGTCAGGGTTGACTTAAGTAAGGTAAATAAAAGAGATACTGGCCTTTTAGTTTTAAGAGTTTTTAGTCAAAAATTACTTAAAATACCTCTACCTTCAAATTTGAATAAATCGATATAAGTAATATTTTACCATCCATCAATATCAAAAACCATTCTTTTAATAAAACCTATTTCGGCAAAATATTTTTTACGTGAACAAATAACTATCAGTGATAAACGAAAATCTTTGATATTCTATCAACTGGATAAAGAACTTTAACTGCTAGATCATTTTCGCATTTATGTTTGTTTATTGTTAAATGTTATGAATACTTTAGCGTTTAAAAGTGTAGAAAATCCCTTTATACCAGTCAGTTTTTGTTTGTTTGACCAAAATACCAATAAATCTACTAAATACACGATGTGTTACAGTATCTGTAAATTATTATTCTTTAATTATATTTATACAAAGGTGTTAAAATTTTCATGCATTTTGTGCGGGCATCATTCGAAATATAGGATTTTTAATAACTTTTAGAACATTCTAATCACCCACCCCACAAAATCATGCTTACCAAGCTTTAGAAAATTTTACTCACAAGTTAGGACAAATTATATATTTTTACAAATTTGCAAGGTCATTCTATACACAAATTAGTCAAGACACATAATTTTCACGAAACTCTAAAACGTTCTATTTCTAAATCAAACGATATAAATATGTCAATAAAGCTCTAGGTGAGACACTGTTTTTATTATTTGCAGACTGTTTTAACAGATAAAAAAAAAAAATAAAAACCAAGTCAATTGCAAATATAGATATAACTAAATAAAACTCAATACTAAACAATAACAATACAAACAATCTAATATTTTTTAAGAACCCAAAATTAAACTGGAATTGTTTGTTCTGCTTTAAAACAAAAAAAAGAAGCATATGAAAACGCAGTGGAAGATTAATTAAATTTATTTATTTAAGTCCTAGAAATAAATTATAAAAGCTGTATGCGACTGCTAAATTATTAAACATGACCGTTCGACTCCAGCCTAACTTCAACAAAGTCTCCAACCTTTTATCATACAACGTCATACCGTGCGTCGTTATTTTTCATTTGATGCTAGTAGTACAGTATTTTTCAAGATCTAAGAAAGTGATTTGGCAAATTGATGCAATAAAAACATTAAACGACCGTTAGGGGGTCGTAATTGATATATATATATATATATATATATATATATATATATATATATATATATATATATATACGTATATATATATATATACGTATATATATATATATATATATATATATATATATATATATATATATATATATATATATATATATATATATATCTATATACTTCCCTTTCAACCTAACATTTTATTGGCTACTTCGTGTTTATAAATATAAAGAATATTCTTAATTTTGTCTGCAGTATTATAATGAAATAGTGTGTATTATAAAGTTCAATAGTGTCTTAAAATGTCCGAAGCCCTTTCCGTCAGAAACCGCAAATGTTTGCCCGTTGAGGCAAAAGAGATAGTTAAAAGTGTTTATTTAAAGTTAGTGAAGTGAGGCTACGAAAAGTACTTTTCATTGATGGAGACATTAGCTTTAACAAGTATCTCCGAAAATACAGTTTGGAAAATTGTAAATAATCCGATAGCGCCTAAAAAAACACGAAAAGACAAAGGTGTGTCAAGACGTATTGATTTCTGTCAAGAAGACTTAATCCGCCGCAAAATTTATGAAATGTATGCAGAACAAAATGTTCCTACGTTATTGTCACTTTCACGGAGGCTGTCCGAGGATAGTTGTGACATAAAGTGTTTCATTACAACTTTATGGCGTATTCTCCTTCGTCTGAGATTTTTGTTCAAAAAATAGACAAAAGGCAAGTTATAATGGAATCACGGTGCTTACAACAACTCAGAATGGAATATCTTGAAAAAAATAAATACAGCTAGCTCGAAAAATCGAACGATAATCTACCTAGAAGAGACTTGGTATGACACCCACAACACACCCAGTAAAGGATGGATTAATAAATCCAAAAAATGCCACACTAAAGCTCCATCAAATAAAGGTAAAAGAATAATTATTTTACATGCGGGGTCAGAAGAAGGCTGGATAGCAGAATGTCTATTTCTAGCAGCCAAGAATATTTCAGATTCCAGCTTAAATTATCATTGTGATACAACCGCTGAAGTTTTTGAAGATTGGCTTCAAAACAAATTAATGCCGAATAGCTGTATTGTGATGGATAAATAATGCATCCTATCATATTCGCCAAATGAGTAAGGTAACAAGTTCTACCAGTAGAAAAAGGGAAATACAAGCCTTTTTGTGCGAACGTGACATATATTTCCATGAAAGTTATACAGTTAAACAATTGTTAGAAGTTTTAAAAAGTTATAATGTTTCAAAGGAATATGTTTGTGATAAAATTGCAAAGGAAGCAAGACACGAAATAATTCGGCTTCCACCATATTATTGCACCTTTAATGCGATCGAGTTAACATGGCATAAAATAAAGTCTAATATACGTGCTTACAATAATACACCCACTTTAAACAGTAGTGTGATTGAGTTGATAAAGACAGAAGTCAAAAATGTAACCGTTAAAAACTGGAGACTCTGTATTCAACACGTCAAAAAAATTGAAAACTCATATAGATGTATGTACATAAATATAAATAGTTTAGAACCTGTAAAAAAACTTATTATTGATTTGCAAGATAGTAGCGATAGCGAAATTGAACTAGATATTAATTAATAATTAAAATTGTAACAAATGTACGCGACACTGTACACTATTTTAATATATTTGTGTAATTACTATATGGTGTATTATTCAGTACATAAAACATTAAAATTCAACTGTCTTATCACAATAAAATTTTAAACCCAACAATTATACAATCAGGTATAGTGCGGCCCTGCACGATGCCTTGTCATTAAACACCCATAAATTAATCACTTTCGAATCTTGTTGAATTTTGAATGGGTATAGGTAGCTAAGTCATTTTCTTAGATCGTGAAAAATACTGTACATATGAACTTTTTGTCCTTAAAATGACCCACGCTCTATAAGGAAATATACAAGATGTATACTTCTTTCAATAATTTAAAAATGTGATACACAATTTTATTTTGTTTTTATCAATGAAAATACTACTGCCACCTTATCCGGTATGACAGACATGATTTAAGATACTCTGTATAATAAGTTTCATCCACTAAATCCACTAAAAATACAATTAATTTTATCAAATAGTTTTTGTCAAAATTAGAGCAGCAGATGTTTAAAACTAGGATTTTATTGAAGATTTCCTGAAAATGTCTATACTAAACGTTAGCAAATATTCCAGGCGTGGTAATTAGCGCAGTATTATTAAATTTTGTCCTTGACTCCACAATTTCCGCATCACATGCCTTGTAAATGCCATGGCTGAAACATTTTGCTCGAGTTCTAGGAAGAACATTTGCCAAATTTCTTGCTTTACTCGGGAATAATATTATCTTTTAGCATGTCATTCATGACATACTATTTTCCGGATTTAAAATATCTTTTAAAATTTATTGTAGGATTTATAATTTAATACTGCTTTGACATATATTAAGGAGTTGTTTAATTTAAGAAGTATTTGTTCTACGTTCTCCAAGATAATACGGTTGTGCTAAGAACAGGAAAATCTTGGAGAGACGGGGAAGAACATGCAGAAAAAGACTTAAAAACCATAGAATGCGCGTTTGACAGCATCTCTCTATTAATAAACTTTCAATTAACTAGAATCCATTTAGTTGTAATAAAACACACTTTTAATTATAGTAAACCAACGTAAAGAATATATATTTAAAGATACTTTTCAAACTAGATATATATGGGTAAACAAATCGACAGATTTTTAAATGGAAATGAACTCATTAAAACTAATCAAGATAAATAATGATTATTGTTACATAGGTTCAAAAAATTATTAAAATGATTTACAGTCCGTTTGTTTGGAGTTGATAGCACACAAGATGGGTTATAAACATTAAAATGCCATAAACCATAAGCGTTCGACATTTCTTTACCAGTTATTTGCATTTTTAGTTTTAAGCACCTTTATTTTCTGTCTCTATACAACAGAACATCCTTTTTCTAAAAAACATATTTTATTACATACCTTCTAAACTTTACAATAAGCTATATAAATCAACGCATTTCAAAGTTTATTTTAATGAGTAAATGATGAAACTAAAAATCTTATTTGTATGATAAAGGCCTAAACGAGTACAATTAACAATTCTTAAGAACTAGAATCTACAGTGTTATCAAGCTTAATGACACTAGGTACAATAAAATTATTTGGGATTTTAGCAGTTATTGGAATATAATTAACCGAAGTACTTATCGGTAGGTAGGTGCCTAAGTATACAATAAAAATATTCTGTGTAAGTATAAAAATAAAACAAAAACCTTTAAAACGCTTAGTTCAAATCAGAACAGCGAGGGCTGTAAATCTGCATTTTCCCTGCGAGAAAAACAATGGTACTTAACGTCCACGATGCCCTAGTGCAGGGGTGCTCAAACGGTCGATCGCGAGTGCTTTTTGAGTCGATCTCGAGAAAAAAATTCCGATATAGAACTATTCACAGATTTTGTTTTAGGTAACTAAAACAAAATGTAATGAATAAACTACTAGAATTTATTCGATCCACAGTTAGGCCAGAATAACCCCCTCATCACTTTATTTTATCGTAATAACCCCCTGCTATCGGCAAAAGGTGGCTTTATCAAAGGACCGCGCGGTACTTGTCAAAGAAAAGCCGCGTTTTTGATTCCCGCCGATTTTTCTAGAAACTTCGGCGGCGTGTTTGACGGGAACATTCGAGACTTTGTTCGCGCCGATATAAATGATGCGCCTGCAGGAATATGAGTCAGTCTGAGTTGTAACTTGAAGGCGATACATCGATACAAAGTTTATTAATAAATAGTCCAAGATGAGTGCGGCGAAGGAAAGTAAAACTTATCATTTTAATAACGATTGGGAGGAAGAATTTTTCTTTTGTATGGTAAAGGATAAGTGCATTTGTCTCATTTGCCGTGCGTCAGTTGCAATACCTAAGCATGGGAACTTAGAGAGGCATTATAAAACGGTTCATAAAAACTATGAAAAGGATTTTCCGTCACAGAGTGAATTAAGAAAATGAAAAGTAGGTGATTTGATAACTTGTTTGAAAAAAGAACAAACCATGTTCACAAGACCAGCCAAACAATCAAAAGCTGCAACGATCGCGTCATTTAAAATATCTCATATATTGGCGAAACACAAGAAACCATTTGATGATGGATTGGTTGTGAAGGAAGCATTTATTGAAGCGGGTGAGACTTTATTTGGAGATTTTAAAAATAAAACAGAGATTATGTCTGCTATTAGAGAATTTCAGTTATCTCGTTCGACTGTCACAAGGCGTGTTGAAGTCATGAGTCAGGACATGGCAGATAAACTAAAACATGATATCATGGAATGTACATACTATTCTTTACAGTTCGACGAATCCACCAATATGACAGACACTGCCCAGCTGTGTATTTTTTCTTCGAATGGTATTCAGTGACATGTCGGCTAAGGAAGAGTTTTTGACAATGATTCCTCTGAAAGGAAAGACCCGTGGCGAAGATATATATGACGTTTTCTTCAATTTTGTAACAAACTACAAGTTACCAATATATAAACTAGTGTGTATTACAACCGATGGAGCACCAGCAATGACTGGAAACGAAAAACGGTTTTGTGGCATTGTGTCGAGCTAATGATGATTTCTCTTAATTTTTCTCCTTCCATTGCATTATACATCAACAAGTTTTGTGTTCAAAAGTTCTAAACATGGAGGAGATTATGGACATTGCAATAAAAATTGTGAATTCTATCCGCGCATGTAGCTTGCAACGACGGCTCTTTAAATTGTAGTTGGAAGATAGTGAGTCAGCTGAACACACTGATTTAGTTCTTCACACGGACGTCAGGTGGTTGAGTCGCGGAAAATTCCTAGAAAGGTTTCAAGAATTATTGCCCGAAATAACAGCTTTTCTGGACGAAAGAGGTGATGACACTCAGATGCTGAAAAACGGAAAATAACAGACATCACAATGCATTTAAACACCATTAATTTGGAGCTTCAAGGTAAAGGAAAAACTATTATTGAGATGATTAGCGCAATAAACGCATTCAAAAGTAAATTGCTACTTATGATAGATCAACTGAAAAGAAAGGATCTGAAAAATTTTCCGTCTTTGAAAGCAAGGATTCCTCAGTTGAATTATGATATTTATGAGGCAGAATTATCAAATATTTTGGGCCAATTCGAAATACGTTTTTTATGATTTCAGTAAATTGGCAAATATCGCATCACTTATGAGTTATCCTTTTTCGTGTAAAAACATTGAGGAATTAGCTACTGAAATAGCAAGTCAGTTTAACATGGACTCATGTTCTGTTGAAAATGAGTTAGTGCAGATTATATCAGATATACATCTCAAAGCCACAGCATCTGATACAAAATTCTGGTGTTTTATATCTGAAGATAAATATCCGAATCTAAGGCAAATCGCCCTTCAACTGACGGGAATGTTTGGGTCAACTTACTTGTGCGAGTCTGCATTTTCTGAAATGAAGATAATTAAGTCAAAATATCGCAATCGACTAACTGATGAACATATGTCATCATGCTTGCGATTAGCACTCGGTGATTACCTACCATCTTATGAAAAATATGCTGAGGACATGCAGTGCCACGCTTCAACATCTAAAGTCACTCTTTAGTTAAGTTTAGACACTAGAACTCGTTTATTTTGTAAGAACCAATAAACTCACAATTTTGAATAACTATGAGTTTTTTCATTGACATTTTAGAGCAGACCTACACTTACCTTGACTAAAAAAATGCATATTGTGCGGAAAACTAATATCTATGCCACGATACACCCTACCTAGACGACAATCCTGCATCACACTTACTTGCAGCCTCTCAGAGTCGATCGATCGTAGTCTAACAATATTGAGGTAGATCGCCAGCAGTTCAAGTTTGAGCACTCCTGCCCTAGTGCATCAACAGCCAATAAACCAAGTTCGCGAAATTGTGGAAACCTGTGCCACCATGACGGTAGTTGGATCAGCAATTATTTATAAATTTCTAAAAGAAAGAAAACGTGGTCCTTGCAACGAACCTTAGAATCACAAAAGAAAGGAGCCCTTAGAGGTCGATGAAGACTTTAAAAATGCAATAAGAAAAAAGTACACCATTTTTTATTAAGAAAGAAATACCTACACTACATAAAGTTATGCAAGAACTCAGAGAAGACCAGGACTTACGAGATTTAAAAAAATGCAAATTATAGAAAATCTTTCATAACCTGAATTTTCGTTGGGAAAAACACGAGCCGAAGAAAGAAATATTTTTTATTTAGATGAGACTTGGGTTAATGAGGGACACAGAGTGAAAAAATTCTGGATTGACAAAAACATTAATAGTGCCAAACAAGCTTTTATGGAAGGTTGGACAACTGGATTCCAACCCCCTTCAGGAAAATGTCGCATGTTAATTATAGCACATATTGGTAGTGAAAACGGATTTCTCGACTGTGGCTTGTTGAAATTCGAATCAAAGTCAACTAAAGATTACCATGAGAAGGTGTCGGCCGATGTTTTTGGGGAGTACTTCCGATAAATGATTGAATGTATACCAGCAGAATCAGTTATAGTATTAGACAATGCCCCAAACCATTCTCGATTATTAGAACGACTCCCGACAAATTCATGGAAGAGAGCGGATATTCTTCAGTGGATACGAGACAAAAATCTCAAACATAGAGATGGTATGATAGAAGTGGAGCTTCTCAAAATTGCGAAACAAAATAAGGCACAATTCAAGAAATAGGCAGTCTATGAGATGGCAAAGGAACGGAATATCACAGTGCTTAGACTACTTACCTGGCATTGTAAATTGAATCCCATATAGCTAATTTGGGCACAAATGAAAGGTTTCATTGCAAGGGAAAACACCACGTTTAAACTTCAAGACGTAAGGCAATTATTACTTGCCGGAATAGAGAGGATCAAAGAAGATAATTGGAAAAATGCCATTCGGCATATTATACTGTGGAAATAGAACCCTTAATTATCAATTTAAGAGAAGTCGAGTCTTTATATTTTGAAGATGATGATTGTTTTTGATTGTAATTAAAGTACGTATATATCGTGAATTTGTATATACTCATATACATAGATTTATAAATTAAAAAATTTCTATAATATATATAAAATGCAACGTCTCTCTGTCTGTCTGTCTGTCCGTTAGTGCGCTTATCACTGGAGAACCACTTATCCGATTTACTTACTTTTTTTTTTTAAAACATACATATGTTCTCCGGCCGGGTTATAGGCTATATTTTATTAGATAGGTAGGATAAAGAATGAGTAGTGACGATAATAGTGAATGAAATCGGAAAAAAGTTTGCCGCTAGCGCGTTCTCTTTCAATACACAGTCTAAACTACTAAATATGGAACAATAATATGTAGCAGAAAATATCTATAATCTATAATATATATAAAATGCAATGTCTCTCTGTCTGCCTGTCTGTCCATTAGTGCGTTTATCACGCGAGAACTACTTACCCGATTTACGTGCCTTTTTTTAAATTCATACATATATTCTTTGGCCAGGTTATATAATAATAATAATCTATATCTATAATATGTATAAAATGCAACGTCTCTCTGTCTGTCTGTCTGTCCGTGTGCTCTTATCAGTGGAGAACCACTTATCCGATTTACGTGCTTTTTTTTAAAACATACATATGTTCTCTGGCCAGGTTATAGACTATATTTTATTACGTTAGATAACATGAGGAATAAGCAGTGACGATAATAGTGAATTAAATTGGAAAAAAAGTTTGCCGCTAGCGCGTTCTCTTGCAATACACTGCCTAAACCACTAAATATGGAACAATATCATGTAGCAAAGGATATCTATAATATATATAAAATGCAATGTCTCTCTGTCTGTTTGTCCGTTTGTGTGCTTATCACTGGAGAACCACTTATCCGATTTACGTTCTTTTTTTTTAAACATGCTAAACCTTTAAATATGGAACAACATCATGGAGCAAAGAATATCTATAATATATATAAAATGCAACGTCTCTCTCTGTCTGTCTGTCCGTTAGTGCGCTTATCACTGGAGAACCACTTATCCGATTTACGTGCTTTTTTTTTAAACATACGTATGTTCTCTGGCCAGGTTATAGGATATATTTTGACATGAGGAATAGGCAGTGACGATAATAGTGAATCAAGTCGGAGAACAGTTTGCCGCTAGCGCGTTCTCTTGCAATACACAGTCTAAACTACTAAATATGGAACAATAATATGTAGCAGAAAATATCTATAATCTATAATATATATAAAATGCAATGTCTCTCTGTCTGCCTGTCTGTCTATTAGTGCGTTTATCACGCGAGAATACTGCCTAAAGCCTTAAATATGGAACAATATCATGTAGCAAAGAATATAATATATATATATATATATATATATATATATATATATATATATATATATATATATATATATATATATATATATATAAATGCAACGTCTCTCTGTCTACCTGTCTGTCCGTTAGTGCTTATCACTCGAGAACCACTTATCTGATTTACGTGTTTTTATAAATTTATATGTTCTATATAATTCGATATAAGCCTAGATAATGGGGGATAAGGTGAGATAATGGGAGATAAGGAGAAATAATGGTAGATAAGGAGAAATAATGGGAGATAAGCAGAGATAAGTCTAGATAATGGGAGATAAGGAGAAATAATGGGAGATAAGGAGAAATAATGCGAGATAAGTCAAGATAAGCCTAGATAATGGGAAATACGGTGAGATAGTTGGAGGTAAGGAGAAATAATGGGTGATAAGAAGAAATAATGGGAGATGAGCAGAGATAAGCCTAGATAATGGAAATTATGTAGAGATAATGAGAGATAGGGAGAAATATTGGGAGATAAGGGGAAATAATGGGAGATATTTTATTATGTTGGGTAACATAAGGAATAAGCAGTGACGATAGTAGTGAATAAAGTCCACGCGAGCGGACCCGCGGGCCCGGTTAGTTTGGTAATAAATCTTAACTTTCTATAACTTTATTTTTAAGATAATTTTATTTATTAAACACTAAAAGCAGATTATGCTAGGACGGCTATGCTACCGATGAACCCTCATTCACATTTTATGACTCTATTGTATGGCAAAACGTTTTCTGCTTAAAACAGAGTGAACCCTTAATAATAATTCAAAACAGGTAGCAAAATCCAGTAAAATGTACAAAAAAACTTTTTTTTTTTGCGGCGCACCCCAACATGTATTTGCATCTACAACGATAGAATTCTGCTATCAACTCCAAACAAACACTACTCGGTACATATCATCATTACACCAAACACTTTATTTTTGCACTCGACGCGCGTTTCGCTAACCATGTTAGCTTCATTAGGAGCGATGATTGACTAGTCAATTAGTTAGCGAAACGCGCACCATAAGTCAACATTTTAAATGATACACATACACATCACGAAAGAAGTTAACAGAGAAAAGGCTTCAGAGGTATATATAACTCCATTTACTGTTAAAAATGGAAATAATAAAAATCACAAATTTAACTTCGACTCAAGTGTGTGTACATGTAGGAGTAAATTAGCCCAAAATAATGTCAGTAATGCCTATAAAATTTGGTCCTATATCTCCTCGTTACCCAGCTACAGGCACCCGAAAGATTTTGCGAAACCATTTTAGATTGAAACTTAACATTTCGGTACTGTCCTAAACTGCAAGCATTGATTCGAACTGTAATACTAATGTGTTCAAAAGTAGAGGAAGGTGGGGTAAAAATAGACCCAACTTTTTTGAACATTGAATTTTATATATTTTTCTATATTAACTCATAAAATGCCTACCTACCTGTTTTCGAGATAAACTGATTTAAATATTACCTTGCATGGAAAAAGAAGCACATTATTACAAAGAAATAAAAAAAAAATAGAATAAACGCAAATCGAATATCAATATATATTTATATATATATATATATATATATATATATATATATATATATATATATTTATATATATAATTTGAATATTTTATTCCTTAGTAAAAAGAAACATTTCTAACAATAATCATAAAAAATTCATTGAATCAGATTAATAAGGTATTCTTTGTATTAATGTACGTCTGCACGTACAAGGTTTTTTTTAAACCAATTTATCCCAAAAGCGGCTCTACCAATCGTGTTTAATGCTGTAAAAAATATGGTGTTTTATAATTTAACAAAGAAAAATATCAATTTCAATGTACAAAAATGTCCCTGTTAAAATGTCTACAATTTTAGTATTATGGTCCGAATCGTACCAAGCAGTAATTAAATTTTTAAGTTCAGTCTACAACTGTGTTTAAAAGTAGAGGAAGGTGGGGTAAAAATAGACCCAACTTTTTTGAACATTGAATTTTATATTTTTCTATATTAACTCATAAAATGCCTACCTACCTGTTTTCGAGATAAACTGATTTAAATATTACCTTGCATGGAAAAAGAAGCACATTATTACAAAGAAATAAAAAAAAATAGAATAAACGCAAATCGAATATCAATATATATTTATATATATATATATATATATATATATATATATATATATATATATATATATATATATATACATATATATATATATATATATATATATATATATATATATATATATATATATATATATATATTTATATATATAATTTGAATATTTTATTCCTTAGTAAAAAGAAACATTTCTAACAATAATCATAAAAAATTCATTGAATCAGATTAATAAGGTATTCTTTGTATTAATGTACGTCTGCACGTACAAGGTTTTTTTTTAAACCAATTTATCCCAAAAGCGGCTCTACCAATCGTGTTTAATGCTGTAAAAAATATGGTGTTTTATAATTTAACAAAGAAAAATATCAATTTCAATGTACAAAAATGTCCCTGTTAAAATGTCTACAATTTTAGTATTATGGTCCGAATCGTACCAAGCAGTAATTAAATTTTTAAGTTCAGTCTACAACTGTGTTTAAAAGTAGAGGAAGGTGGGGTAAAAATAGACCCAACTTTTTTGAACATTGAATTTTATATTTTTCTATATTAACTCATAAAATGCCTACCTACCTGTTTTCGAGATAAACTGATTTAAATATTACCTTGCATGGAAAAAGAAGCACATTATTACAAAGAAATAAAAAAAAATAGAATAAACGCAAATCGAATATCAATATATATTTATATATATATATATATATATATATATATATATATACATATATATATATATATATATATATATATATATATATATATATACATATATATATATATATATATATATATATATATATATATATATATATATATATATATACAATATACATATATATATATATATATATATATATATATATATATATATATATATATATATATATATATATTTATATATATAATTTGAATATTTTATTCCTTAGTAAAAAGAAAACATTTCTAACAATAATCATAAAAAATTCATTGAATCAGATTAATAAGATATTCTTTGTATTAATGTACGTCTGCACGTACAAGGTTTTTTTTAAACCAATTTATCCCAAAAGCGGCTCTACCAATCGTGTTTAATGCTGTAAAAAATATGGTGTTTTATAATTTAACAAAGAAAAATATCAATTTCAATGTACAAAAATGTCCCTGTTAAAATGTCGACAATTTTAGTATTATGGTCCGAATCGTACCAAGCAGTAATTAAATTTTTAAGTTCAGTCTACAACTGTTCCGTAAATAGTGAACCACAAATAGGACAAAATTCTGACTCTATTTTGAGCTAATCTGCTCGACTGTAAATTATTAATTATAATTTTTTTCTTTTTTTTGGTTATTTCTTCTTGAGAATAGGTTTGTTTGTGGTAATATTTGTTATGAAAATAGATTTTAATGATTCACACCATTATGAGTTTTATCAAATTCCACTTTTATACTAGGATTACCTACAACATCAAAAGATATTAGAATTATGTAAAATTAAATCGAACATTTTATAAAACGCAGTAGATCTTTTTTGTCTATATTTGTTGTTTCTAGAAATTTTATTAATTTCTCGTGCATCACACAGTCGAACGCTTTATTGCAATCTGTAAAACATGCATATACATTTACATTCATATCTTTACAACACTGGACCAGTATATTTAATGAGAATAAAGCTTCCCGTGTACACATAACTTTTTTGAATCCGAATTGTGTGTTATCTATTTCAGCTTCACATTTTCTATATATTCTACTATGGATGATTCACAAGAATATCATGAAAACGTGAGACATTAAACTTATTAAGCGATCATCATCACATTTCATTGATTTTGACTTTTTAGGAATTGGGATGAAAGTTAGCTTTAGCCAGTCAAGAGAGATTTACCCCATTTCATAGATCTTGTTAAATAAGATTATCAGTCGATTAATAAATGGACTTTCATCCGAAAATATTTTGAGGATTTCTCCCTTTATCTCATCTGGACTAACTGCTTTTCCATCCTTCTGCAGTTGTATAGCATTAATAATTTCTCTTTTTGTTATTTCTGGCCCTATCTTATTATCCCGGTTTAGCTGTAAGTTTTCTGTTTATGTTCAATGAAAATATGTTCTGTATATTCCTCCTATGTCTTTATTTTGTATTTAATATCCAGTATAATTGCATTACTTCCATTTCTCAGAATTGTTTCTTGTTTTTTCCTCCCAATTCTTTCACCTTCTTATGTAAGTTGAAAGTATCATGTTTCTCTTGTAGTTTCTCTAGTTCTTGGCATTTCTCGCTTAACCAGATTTCCTGAGCTTCTTTACATTTTAGACGTATTACTCTGTTTAGTTCGTTGTCCTTTAAGACGTCATTTGATTTCTGTAATCGTATTTCGTTCTTCAGATTTAGTATTTCTTTTGTCATCCATTCCTGTTTTTTTTCTATTCTCCGCTCAACCCATTTCTTCCTGCTGTACCACTATTTTTTCATTCTTCATCTTAACTCATTGAGATTCGACACTCTCGTTTTCTGATTTTATTTTCTTCTTAAATTTCTCATCAATTTGGTTTGATATTTGTAGTCTAATTTCAGTGTTCTTTAGTTTATTTGTATCTATGGGGTTTATTGTTTATTGGAAACTCTATCAGCACCGTATTGTGGTCCGAATTTGCGTCTGCCCCAGGGTAGGTTTTTAAAGATTTTACAAATTTCTTCATGTTTTGTTTAATGAGAATAAAATCTATCTGGTTCCTAGTCCTATCACCAGGTGATTTCCAAGTATACAACCAACTGGGCAGGAGTTTGAAAAATATGTTACTAATAAAAAGATCATTCTCGATAGAAAACTTCACCGGCCACTGCTAAACCCACCTTAGAGGTAAAATCCTCAAAATTATAGTTACTTCGCCCTTTTTTACGAGTTTCAGAGGCAGAGGTGCCAATTCACCGTAAAAACGTCCAATCCCTCCATCTAAGTTATCGCATGTTGAAGCATAAACCTGTATAATGTTCATTATTATGTGAGTTGGTTGTATTTGTACCATCATTATTTTGTCATTGTAAGGTAAAAAAGTAATCGGCGATCTATTAATTTCAGGTGATAACACAATATCAACTCTATATTGGTATTGTGATTCTCTTGAATAATATATATGTCTTATGGAGGCTTACATTCCTTTTTCGAAAAAATGCCCTTCCAACGGCAAGCCTTGGTTTGACCGAAAATGCAAAGAAGCTGTTGCTTCTAAACATCTTGCCTACCGACAATGGCGGGAAAATCCTAACACCATAAATTGTAACACCTTTGTTCGTGCCCAGAACTGATGCAAAGAAATTATCGACCAAACCAAGGAATTAGAAACAAACTTCTCGCTTGTCCCAACAATTCCAGGTCCTTTTAGTCAGTCGCTAAGGTAGTTAGTCAAAATTTCACTAAATCCACTGTACCACCACTCACACGGCTAGATAATTCTATTGCAATGACACCTATTGAGAAAGCGAACTTGTTAGCTGAACTCTTTGCTTCACATCCTACTGTCGATTTCCAAGGAAAAACACCACCTACTGTTCCCATAGTGCAGTCAAGGATACTCGATATTGTCTTCAGACAGCGTATCATAAAATGTATTTTAATGAAGCTAGACACCAAAAAAGCTTCTGGCACTAACGGAATACCTGCCATAGTTCTCAAAAACTGTGCGAGGGAACTAACACCAGTTTTCTATAGACTTTTCAACCTATCCTACAGAAAGGGAATATTTCCTTCCTGCTGGAAATGTGCCACAGTTCAGCTGATACCTAAAAAAGGTAAGAAGACCTTGCCGAATAACTACCAACCAGTCGCACTGCTTTCAATAATATCGAAAGTCATGGAAAAGGCTATCAATCAGCATCTTCTAAAATATCTTGAAGGATTCAATATTATTAGTGATCACCAATATGGCTTTCGTAAACATAGATCAACAGGAGATCTTCTGACTTACGTAACACATGTTTGGAACAACGCACTTTGGAGAATCTTGAGCAGTTGCTCTTGACATATCCAAGGCATTCGATCGTGTTGGCTAAGTTACGCTCTTATGGTATGTCTGAAAAGTTCTGTTTGTGGCTCTCACGTTTCCTCAGAGAGAGTTCTTTACGAATGGCAGTCGACGGATTTCTTTCTAACACCTTCACTATCAATGTCGATGTGTCCCAAGGTTTCATACTATCTCCTACTCTTTTTTTCATTTACATTAAAGATTTACTGGAAAAGACCGGAAACCCAATCTACAGGTTTGCACATGACAGTACGCTTATATCTTCATTCACTTTGAATGCTCAGACATCGGCTATTCAGACGAATATCCGCAGACAGCGGGAAGTCGTTCAACTTAACAAAGACCTGGCCGAAATTCTATCTTGGGGTGACAGTAACCAAGTGGAATTTAACGCTACAAAAACCCAGGCGGCACTTTTTTCTAAAAAAGTTAACATTACTGAGCTCAACATAGTTATGGCGGGGCACTCTATTCCTCTAACATCGTCACTCAATTTGTCGGGCGTTAGTTTGGGAGCAAACTATGTCCTGTCACGAACATGTCGCAGGTATAGCAAGGAGAGCTTCTCAAAAGTCGGGAATATTATTTCGAATGAGAAAGCTTTACACTCCACAATTGTTAATTCTTCGCAGAGCTCAAATTCGACTAACTAGTAACTATGGAATACTGCTCCCATGTTTGGGGCTCCGCTCCCAAACATACATTACATTTGTTGGATTCTATTCAGAGAAGCTGTTCGTCTGATTGGAGACCCGGAACTGACAGGTGGCCTTGATTCGCTGAAACATCTAAGAGCGGTTGGCGACTTAAGACTATTCTACAAGTATTTTCATTGAAAGTGTTCGAGAGATGTACCACGCTTAATTTCTCCCAGAGCGGTGCATGTTAGAAATACATGTTGCGCTAATACTTCACATCCGTATGAGGTTCAGCTTGTTACTCTTTGTACAACGCTTTTCAAGCAGTCTTTTATATGGAGAACATCATCCCTTTGGAATAATTTGCCCAGGTCTGTGTTTCCCACCGAGTACAATTTACAGCAATTCAAGAACAACGTGTCGCTCCTGTAGCGCTTTAGGGACTCCCCTGCAGCACGTGTGCTAGACCCATAAAAAAAAAAATTCAATTCTTTGCTGACCAGTGCCAGTCTATTTAACTCCGCTCAAACCGAGAATATCGATCTTCATTCGATGCATCTCCCTTTCAACACTGGCCAGATTTCCAGTAATGTATAATTGTGTTCTGTTGTCAAGGTTTTCCATAGTAGACGAAAGGGTATTCTTCATTCTCTCCTCGCTTAAGAGGTGCCCCAGCCTGAGGGCCACAATATTTGTATCTTCGTCAGCCACAGAGATTTTTTGGAAGTAATAGTACAGTAGTTTTCCCTTTGCTTCCTATACCGCATTATCATAGTCAGTGGAATCAAGATGCGATTGCCGCTTAAGAATATTTAGTGTCAAGCCCTTAGGGGAAAAATTTTTCGATGATCTTGATCTAGTACTCACGTAGCTGCTTCCCAACACCAAAATTATATCTAAATAGTGCTTCAGTATCAATATTTTCAAAAATGTATACAGATGTTTTATTTCGATTTTCAGCAATGCATTTTTTTATCAAAACCTCACAATAAAAGTAGTAAGTTTTCGGAAAGCATTATTTGATTTGAGTGAAAATTAGTGAAACGGAACACTTCCGACTCGACTTTTCGAAAATCTAAAAATAATGATTTATTTTAATATTAGATACAGGTAGTGAATAAGCTCTGAAATTGTTTCGTTTAATGTTGATTGTTATAATTCTTATAAACAATACATGTTTTAGGTCAATTTTTTTTTCAAAAATTCGTAACTCGAAAACTTATTTTTTGTATAAAAATTCTAGTTGTGACAAAATGGCCAGAAACATTATGAGTTTCAAAAAAAAAAATACTGCAAAATGAAGATTTTTTTTAATGACAAAAAAAATTACCCGAGCCAATGTTTTTTACAGAAACAAAAATAAAAAAATCTTTGGGCCTTCATTTGAATTTACAATTTAAATTTTTATGAGCGTGGTGTAGCGCAACGTAATGTTATTAGATGCACAATATAATTCAAGATAATCGCATGTTTATATAAATATTATGATTTAACAAACACAGTAATTCTTTAATTAGATATCGTTTCATTTTAGGAAACGTTCGACATAAAAATATACAGTAATTGAGAAATCTTGTCGTAATGTTAAATTAATGGGTTACATCATAACTAAAAAATCTATCATCTTTCAAATAAATTTTACAGCACAATGTCTTTTCATTAATTGGCACGTTACTGTAGAATTGACGTCTGTTTGGAATTAATTGTGCTCGCTTAAAACGAGTTTTCAGGAATTTAGCATGAGTTTCATCAAATTCTATATTCTTAAAGAACTTTCAAGCCCAAATACACAGAAATTGCATAATATGCTTGGTGTTTTACGGTACCACCTATACCGTCACACGCACCTTTACCGTGAGATGTAGCAAAAAAATGCCACTCCGCTTCTATATTAAAATCTAACTTAAGCTTTAATAAACTATAATAATTGAATTCATTTTTGTATTGGGCACCAGATCCATCAGAAAAATAAAATATTTTTTTACACTTTACACTTTGACAACCGTAATTTTCTTTTATGCACGCGATCAACCTCTTGTTACATAAATTTAGAGCTACAGAATCATATTTGTTGTGCTGCGAAATAATAACAAAATTTTTATACATAGCCTTCGTTCCTAAAAACTAACGCCATTTGAAGGTCAAATGAGTGCCGAAACCAACCATAATCGATACATAATTTAGATCTAGCCAATAAAGATCGATTGTGCTCATGTACGGAATCAAATCTATTGTCGATAAGTGGTTAAGAGCCTTATTAAATTTTAATTTGTTTATAAAAAAGTGATTATTTGTCACTAAAAATTTTTCATTATGCAAATTTTTTTTTTTAAATTCATGATTTTCTAGCCATTTTTGCCTCAACTAGAATTTTCATAAAAAAATCAGTTTCCGAGTTATGAATTTTTGAAAAAAAATCGACCTAAAACTTATATTGTTTATAACAATTATAATAACACATATTTGTAAAAACTTTTTAATCCAAAACATCTAAGTGTTATGTATTTTTGGGTGCTGAAACTGTATCTGGTATCAGTTTTTTTGTATCACCTACAGTTCTCTCAAAATATGACATCGATTAAATTTAGGGAAAATTTGATACATAAAAAATAAAAACTTAAACCGTACTTTTATTTGATTAGGCTACAATTTTTACTTACGATAACATATTTCACTTCAATCCGAATATTTTAGGTGCTTATTTTTTTGTATTTCCTTTCCCTTTTCTCTGTGAAGTTTCTTGTATAGCCTTTTCTCCGATGTGAAGCATTTTGTTGTTCTCTATGAAGTGACCAACCGTAGTCACCCATCATGTTAATATTCCACAGTCCCTGGTACTGTTTCTCCATCTCCTTTATGTCCTGATGGAACAGTTCCCCCTGCTCTTCACTCACATCGCCTATGTTTTAGGAAAAAAGTCAAGATGGTTGTGCAAGAAGTGGACTTTAAGGCTCATCAGACAACCTAGATTTTTGAACTTGTCTATCATATTAGCTACGATAAGTTCATAGCTAGGGTCTTTCACATTGCCCAAAAACTTAGTCACAACTTCTCCTTTTCCTTTGTAATCATCCTTGCTTCAAAATTGGAATCGACCATCATTTTAATAATATTAGTCCCAACGAAAACCCTTTCTCGTAGTTTGGCTTTTGATAAATGAGGAAATCTTTTACACAAATATTCAAAACATTCATCATCTTTAGGCAAGGCTTTCACAAATTGTTTCATTAAGCCTAACTTGATGTGTAGTGGTGGTAGAAGAATTTTTTTTGGATCTACTAAAGTTTTATGTAAAATCTTCTTCTCGCCAGGTGTTAAAGTTTTTCTTACGGGCCATTGTTTTTTGGACCAATGGTAATCCCTTGCTCTGCTGTCCTACTCACATATAAAACATGGAAACTTTGTAAATCCCTATTGTTGACCAAGGATCATAGAGACAAGTTTTAAATCTCCACATAGCATCCAACCGTCAGCTTTTTATTTTTCTGTAAAATCATGTTAAGATTTTCGTAAGTTTCCTTCATATGGACTGAATGAGCAACAGACAGTGAAGCATAAGTATTTCCGTTATGTAACAGAATACCTTTTAAACTAGTTTTTGATGAGTCTATAAAAAGCCTCCAATCTTCCTGCTTGCACTCAATGCCAAATTCATTCATTAGACTACCAATATCAAGGCAGTAAACTAAATCATTTTCCTGCTTGAAAAACTGAGCAAACTGTGGATCTCTTGTTCTATACTGGTAAATAGATGTTCCAGATTCCGATAAATGTTTTTCTTTCAGCTTAGAACCAAGCAATTCTACTTCTTCCTTAGTCGAACCCAAATCTCTCACTAAATGATTTAACTCAGCTTGTGTAAACAACTGTGGTTTTAAATTTTCTAGAGAACATTGAAACTTATCATCATCCAGTCGACTTTCATTAAATTCGGGACTGGACCGTAAAACTTCATCAATAGACTGAGGTGGTTCAGGGACAGGAAGTCCCTGTCCATGTCCTACCGGGCGATTAGCTGAAGTAAAGTTCGGATAGACAATTACTTTCTTATTTTTGGAGTCATATCCAGAAACATCAACGCTGCAAAAATAATAATTATTTGAATGATTTTCTTGCTCTCTCCATACCATGGGTACTGCAAATCTAAAAGCTTTCTTTTCTTTCTTATACTCTTTCCTAAGATCCTCGACACCAACATAATATACTTTGTGAGGAGTCCAACATTTTTCTTGATATCGATTTCTACACCAAAATATGCAAAGTATACTTTTTTTACAGTCAGTAATGTTTCTTTGATGTTTTTTAACTACAAACTCACCACATATATAACAAGAAGTGTTGGGAGAGTTTTTACAACCACGAATAGCCATACTTTGAGTGTGAATTAAAGCACATGGGTTAAACACTGCAATGTGAGGTTATATTAACTGGAAGAAAACAAACAGCTGTTACATTTATCGGAATTGCTTACCTAATAACATTTAATTTTACTGCCAACCTTATAAAATTTTGATTTTATTGCCAACCTAATAACATTCGAATGATAAAAAATAAACTTTTCACGTTTTAAATATTAAAATGTGAAAAATTGGTGGGTGATATGATTTTTTTATTATTATTTTCGAACTTAGCCCACCAAAAAACATAGGAATCAGGTAAAATTATTAAAAAAGTTTTTTCATCGTTGGCCTGTGTAATCAATCAAAATCAACTGAAAATCTTTCAGAGCATGTTTACTACCTATATGTAGTATTAAAATAAATCATTATTCTTGAACTACCGAAATGTCGGATCGGTTGTGTTCCGTTTCACGAATTTTCACCCAATTATCAGTAACTAATAAACAATAAAGACCGCCTTGAGATGGAATAATTATTTTTAGTTCTTATGAAGGTAACTATTTCGATCTTGACCCTATGACATTGAAAATAATAACTCAGGTTTGAGCCTACTACAATGAACTTTTTAAGATAGATAATGAGTTACTTGCATATCCGTGGTGATGACTAATAACATGATAAATCAATGGCATTTCACTGAACGCCACGTTGTTTTTCAACATAAATGTTTTTAGCTAAAGACATAATATCAAGATTTCGTATTTTATGCTTGTGAGTTTTTACTATTGATATGATAGTTCAGTGCAATTAGGTTTATATCTCGGAACCCAGATGCTAGTGAATGGATTTGAATCCTTCACGATTTTTTTAATTTCTCATATTAAAAAATAAAAAGTTTCCGCTATCGAATTTTTGTATTTTTTTTTAAGAATACTTCAATGGAAATGACATTACTTCCAGTATAGTAAATTGCTTGTAGACTTATAGTTAAGTTCTCAGTAAAAGTCCTTGAAAAGTAGGTATTGTGGGTTAGAAAAGGGAGTAGGGTGGGGAAACAAGTATAGTGGAAGTAGCACTCAATTTCTTAGACTCAAAAATTACCAGGATATCCAACAAACATACTTTCTCCATTTACCATAAACTATCTTACACAGACACAATAATTCATAATACATCAACACACCCCCAACAACATAAGTTAGCAGCTTAACATAGTTTTACCCATAGGTTCACTAAAATTCCTTTATCAGAAACTGATTTTAATAACGAACTAAATTTTATCAAACAAATAGCCATCAATAATGGATATTCACCGCTACTCATAGATAACATGGTAAATAGAAATCAAGCTTTTTCATAAATTTTCCCAAAAACAAAAAAAAAATTGCCTTATAAACTTAAACATTTTATGGTAACCAGTCAATAAAAATAAGAAAAATAATTAATCATCAAAATATCAACATAGCATTTAAAACAGAACACTTAATAGGAATTTTTTCAAAAAATTATAAAAAAGGAACCGATAAAATTATAAATCAGATGTATATGAATTAATCTGGGAATTGTCCAGAATATAGTCCCGAAATTCATTAATATGTGCTGTAAGTGAATTTATATTTAAATGACATACACTAAGTTTATTTTCTAAGTTTCGTACATTCATTTGTCAGTAGAGGGCTGTGCTATAATAGAACAATAAAAAAAAATTAAACTCATAGTAAACGAACCAATAAAATATTTGTTTTTTTTTGTGAAAAACTTAGATCTCATAGCAGTGCTGTGTGAGTCCTATTGTTGAAATTAAAAGAGGATTGGGAACTTTAAGACAAACTTGTGAAGGGAGAAATGATGGATTATTACAATATTTAAATACGTGTGAAGTTGTATATGCTCATACATCATCCTGGCAGCAATATATTAATAAATAAGACATTGAAACCTATAAAAAGCAAGAAAAACAATTTCTCTGAATTTCTCTCCTCCACAAAAAAGATTGTGAAGTTTATCATCATGTGCTTTCGACTGGAAAACAATTTGTTTGATTTGTGATAAGGAAGCTAGTGAGGAAAAAGAACAAAGCAATAGAAAAATTTGAGAAGAAAAAATACATTTGGTTAACAATTTAGAGATAAAATCGACAATTTTGGAGCTAGTAAAAGAAGAAAGAGATGATTATTACCGAGAAATTCAGAATACTGCTCCCATGTTTGGAGCTCCGCTCCCAAACATACACTGCATTTGTTGGATTCTATTCAGAGAAGAACTGTTCGTCTGATTGGAGACCCGGAACTGACCAGCGGCCTTGATTTGCTGGAACACCGAAGAACGGAGTACATTACCTTTAATAATTTATCTGCGATATAAAAAAAAATTTCAAGGTCATCAGTTTTCAGTAAAGATTGGAAACAAACTTTGTTGACAACTCATTTGGGGTGTATTTTGATCATTTATTACCTTTGTAACAAAATTTTTTATTTTAAAAGCAATCAACGTACGGAACGGTTTTTTTAAAAATTAATTGATTTTTAAAATTGCGGCAGTTTTCAATAGGTAATTTATGCCATTAGAATCCACCAAAAAAAAGAATCATTCAAATTCGTTCTTTATAGCTGGGTTCCGTCATTTGTCGTTTTTAATGACTAATTACACTGGACTACGAGTAGATAAAGCTCCTTTACTAGGTATTTAATTGACATTAGATCTTGTAGACTACCCGGTGATATACTATATTAATCCATGGCCCGAACATCCTCCATTCAAATGCGTAGATTCTAAGTCCAACTCGAATGGTTGGCAGCAACTCGTAAGTTATATATATATATATATATATATATATATATATATATATATATATATATATATATATATAAAATATAATGTAAGAAAATATTGCGGTACCAGAAAAAATGCTCGCCACTCGTCATATGAGGATGTGACTATAATTTCATTCATTCCTTTAAGAACACCTCCGTTACCAGATAGATCTATAAAGCAAGTTGCTAACAGAGGAGGTATTATTTTAGGTATTTCTGGGATATTCCATACAAACTTAGGTTTTAACCTGCCAAATATCAAAATTTTATTTATTTTTACCATAGTTTTAAAACCAGCAAAATATTTGACACGTTTTAATGTCAGGCAGTAAATTATAACTTCATTCATAAATTCTTCTTGAAACGGAACTAAATTCTAGTGAAAAATAAGAAAACAAGAAGAATGTCTTGCCCAAGTAAAGTATGTAACCCTTCTGGTGGTGGAGAAAGCCAGGAAGCGTGGCTTGATAGAACAGTGTCACCCGAGGTAAAAGAAGGTACGAAAGAATTGTTTGTGGACAATGACACTTTACGAAAAGAAATGGATATTTTCTTGGACAACATTCAAAGAGGCCTTAAAAAAGATACTCACCCGACTTCTATTGTGAAATGCTTCCCCACGTATGTACAGGATCTTCCTGATGGCACAACTAAAGGTAAATGTCTAGCTTTGGATCTCGGAGGTACAAATTTTCGGGTACTTTTAGTTGACCTAGATGGTGATAAATGTGATATGCAGTCAAAAGTTTATGCAATACCGCCAGAAATCATGGTAGGTCCCGGAGAAGACCTTTTTGATCTCATAGCAGATTGCTTAGCGGATTTTGCAAAAGAGTATAGTTTAATGGATGATAACTTACCTTTAGGATTTACATTCAGCTTTCCCCTTGTTCAAAAAGGACTTACTGTTGGAATTTTAGAAAGATGGACAAAAGGTTTTAGTTGTCCCAATGTTATTGGGGAGGATGTGGTAGCATTACTACAAAAAGCAATCGACAAACGAGGAGATGTGAAAATTGATATATGTGCGGTTGTGAATGACACCACTGGAACACTAATGTCATGTGCATGGAAGTATCCCGACTGTCGTATAGGAGTAATTGTAGGAACCGGAAATAATGCTTGCTATTACGAAACTCAAGCAAACGCCGAACTATTTGATGAAGCAGATATGGGTTCTGGCCATGTTATCATTAATTTAGAAATGGGGGCCTTTGGAGATGATGGTTGTTTAGATTTCATTAGGACTGAATCTGACAAGTACATAGACACACAAACTCCAAATGTAGGAAAGCAACTTCACGAGAAAATGATTTCAGGAATGTATTTGGGAGAATTAGTTAGGCAATACTCTTTGAAATTTATTGAATCTGGAATTATGTTTGGTGGCAAGTCTTCAGAGCATTTTGATACACTGTAAGTATTAATTTTATTTCTAAGAAATAGCGGCAGTTTTTTATGCTTATAGAGAAAATATGCTTGTTCGTATCGTAATAATTTTTGTATCCATCACATGGTGGTATATTCACATTGTTTTATTAATAACTTTGCTATTGCAAGTCACAATACGATAAAATAGTGCTTTAAGGGACCTAATAG
This sequence comes from Pachyrhynchus sulphureomaculatus, assembly GCA_019049505.1. Classification (NCBI taxonomy): domain Eukaryota; kingdom Metazoa; phylum Arthropoda; class Insecta; order Coleoptera; family Curculionidae; genus Pachyrhynchus; species Pachyrhynchus sulphureomaculatus. The sequence goes on along the minus strand of CM032447.1, from coordinate 197,005,646 downwards.
CTCATTTGGACTTCCCTTATTTAATGAAGAGATATTTAAGTTGGTTCAAGTTTTTATAGTATGTTTTGTGCAAAATATTAGGTGTACAAATTAATTCTCGACCATTATAGATCGATTTCAATATTTATTTAAAAAAACACTGTTCAAAGTAATCCCTTTCGCTTTCTACACATTTTGGCTCATCATCTCTTAGGAATTTGCCGATTTCAAATCAGGTAAAAACGATGTTTATTTCAGCACGCATTTATCCCGTGGGGGGGCGGGATAGAATATCTCCCCCGGTATGTTCTGCCTGTCGTAGGAGGCGACTTAAAAAACAATCTAGATGGTAGATGCCCAGATCCCACCAGCATCGCCCGGTGTGATACCATCGCATCGGCTTAGGCTGCGTGAAGTTGCTTAACGTTTCGTGGCTGTGCCGATGTCCCGGACTGTGGGACCAAATAGCACCTGGATACAAAAAATTCCGGAGGTAAAATAGCCCCCCTTTCGGATCTCCGGGTGGGGGCTGGTTCAGGGGCGTCGACATGCAGAGAACAGAATTTCAAAATGGATTTTTGCAACATACGAGGTTTAAATTCGAACATAAATTCAGTGCACCAACACCTGCAATCAAGTAAACCTCATGTAATCGCTCTCTGTGAAACTAAGGTCAGTTCATCGACCAGCACAGTAAACTATCTTTATCCTGGGTACGATTTCTATTCCCGATTTAGGCGTAACTTTGGAATCTGTCTTTATGTCAGAAGCGACGTCTCTCGCCAACGAGAAGAGGCTCTGGAGCCCCCAAACTTTGATGTTATGTGGTTAAAAATAACGACTCAACCAACCACAAGGTTCGTCTGTATCCTCTATCGACCACCAAGTGATACAAACTTTAGAACACTTTTCGCTTCTCTTGCAGACACCATAGATCATTTACAAATTAACTATCCAAATGCCGAAATTGCCATCCTGGGCGACTTTAATGTCCACAACATCAACTGGCTTAAATATTCAAATACTACCGACGAACAAGGTCGTGAAGCCGAATCATTTTCAATCAGTTGTGGCTTGACTCAGCTTATTGATGAACCAACACAGATCCCTGATCGAGACGGAGAGTTCGCCAGTCTTCTTGATCTGTTTTTAACCACCAATCCGGAGATTTACACGGTCAGCGTAAATCCGCCGTTAGGTTCTTCCGACCATAAACTACTTTCGACATCGAGTATTCTACCAATCAGTGACAGAGAGGCGCCCAAACCGCACAAGATTTGGCACTACAAATCTGCTAAATGGGAAGATCTCATGGAATATTTTCGAACTTTCCCTTGGTTGGAAGTTTGTTTTTGATCCGACGACCCATCTGACTGCGCCAGGAGGTTTCCGATGTTATTTTTGGCCGGTATGGAGGCTTACATCCCTTTTTCGAAGAAATGCCCTTCCAACAGCAAGCCTTGGTTTGACCTAAAATGCAAAGAGGCTGTTGCTTCTAAACATCTTGCATACCGACAGTGGCGTGAAGATCCTAACACCATAAATCGTAACATCTTTGTTCGTGCCAGGAACAGATGCAAAGAAATTATCGACGAAACCAAGGAGGTACACAATCAACGGATTAGAAACAAACTTCTCGCTTGTCCCGGCAATTCCAGATCCTTTTGGTCAGTCGCTAAGGCAGTTAGTCAAAATTTCACCAAATCCACCATACCACCACTCACACGGCCAGATAATTCTATTGCAAACGACACCTGTTGAGAAAGCGAACTTGTTGGCTGAACTCTTTGCTTCACATTCTACTGTCGATTTCCAAGAAAAAACACCACCTACTATTCCCATAGTGCAGTCAAGGATGCCCGATATTGTCTTCAGACAGCGTATCATGAAAGTATTTTGATGAAGCTAGACACCAAAAAGGCTTCAGGCACTGACGGAATACCTGCCATAGTTCTCAAGAACTGTACGAGGGAACTAACACCAGTTTTCTGTAGACTTTTCAACCTATCCTACAGAAAGGGAATATATCCTTCCTGCTGGAAATGTGCCACAGTTCAGCCGATACATAAAAAAGGCAAGAAGACCTTGCCAAATAACTACCGACCAATCGCACTACTCTCAATAATATCGAAAGTCATGGAAAAGGCTATCAATCAGCATCTTCTAAAATATCTCGAAGGATTCAACATTATTAGTGATCGCCAATATGGCTTTCGTAAAAATAGATCAACAGGAGATCTTCTGACTTATGTAACACATGTTTGGAACAACGCAATTGAACACTTTGGAGAATCTCGAGCGGTTGCTCTTGACATATCTAAGGCATTTGACCGTGTTTGGCACGATGGGCTGTTGGCGAAACTACGTTCTTATGGTATGTCTGAAAAGTTCTGTTTGTGGCTCTCATGTTTCCTCAGAGAGCGTTCTTTACGAGTGGCAGTCGACGGATTTCTTTCTAACACTTTCACTATCAACGCCGGTGTGCCCCAAGGTTCCATACTGTCTCCTACTCTCTTCCTCATTTATATTAACGATCTGCTGGAAAAGACCGAGAATCCAATCTACAGCTTTGCAGATGACAGTACACTTATCTCTTCATTCACTTTGAACGCTCGGACATCGACTACTCAGACGAATATCCGCAGACAGCAGGAAGTCATTCAACTTAACAAAGACCTGGAAGAAATTCTATCTTGGGGTGACAGTAACCAAGTGGAATTTAACGCTACAAAAACCCAGGCGGCAGTTTTTTTTCTAAAAAAGTTAACGTTGCAGAACCCGACATAGTTATGTCGGGGCACTCCATCCCTCTAACATCGTCACTCAATCTGTTAGGCGTTAATGTGGGAGCAAATATGTCCTGGCATGAACATGTTGCAGGCATAGCAAGAAGAGCTTCTCAAAAGTTGGGAATATTGTTTCGAACCAGAAAGCTTTACACTCCACAACAACTGTTAATTCTTTACAAAGCTCAAATTCGACCAACTATGGGATACTGCTCCCATGTTTGGAGCTCCGCTCCCAAACATACACTGCATTTGTTGGATTCTATCCAGAGAAGAGCTGTTCGTCTGATTGGACACCCGGAACTGACCGACGGCCTTGATTCGCTGGAACACCGAAGAACGGTTGGCGACTTGAGCCTATTCTACAAGTACTTTCATGGAAAGTGTTCGAAGGATGTGGCCCGTTTAATTCCTCCCAGAGCGGTGCATATTAGAAGTACACGTCGCGCTAATACTTCACATCCGTATGAGGTTCAGTTTGTTACTCCTCGTACAACGCTTTTCAAGCAGTGTTTTATATGGAGAACATCATACCTTTGGAATGGTTTGCCCAGGACTGTGTTTCCCATCGAGTACAATCTACAGCGGTTCAAGAACAACATGAATCGCTTTCTTCGCACACGTGTCGCTCCTGTAGCGCTTTAGGGACTTCCCTGTAGCACGTGTGCTAGACCCATCAAAAAAAAAAAAAAAAAAAAAAAAAAAAAAAACGACCAATTTATTAAGGCTTTTAGGATTTGTTCCACTGAGGGACCACGTTTGGAAAATACACCGCATGGAGGAAAATTTCTCAATCTAAATTTGAGTATCATTCTTGCTGTGTGAGACTGGGCATTATCCGATGGCACTATCAGCTTTTATCACTCTTTGACAGTAACCGTATTTTCTTTCCAGATGCGCCGCTCACATGAATCAGCTTTTATCGAAAGAGCTTAAAAGTAATAGTCTGACCAGGTTAAAAAATTTCATAGAGGCTCACTCCCCTTTGCTCCCACCAAATGCATAGGAATTAGTTTTTCGCATGGATATTCGGATTTACAGTGCTAGTTGATGGATCATCTATATCGTCTCATGTTTTTTTGCTCCTTAGGATTATTATACAATATCTACTATACATCACAAGTAAACACTTTGGGCGAAAAGTTCTTTTTTTTAAGGCGAGAGCAGTATCATGCGCTTTACTTTTGTTCCAAGTAGTAAGCTCATAAAGGATTCATCGGGATTCCTTGCGCATTCTCCCCAGCCTCTGTAGACGATGATAGCCTTCTAAATCAATTTGAGTACACTAATAAGTTCCAATTGAGTTTCGCAGGTATTCTCGTCCAAAATTGGTTCCAAATCCTCGTGGTTCACTCTTTTTGGTTAGCCAGGATGTTTACGATTTTGAAAGTTGAAATTTCCTTTTCGTATCGGTTGACAACCCTTTTAAACATTCGCTGTGTAATACGGCGTTTTCAAGCGAAGCCCAACAAACCATTTTTTTATCTTTAGCTGCATTTTTTTCAGTTGAAATACTCAAACGATTTTTTTTTTAACTACACTGCGTCTGTAATTGATTTTTTAGGTTATGATCATAGGAGGATAAAGTATTACACATTATTTCACAGTTAAAAGATAGCACATTAAAATGACTATAGGCCGAGGGATCAAGTTTAATGTATACACTCAATATAATTTGCCATTTCTGCCTATCAGTCGGTCTGTCGATGTGTCAAGCTGTCCATCTATTGCAAAATAGCTTTCTAATAACATGAAATATCTAAAGTAGGAAACGAGTCTATTTTTTTTGGGTTAGAGTTTCTCAATATTGTGTAGATTGAATAATATTATATGAATATTTGCGGTTTTTGGGCTAGGACAAATTTTAAGCATTATTATTTATAACCAAACATATACGCTGCTAAAGAAATGGGAAAAGAGGTTGCAGAGATTGCTCCATACCTTGAAGTCGAAGAAAATGACAATTATGTATTTTTTTATTACTTTCAATATTACCAGAAACCCGTCCTCCATTTAATTATATTTTATTGTTAATATCTTTCCCTAAAATAGTTATCATTAAAAAATCGGGCTCAATAGCGAGAATATTTTGTTGCAAAATTGTACGGTACTACCGTTGCCCAAAAAGAAACGGAACTTTTCGAGACTAAAGGACAATTAAAGGGTCATGTGTTGTATCTTTTCGTTATTGAAAACAACTACCCTCATTTTTAGTGTTCTGTACGGATCACTTATAGGATCACTTCGGTGTCTGTCCTTCTGTCTATCCGTCGGTCACACCCGATTTTCTCCGAAACTATTTGTCGTAGAAAGTTAAAATTTGGTACTAATATAGGAATTGATGGCCTCATCAGAGCCATGTAGTTTTGAAAGTTAAATTTTGAATCAAGGGGTTAGTTTTGGGCGATGAAATCGAGTGTGGTGTCAAATGAAGGCTTGTGAAAACACGAGTCAAATATATATATATATATATATATATATATATATATATATATATATATATATATATATATAATGTAATAGTGTGCGTTTCTTTGTATTATTTTTAAAAAATCGCGAAAAATCGCTGTCCCCCCCTTACCTCGAAAAGTACTGATCAAAGAATTTTGAAAAGATTCTGGAATATTCTCCACGGGGTCTAGATTGAACTAAAATTATCACGAGTGCATTAACTTTAATAATTTATCTGGAATATAAAAAAAAAAACAAAAATTTCAAGGTCATCAGCTTTCAGTAAAGATTGGGAAACAAACTTTGGGGTGTGTTTTGTGAAGTCACTGATCATTTTATACCTCCGTAACAAAATTTTTTGTTTTAAAAGCAATCTACCTACGGAACACTTATTGCGCAAGTTCAACTTGCACTTGACCAGTTTTTCGTTATTTAAGCTGTTTATATTATTAATTTCACTAAATATCTAGTTATAAGTTAAGAGTGCCAGTATGAAAATGAGTTTAAAATTAAAAGCTGTAATTGTTTTAAACTTGATCGGAGATTCACTGAAATAAATCTAATGATTGATTGCGTTGGTTAAAAAGCCTGAAATTGTACGAAAGATTAACTAAAGATGAATTGTAACTTCCAAAATCAATTGTGTATAATATTTCGACCGCGTGTAAATATTTGGCTGATTGAACACTCTCTTTCATCGAGTTCATTTCCAGATAAAAGATAAACTATTCAAAGCCATTAAAAATCTTCAAGCGGTAGTGATCATCACCTCAAGTTCTTCTTACAACGCCGTCTCCTCATAAAGTTTGGCGATCCATATAGCTCAACAAACTTTAGAGACTGCTGCTCGAAAAATATCACTCGAAGCACATCCAAACCACATTCTCATGTCCTTCAGCCAAGAATTCTGTCGTCTTCCGATCGATCGTTTTTTTTACCTTGAATAATTAGACGTAGCAATTCGTATTTTGGGGCCCTCATAGGCCCGAAGTATTGAGTTTTTCTTATTTTTATGGTTGTTAGTAATTCCTTCGTTTTGTTCATTCTTTCCAGTTCTTCTGTGTTTTTTTATTTTCTGTACCCAGGAGATGCGAAGAAGGCGTCTATAAATGTACATTTCAAGATACTAATCGTTTCACTGCGCCAGAGTCAAGGGTCCAGCACTCACATCTGTACAATAGCAAGGAGAATACATACGCTCTCGCCATTTTCATTCGGAGTTCGAGACTGAGACTTATGCGATGGAATCCTCAACAGTACCCTAAAAATATGTATAAAAATTTACTTAACGAACTAATTGATTATTCCAAATGCTGTATCAAGCTGAAGAAGGGTAAAGTAAATCCCAAGATATAAGATCCTGCCTTTTTGCTTTTTCAATGGAGCAATAAACGATCCTATTAGGGTTTTGTGCATAGTTGCCAGGTATTACGATAAACGTATTTTTATTTTACCTGCTTTGCCGCTCTCACTTGCACCTGCAATCATATTGGATCTATTTTTACCTATATACCGGTTTGGAGTCCTTTAGGTATTTGATAATATAGGCCTAATGACCAAAGGTCCCCATTAAGTTTCGAAAGATACTTTTTATTAATTTTATTTTTAGTTTTACTTACAACTTACAACGTAACGCTTCTATTTTAATTATGTGGCGTCAGTGGGAAAATTGCAATAGTGGCTATCGCAAGAAACAAAGAACTGCTTATGCTTATTCCGAATTTAGATCAAACCTCATTAATCGTTTTGGGCAATGCATCATATCATTCTAGAATTTTGAATAACCAACCAAATTCATCGTGAAAAAAAAAAATGAAATATTTCAATGGTTATTAGAGCAAAATCAAAGCCCTTTTTCAAGTTTATTAAAAACAGAATTACTCTTAATGGCAAAGACTTTTAGAAAACCTAATATATACGCGGTTGATGGAATTTTAAGGGAACAGGGTCATGAGGTTTTGCGTTTGCCACCTTACTATTGCCACCTGAACTAATCAGGCTTAATTTTATATTTTGACAAATATCGTGTAAAAAATGATATTAGTAAAACTTGACGCTAAACAAATAGTGAAAAATGTTTACGACAGCTTGGTAAAAAGAAATTTGAATAAGCAAAGTGCTTTGCAAGAAACCATTGAACTAATAATAACCCCAGTTTCTGCGATTAAGGGTATTATAGGAAAACCATCGCTCAGGAAAAGGAAAAAACGGAAAGATTTTCAAATGCATCATGTAGACGATTGTGACAAAGACGTCATCAGGAAAAAAAATATATTCTAAGTATGAAGAGCAGTAGGTGCCGGCACTAGACAAAATAAAATTAATACTTGTGTAGAACGGGACCAATATACATTGTGGCCGATCAACCCTTCGCAGAATTTTCTTAAGAATGGGATTCACGTTCGGAAAAATTAACAAAAGGCAAGTAGTGATGGAGTCACAAAGATTACGAATCGTGCGACATATTTATTTACAAGAAATTAAAAAGTATCGATCAGAGAATTGGTCAATAATTTACCTTGATCAAACACGGTTCGATACCCATGACACTGTGCAAAAAGGGTGGGTTGACAGCAGTACAAAATGTCAGACTAACGTACCTTCAAATAAAGGTAAACGAGTAACCATTTTGTATGCTGGATCTGAAAAGGGCTGGGTTTCAAATTGTTTACTATTATCTGCAAAAAACATAAAAGATTCTAGTTCGAACTATCACGAAGACAAGACCGCAGAACTTTTTGAAATTTGGTTTCAAAATTCCCTTTTGCCAAATATTCCCAGAGTGTTATAGTTATGGACAATGCAAGTTACCATAGTCGCCTACTAAATAAGGTTCCTAATACAGCCAATACCAAATAGGAAATACAGGAATATATATTAGAAAATGACAATTATTTTGACTTCAGTTATAAAATGTTATCTTTTAGAAGTTTTGAAAGATTATAAATTGAAAAAGAAATATGTTTGGGATAGTTTGGCCGAGAAAATGGGACACACTGTTTTGCGGCTTCCTCCCTATTATTGTGTGTTTTATCCAAATGAACATATTTGGCATCAAGTTAAATAAAAAATAAGGGTAGTTTAAGCGTGTCAGTGGTTGAATTAGTAAAAAAAGTTATAAGTGATATACCTTGTGAAAGCTGGAAGAATTCCATTCAGCACGTTGTTAAAGTTGAAAATTCATATATTTATGTAAATAATATAAAACCACTGATAATTACCTCAGCTGATGACAGTAATAGTGAAACCGAATTAGGCTTAAATTAAAATATATTTTATTTATACAATATGTCCCCCTCTTGTAAACCCCATTGATTCAAACTGTACATTTGTGCTTCTTATCCATTTGTTTTTACATGCATCTATAAATAAACATGTCCAAAAACACTTATAATTTTATTTATTTGCATTAATAAATAAAATTCTTAAGTGCATCTCTGCAACCTGTCATAAAAAAAAGGTCAGAATTTTTATATTGCCCACTTAAAACGGCAAAAATCAGGATCTTATATGTTGGGACAGGCTATATACAGATTGAAATAAATGTATTGAGCAAATAATATTGGCTGATGTTTTATTTTCTGTTAAAGTTCGATTTTTTTTCAAATGGAATATATCAAACAATCTATAAAATTTTATTGAACGGTTATTCCATGACCGCTTATCGTAACCCTTGTCACTTATTTTATCATCTAATAAAGTTCTGTAAGCAGGCTTGGAATTTGGAAAAAAAAAACTAAAAAAATATTTGTTGAAAAATTTTGATTTTTAACCATTTTATGGCTTTTCAAAATAAGCTATCTTAGAGGTCGTCAAAGTTATTTTGGCCGTATCTTCGCCAAAAATGGTCGCAAGGACCTCACACTTCAAGATCTTGTTTTGAAATCCCTGAGTTCTCGTTCAAAATTTTAAAATTTTGAACTAAACCTCAATCACTGTTTTTCAAGACTTTTTATTTTGAAGACTACACTGTGACACAACTTGAATATGAAAATGAAGGATGTGTTTTTAAAATTAGAAATAATGGCATCATGAGGTATTAATGTGCAAACAACATTTTCATTAAAATACACCACGCTGGCACTGCACCCTGACACGACGCGGCGTCGTTGTTTTAGCTCTTAATGTGTCACAGTCACTTAGCTTTCACCTTCTTACCTCTTTCCATTCCCGTTGCCTTTTTTCCTCTCTTCAATTCCATCCCATTGCCCCCCGGTTACTTCGAAAACTTAACAGTTTATTATTTAGCATATTTTTTAATTATTATTCCTATAAACTGCTCGTTACAGCTCGGCCAAGCATAATTTAAAATCAGGACATTGTCTTAAATTTATTTTAAAGTTCGCAGCCGTATTCCAGCGAGTATTCAAAAAAATAATCCTAACTTAAGTGTCATATCCAAAGATATCTTTAGAAAGTGTTTAAGACTCTCCTTTACATACTAATGTATTTGTTCTACCTATAAAATTTGTTTGTAATATAACTTAAGTAGCAATTCCCCCTTTTATATTTTGCTACAGTTTCGTCTTGCTACTAATATTTGTTAATCTTCTTGCTCTCTCCATTCCATGGGTACTGCAAATCTAAAAGCTTTCTTTTCTTTCTTATACCATTTCCTAAGATCCCCGACACAAACCCTTTGTGAGGAGCCCAACATTTTTCTTGATTACCCAAGAAAAAAACCAGAATATGCAAGATATACTTTTTTTACAAAGTCAGTAAGGTTTCTTTGATGTTTTTTAACTACAAACTCACCAGATATATAATAAAAAGTGTTGGGAGAGTTTTCACAACTACGATTTGCCATACTTTGAGTGTGAATTAAAGCACATGGGTTAAACACTGCAATGCAAGGTTATATTAACTCGAAGAAAATAAACAGCTCTGACATTTATCGGAACTGCCAAACGAATAACATTTGATTTTAATGCCAACCTTATAAAATTCTGATTTTACTACTAACCTAATAACATTCGAATGATTTTGAATATTAAAATGTGAAAAATTGGTGGGTGATATGACTTTTTTATTATTCTCTTCGGACTCAGCACACCAAAAAATATAGGAATCAGGTAAAATTATTAAAAAAGTTTTTTCATCGTTGGCCTATGTTATCATTCTCATTGATTTTGGCCCTCTAGTAAATCTCGTTACTTTTAGTATACTCTTGGTCTTCAATATACAGTGCTCAATACTGTTTTGTAAGTTACTCTAAGCTTTGGGCTACTTGTTAACAGTCGAAATTAATCAAGCTCTTTCACAACATTCATGTATTCACTCGCCCTGGAACGGCACTTAAAATATTTGACTCTCAAATCACTTCTTGCATATCTGGCATTGGGACACACCTACTCCACACATGTACACCTATTAAAGAGAGATCCCCCTCCACTCTGTCCTAAATGTGACTCCCCCTTATCAGTGTTACATCTAATCGAATCCATTCAACATCAAAACTTGAGAGACACCCACGGCATCCCATCCAACATCACCATCCTCATAAAATCTTTTGTCCCACTTAAGAAAAGATAACCAATTACTTAAAAGAATTCAACTTTATAGTCTAATCTATTTATACCAAACTATCTCTAGTGGGCGCTAAATGATCTTAGCTGTCGATGCGCCCTGCCCAACAGAAACAAACAAACAATATCTGAATTAAGAAGTAATACTGAATATCTTTTTATTCTGGTAATCATCCCCTATAACACATCTTTTCTTGTTCTGTAAGGAACACACACACTGTGTCTGTCCGTCCATCTATCACACCCGATTTTCTCCGAAACTAGTTAAAGTAGAAAGTTGAAATTTGGCACAAATATGGAACTGATAGCCCAATCAGAGCCGAGTAATTTTAAAACTTAAATTTTGATCTAAGAGGTTAGTTTTGGGGGGTGAAATCAGAAGTGAAAAAAATTAAAAATTAAAGTTTGTGAAAACAACAGTTCAAAAATACATATAATACTTGCGCACACTTTACTTTTCATTTAAAAAAAAATGGCCGAAAACTCCTGTCCACCCTCACTATCTCGAAAAGTACTGATCAAAAAATTATGGAAAAGTTTAACTTTAAAGTAATTAGAGAAAGAAACAAATTGATGAACCAAAAACATATTTTTATATATCTTGTTCTAGAAATTCTTTTTTCAAAAAAACAATGTCCTCTAAATATAAACCATTATCGTCCCGGTACTGTTCCAAGGGAGCAGTGAAATTATTTATCACTGCTAGGCATTTTGTTTCCGTGATTGCTGTCCTTTCCTGTTAAACATATTTTTTAATTAATTATCTAGATACCGAGAACTGTTATTGTAAAATTTAGTTTTGAGATCTGCTCATAAGAAAAATCGACAGGTTTCAAATCAGGGCTAACTGCAGGCCACCTTATGTCACTTCCCCTAAAAATCAATTTATTGAGCGAAAAACCTCGAATAACGGACAAAGATGTGTGAAATTGTAGTCCAATTGTGTAGAAACCAGCATCTTTGGTTAAAAGTATTAACATTTTATAACGCGGGTGTGAAGTGCTCATCTCTATCATGTCCAAAGAAGACTAAGAGAAAGTAAACGGTTTCGATGTTTGAGTTCTTTCGTTAAGGCGAAAATGCGCCTCATCTGGGAAGAATATAAATAGATATCAAAAACCTTTCAAGCATGTTAAGCCTCTGAGCAGTGTCTGTTGGATTAAATTCTAGCACCAATTCTATCTCATAAAGGTGTATATATATAAATTAACGAAAGTGCATTGTGGAGCAACACTTACGGTACTTGATCGTTTGCATATGAATCCTCGCGAACTGACACTGGAATATACTTTGTGTTAGCATCACTTCTTAATATCCTGGGTCTTTCTGCCAGAGATTTACTGCAAATCATACCAGTTTGTTCAAATTTCTCTACCCATTGCTTCATGATATGAATACTTGGAACTTTTTTCATGTTATTATTATAGTCGTAGACTCGAGCATAATAAGGCATGCTTCACAGCTTTGACTATAGAGCGCTTCATAATAAAAGACTATACTTTGCTGGCCCGTCTCGATGCATTCGGACAATAAGTCAGGCAAATCTAGCCTGATTTATAGGATAATAATGCACAGAGTACATTATTTATTTCTTCTGCTATTTCTTGTAATGCCATATCCGGTATGGCCGTAGGCGACCCTGTCGCTTTTGCCTGTAGTTAGTGCCTTTTTAAGTATTTTACAAACAAAGAAGACCTACAGTTTAGGGCCGGTTCCGAACGGCCAAAGTAAGAGGGATTTACTAGGGATGATACTACAGGTAGTTTGCCATTGCTGTCCCGAGAAAGGCAGTCGTCAAGTTGTAAATTTTTGGTTTAATTTATTTTATTATTTATTTAGCTTTTTTTATTATTATTTCCCGAGCCGAGATACGAACTCGGGTCGCTGGCGTAAAAAAGCAGATACCTTAATCACTACGCTACGACTGCCTCTATTATTCATTTACAAATTTTAATTAACCAATTTTTATAGATGGAGTTTTACTACTAATTTCATATCCGATGTAGAAGGAGATCCAGTTGGAGCATATACGAAGACAAAAGAAATCTGTGATGAGTTAGGTAAGTATTTCCCTAATTTTTATACCTAGAGTGAGAGTTTTGATCCCTTACAATTAATTTTTTGGAAGAGTAGGTAGACCTCATTGGCTAGCTACTATCTGACCTTATAACCAAGGCAACAATATTCCCTTTTAAATCAGTTTTTGTTAGTTACGAAGATGTCTTTGTCTTCCCGCTCGTGAGTTTTGCTCTGAAAATAACAGTTCTAGCGGTTTTACATCACATGGCACTAAAGTCCCTGTTTTAAAACGTTTGCTACTATTATAATTGTCTTGCGAGGACCTACGTACAGAAAAAATAGCTCTCGTTATAAAGAGATGAACACGTGGAACATAACAGCTCCGCAAAACGAAGCCGGCTGACTATCGCCGCTACATCACGATGTGCTTCGTTGAGTTTCTCAAAGATTCCGCCCTAGTAGAAGTTGAATTATTTGTAACAATAATAGGGAAAATATACATGGCATATCTGAGAATCTCAACCACGCACATTTCAACGAGTTGGCAGTATCCAGCCGACTTTGTTTGGAGGCGATGTTTCGTTCCTTCTTTTTGTATGTCAACGGCGATAGGTGTATTTTCTGTGGCCGATGATTTTTATCTTCGCCTAAAGCTAGCTTATGATGTTTCCATAGTATCATGAAAATTTTTGTTGAGTATTGTTTTTTGGTATTTTTTTATGGACCTAGCACACGTGCTGTAGGGAAATTCCTAAAGCGCTACAGGAGCGACACATGGGTGAAAAAAGCGATTCACGTTGGTCTGGAATCGCTGTAAATTGAACTCGGTCGGATACACAGTCCTGAGCAAATTATTCCAAAGGGATGAGGTTCGTTAAAAGACCGCTTGAGAACGGTTGTACGAGGAGTAACAAGCTAAACCTCATACGGATGTGAAGTATTAGCACGCCGTGTATTTTTAGCATACACCGCTCTAGGAGAAATTCAGCGGGCTACATATATCGAATATTTTCCATAAAAATACCTGTAGAACAGATTGAAGTCGACAACCATTCTTTGATGCTCCAACGAATCAAAGTTCGTGGCCAGTACAGGTCTTCAATCATGCGAACAGATATCTTTCGAATAGAATCCAACAAATGCAGTGTATGTTTGAAACAGGGCTCCAAACATGGGAACAGTATTCCATCGTTTGAGAATTTGAGCTTTGTGCAGAATTATCAGTTGTTGTGGAGCGTAAAGCTTTGTAGTTCGAAATAATATTCTCAGCTCTCTCATGCCAAAACATATTTGCTTCTAAATTAACACCCAGCAAACTAAGTGACGATGCTAGATAAACGAAATGCCGAAACATAACTATGCCGGGCTCAGCAACGCCAATTTATTTAGAAAAAACCGCCGCCTGAGTTTTTTCTACCGTTGAATTCTACTTGGTTACCGTCGTCCCAAGATAGAATTTTTGCACGTCTTTCTTAAGTTAAACTGCCTCCTACTGTATGCGGATATTTACATGAGTAGTCGATTTTCGAGCGTACTGTCATCTGCAAAGTTGTAGGGGAATTCCTAGCCTTTTCCAACAGAACGTTAATGTAATTGAGAAAGAGTGTAGGAGGAGGCAGTATGGAGCCCTGGGGCAATGCAGGTGTTAGGAAGAAACTGGTTAATTGCCACTCGTAAAGAACGCTCTTTGAGGAAACTTGAGAGCCACAAAGAAAACTTTTCAGACATATCAGAAGAGCGAAGCTTAACCAACAATCCATCCTGCCAAACACGGTCGAATGCCTTGGATATGTTAAGAGCAACCACTGTGGTACATAAGTTAGAAGTTTTCCTGTTGATTTATGTTTACGAAAGCCATATTGATGGTCGCCTATAATATCCAGACATTTTAGAAGATGCTAATTGAAAGCCTTTTCCACGACTTTCGATATTATTGAAAGCAGTGCGATTAATCGATAGTTGTTTGGCAATGTCTTCTTTCCTTTTCTGGGTATCGGTTGAACTGTGGCGCATTTCCAACAGGAAAGAAAAATTCCCTTCCTGTAGCAAATGGAAAATTCTACAGAAAACTAGTGTTAGTACTCTTGCTCAGTTTTTGAGTTCTGTGGCAGGTATTCCGTCAGCGCCAGAAGCTTTTTTAGTATCTAGCTTCATTAAAATACGTTTTATGATACACTGTCTGAAGATAACATCGGGCATCCTTGACTACACTATGGAAATAGTAGGTGGTGTTTTTCCTTGAAAATCTACAGTAGAAAGTAAAGCAAAAAGTTCAATCAACAAGTTCGCTTTCTCAACAGGGGTTGTTGCAATAGAATTATCTGGTCGTGTGAGTGATGCTATAGTGTGTTTGGTAAAATTTGAACTAACTGCCTTAGCAACTGACCAAAAGGAAGTTTGTTTCTAATTCGTTGATTGTGTGCCTCCTTGGTTTCGTCGATTATTTCTTTGCATCTGTTCTGGGCAAGAACAAAGATGTTATGATTTATGACGGTTGAGGTAACAAACAAATTTTAAGCATTATTTTTTGTAGTCCAGCATAGAGGATGTTGTTTTAATTATATATTATGTGATTTTTCAATAAAGTTGTTACTTTTCATTATTTTCAGTTTTAACCGAAATCGCATGTAGAAAGAAATGTAAATTATTGATTGTAAATATGACTGAAGCCCTTTTCCTCCGGTCAGCTTTTTTAATATTTATTTTAAATCAACATATATGCAAGGAAAGTGTTGGGTAAATCACTTTGCCGATTTGGCGGTATTGCTTCTAACTACTGATGAAATAAATACCGCTCATAACTAATATGACACCTGCACTTCGTCACTTGAAAACTTCTCAAGTTGAACTTGATATTTCATAATTTAAAGATAGTCTTAATTTTTGGTGGAATAAAATTTACTTTCTAAAACTAACTCAATAATTCGCAGGGTTAACTCATGCGACTGAGCAAGACTATATCAACCTAAGATATATTTGTCAGTGTGTGTCAAGAAGATCTGCCCATTTAATATCTGCTGCTATGTGTACGCTAATACACAAAATGGGTGAAAAAAAGGTAACAGTAGGAGTGGACGGAACTGTATACAGACGTCATCCACACTTCAGGTAAAAAATTAAATTTTGTGACCTGTACACCAAATAGGTATTTTTTGGTATAATATTTAAAATCAGTGGTTAAATAAGTTATAGCTTATTACACACCAAATTTAACAAGGAGTCTGAAACGTTTGGTAAAAATAAATGGACTATATTGTTTACCAATTCCAAAAAAAAAACAACAACAAAACAGATAGTATATTGTAAAAAAGGAGGCAATTCGGAATCACAACTTCATCGTTAATATGAAATAAAGGTTTTCTTACAATAAACATTTTTAAGAAATTTGTTTCACGAAAACAATGTAAGTAAAATTTTATTTATTACTGCGTTTCTAGTTTCCCATTTTCCTTTTTGGCATTTTTTACTTTATATTTAACCTTTATATTTAAATATGTTATACCAAAATTTAAATATTCTTTTACATTTACAAATTTAAATATCCCTCCTTTATGAGAATTTGGGGAGAGAAGTGAAGAAAAAAATTTTGAGTATTAGTGCCTGGTATGAAAACTTTTTATAATGACTCACCCAGGACTGAAATTGAATTTTTTATACTTTTAATTTTAAAGGAATTTTAATGGACAAGTATTTTTTACTGAAACTTCCGTATATGAAACGGCAGCTCATACGTCGTAGAGAGTAGGTTTCAGCTGCAAACACCTTACTAACACGTAGGCTGAAAATCTTTAGACCTAGCTACTCAAAACACACTTTTTTTTTGCAAAATTCGGCTTTATTTCATCATCATAGTCTCCCTCAAAAGTGATACAATCAATCCAACGTTTTTCTAATATTTCTATACCTTTCTTCTAGAAGGATTAGTCTTTACCTTCAAAATATGCCTCAGTATCGGTAATAACTTCATCACTGGAACCAAATCTCTTTCCCGCGAGCATTTTTCGAGGTCTGGGAATAGATAATAGTCGCTGGGGCCAAATCTGGAGAATACGGTGGGAGAGGAAGCAGTTCGAACTTCGATTTATGTAATTTTGCCATCGTAACAGTTTCTTCACGATTTCTGCCTCCAAACGTACCAATAACTCTATATATTATTCGCTATTGATGGCTTTTCCCTTCTCAGCATAGTCGATGAAAATGATTCCATGCGCATCCCAAAATACAGTGGCCAAAACCTTCCCAACTAATTGTTGTGTCCTTGGTCGCTTCGGGCAACTTTGACCGGCTGCTGTCCACTCGGCTGACTGCCGATTTGATTCCGGTGTGTAGTGGTGGATCTATGTTTCTTCCGTTGTCACATATCGTATTAAAAAATCATGTTTATTGCGCTTGAACAGGTCCAAACAGCACTCAGAATCATCAACATGTTGTTATTTTTGGTCTACTGCGAGCAAACGCGGTACCCATTTTGAACAGAGATTTCTTATGTCCAAATGTTCATGCAAAATATGACAAACACGTTCTTTTGATATCTATAGGGTGTCAGGTATCACACGCAATTTCACTTTACGGTTATCCAAAACAATTTTGTGGAGTTTTTTGATGTTTTCCGGTGTAACGGGCAGAGTCCCCGTAACACTTATCAAGCCATTGCTTTGCTTGAACGTTATTTTTTTTCCATAAAAAAACAGTGTTTAATCAACACACCAAATTCGATTTTTTCCATCGTTTCGAAAACATCAAAAGTAGCGTCACTAAAACCACCGTAACTTGTAAACTAATCGTCGAAATGTCATGAAATTTTGACACGTGTCGTTTGAAAGTTGGTACTTCCTAAAAATCATATGAATTTTTTGAAAAGGGCGACATCTATATGTCAAACCAAAAACTTGTCAGCCTACGTGTTAAATAGGCTTTCTTTTAATTATTTGGTCACCACCTAAATGTGATAACTGTACTGGACCAGCATAGAGATAAGAAACGCTAGGTCCTTTAAACATTGTTAAATTAAACACTGGTAGCTCACTAAACTAGGCAATTAAGAAAAGGAATTCCAGAAAAAATAAAACATCAATTAATTTCCACATATTAATAAATTGTAATTTAGTCTAGAGCTTAAAAAAAATAAATTGGAATAGGAATTGCGTAAGAATTAAGAGATATTATATGTACTCGTATAACCAAACTACTCTCTGAAAAGGCAAGTGTGCTCTTGATAAGGATAAATACCAGTCGAGTGCAAGTTGGACTTGCGCAATTAGTGTGATTACCTTTAAAATAATAATTGGCTACCTAATAGCCAATAAATTAATTTAGCTCAATATAGAATCTAGTAGTAAAAGTTTGAAACACATATTTACTACGTAAATATTTGGTTAATTATAAACCTAAAAATTAAAATTTTTTTTTTTTCTGTAACTATCCGTTGGTCAACGGTCATCATGATATTACTGATTGCACCGAATAAGTATTGATATTTCGTAGCTCTTAGTCCTGGTTCAATTTCCAATGTTCCAAACCTTCACTATTTTGTCAAGCCATATAGCCTTTTTTATACCAAAAAAATTATTAAACGTTTTATTATTATTCTTTTGATAATTTCCGCTCAATCTACATAATATTCCAGAATTTTTTCAAAGTTTTTTGATAAGTACTTTTCGAGATAGAGTGGGGGAGCAGCGATTTTTAGCCATTTTTTTTTTAAATAATATAAAGAAAAGTGCAATGCTTGAGTATTATATCACATAGATGTTTAAAGACGAATTTTTACAAGCTTTCGTTTGACACCCCCACTCTATGATTTAAGATAGTTTACTCGTAAATCCACTTTTCTTAAGAATTTGATGAAATTGAAATATGATGTGAATCTAAATATTTTTGATTTAATTAAAAAAAAAAATACCGATTAGGAAGCGAGATATTCATAATTAAAGTGCACATAATCAACATGCAATAGACCAATGAATGTGTATATCTTAGGAACTGTTCTTACGAATTTTTTAAAAAACTAATATATAGTTAAAAAAAATTAGAAAAATTTTGAAACAAAAATAATTTTTTTTAATCGATTTGTTAAAAGGATATAAATATATAAAGTTGACATTTATTTAAAATAATAATAGTGAGGGACAAATATTAAAAATATGTCGTCATATTTTGCGCACCGACATTCAAAGAGCATTTAAAATTGTTAACTTTTAAATAGAAATTCATTTTTAGGTTAAATAATTTATTGAATAAACATAATATATTTATCAACTTTACCTATAATCATCAAATAAAAGTATTAAATATACAATATTAATTAAAAATTTGAATTTGTATCTTGATATTTATTATTTTTTCTTTAGTATTTAATAGATTTTTATTTAACAAAAAAATATGTTTGTAGGTTCAATAATTTTTTCAATATTTTAAGTTAATATTATAATTAGTTATTTAACAATGTTACATATTAACTGATAATAATATTAAATATATACATAAAAAAAAACGGTTTTATAAATTTTTCCTTAAAACTAAATAAATAATTAACAATACTAATGATAAATAAATGAAGTACTATAAACTATTTGTAAAGTAATTAATTACTTTATTTACTGCTCACATATCTTTGGTTACACGTGGTTTGCCATTGTCTTTTCGACTAGATAATAACTGTACTATTCCTGTAGAACCCAATTTATCATAAGAACTTTTTAGATCTTTCAAAGTTATGCATCCAGATGCAATTCTTTTAATCATAAGATCTTTGAATAATAATCTTTAAAGGCATTAGCGATGGCAATATTAGTTTTGCACTCTTCATACGATACGTAATTTGTAATTAAATGTGCTCTTTTCAAAAACACATTTGCCAAATTCTCAAGGATTTTAACGTCCTATACCGCCTCATGGAACTTTTCGTTTGGTGCTATTTGCAACAAATCATGCACTAACTTTCTGAGCTTAAACATTTCTAAGCCTTTTCGGTCAGGAAAGGTTTTTTAAAAACCTTACGGAGTCCGAAAAACCAGTAATATTTTTAAAATCCTGGATCATTGCAAAATCAATTATACCTTGAATTAAATGGGACGTATCAAAACGTGCACTATGGGTAACAAGTACGCAATGTTTTGGAGAAAAATTTAAAAACTGTTTGAATGAAATTAATGTGTCCTTTAGAGTGATTGCTTTGATAGGTTTACCATATAAATACAGGTCGCCATGAATATCTTCTAAGCCCGTAACTTTCAAAGCGTGGTAATTAATCGGTTGCGTAGGCCTAATATAAACATTGAATGTTTTATCCCGATATTTCGCCACTATTTGCAAAATATCAGCTGTACTGTTACTGATATATGTTTCTTCTAAATCGAAATACACTAAGCCACAGCCCCCGGATGTAAACATTATTCAATATATTAGTTAACGCTTGAGGATTAATAATGTCACCAGTATGAAAAACGTCCATCTGCAGTTCACAATTTGATACTGTACCCCTTCATGTTTTTCTTTATTTTTTCTTGTGGCCTCTTTATTTCGAACTAATGAATTTCTAAGTTTTTTCGTTGCAGGCAAATTAGCTCTTGATGCTTTGTTTTCTTATTTCATCTCTTCTTGCCATATAAGATCTTGTATGTTCCCCATGGAGTTTATTGATGAGCTTTCCTTTGCAAATTTACCTTTATGTCGCAATTGATTATAAACATTTTTTTATTTAAATTATATATTTTTTTTTATTTTAAGTAGAAGTAATACGGTTTAAACAGTAAATATACAACAAGTATAATAAATAATCTATATAAACGTCAATCTATAAAGCATTTGGTATACGCATTGGTAGCGTTGCCACATTTATTTTCAATAAAAGTGTGTGTCTGCATATGAAAATTTCCATGTATCGAATATACTCTCCGA
Organism: Pachyrhynchus sulphureomaculatus; assembly: GCA_019049505.1. Taxonomy (NCBI): domain Eukaryota; kingdom Metazoa; phylum Arthropoda; class Insecta; order Coleoptera; family Curculionidae; genus Pachyrhynchus; species Pachyrhynchus sulphureomaculatus. The sequence continues at coordinate 196,984,987 of CM032447.1, read as the reverse complement.
CAAAAATAAAATATTCTGCCATTGAGTATTTTAAACTTTCTGTATGTATTATCGGACTATACTTTCGGCTCACGAGAACTAACCTGAACTACGTTACGACAAAAAATCTTTTTCATTTCCCCCTACAAGCAAATCCTTTAAGTGAAAATTTAACTTTTAAAATTAGAAGGCTCTGATTGGGCCTTCAATTCCTATATTTATGCCAAATTTCAAGATTCTATGTCAAATAGTTTCGGAAAAAATAGGGTATGACAGAGAGACACCGAAGTAATTCCATAAGTGCTTCATACGGAACACCAAAAATGCTTAAATTTCCTTAGGAAACGTTATTCCTCATGAGAATGTTCCAGAATTTCCCTAGAAGAAATATGTTACCTAACGTATGGCGTATTAATATAAAGAAATTATGCGATTTGTACTAAGATCAAAATAGAATTATTTAATTAGAGAAATTTAACAGTACTGTTTCAAAAAAATTGTAAAGGTTACAGATAAAAAGAGTATAATTTGCGTTAGTAAGTTTCTTTTTTTGGCGTTGGTAGAAAAACTTTTCTGAACTTTTTGCATTAAGATATTCTCCAACATATGTAAAACTCCGGAGTTCAGGCCGGTGGAATAAAGTCTGATACTTGGTAGAAGATGTCAACAAAAGGAATGACAGAGCAAACTAAGCAAAAATAAGAAACAATGTTGAAAATTGTTGTCTGGTACCATATAATAATCGGAAAACAATCTGGCAGCATAACCGCTATTGAACATTCTAGCGGTAATTTTTTTTTTTTTAATTAAACTCTCCTTTTACGTATTAATAGATTTTAAAGATTTAAATTGCCACCGAATACTCCAGAATTAACTGTGTGCGACACCTGTTTTTGAGGCTTTAAAAGATAAATTAAAACATGAAAAAACTTGACGATGGATCGTCTCAGACAGAAAATTATAAAGAATTTCGCAATTCTAAATGATCAAGGAAAAGATTTTGGCAGCGATAAAAATACGAAAATAAATTTACAGCAAATGCACCAAAGGAAATGAGGAGTACGTATTGAACATAATTAGAGTTTTATTTGTAATAGTTATAATGCTGTATTGAGGATATATGAGGAATGAATAAACTATTCACATATATACCATTTTTCTCTTTTCGAAAAAACAATTTTACACTAACCCTTAGTTTAAACTTTCTACTATAGAAATTCTTAGCAAGAACATATGACATTGTCAATTTGTGTTATTGTCAAACCCAATTTCCGCGAAGTTAGAAAAACTTTTTTCTACCTTCTTTTGAACAACAATATCACAAAAATACATATTGGCGTTTTTAGAATTTTGATCGTTATAAAATTAAAAGAGAAACATTTAAAAAACTTCTACTTTATATTATATGTCGAAAATATCATGCACTATTGGTTTTGTCTTAAGTCTGTAAAATATTCTTCCAAAGGGCTACGTCTTCCTGTATTTAACATTTTTACCCAACTTTTGTCATAAGCGAGTTAAAGTGGTGCCCATTTATGATAATGTTTGTATTCCATCACAATTAAATATTTACGAATTCTTCCATATGGACGCCTAAGAGAACTTGTAACCGATCTATCTCTGTTATTGAAACAATTCAGTTTATTCCCTTATAGATTACATAACTTTTCATTCGTTTGATATAGAAGCACCGTTAGGAAATTGATTAATGTGGATCTGCAGCTCATTTATCCATAAGTTGTACTGTATTTAAAGATTGAAACTTCATTGTGGACTTCTTGACCCTAAATCATAATATTTGAGTTAGTCATAATGTTTAATTCCATTAAGAATCGACGCATTATTTAGCAGACAAAATACCACTTACCCTATAACAGTATCTCACGTGCTTTTGAAGCAGTAAAAAACTTAGTGGCGATCTTTGTTCACTAAACCACTAGATATTTTTTTTTTGGAATTTTTTGCAGCTTTCGATATTCTAGACATATTTCTATCCGGGGTCTGACATGTTATTTCCAATGATTTTATATAAACATCTGCTAGACCTTGTGGTAAATATAGACAAATAAGATTAACGATGACTCTATTTTGTTATTTTGTTGCCAATTTTGTCATACTAAATTAAGGCCAACTCTAGATAAGTGGACAAAATTTTCGACTTTGTCTCATCAGTATATACAAATAGTGCACTAATTGTATTTTGTTTTAGGAAACTTATGATAGAAAAGATGAACGAGTTGATACAACCTGGCTATTCGTTTGACATTGTGCTGTCAGAAGATGGCAGTGGTAGAGGGGCAGCACTAATAGCAATTACAGCTGCTCAAAAGAAGAGCAATCAATAATTTATAGTATAGTGATTTTACTCAAATAAATAGAAAAATTTAGGTAACTGTGATTTGTTTTTTATTTTTCTTGCTAAAGAAATTACTTGCCTTACTAAATGATAATCACTGTTCGAGATTTTTTTTTGACGTTTTAGGGTCTGTTTATATCAAAAAACCCATTTTCGTCAGTCTGCCAGTTTCTCGGTACTTTAATTCCCAGACGAAACGAGATATCAGTTTCAAGTTTATTACATATATAATACCTAGAGAAGGGATGTAGACTATAGTTTTTCAGTATTACCGTTTCCGGGCAGACAGTTCGTCCCGGAACAAATCATCGACAAAACCAAGGAAGCAAATAGTCAACGAATTAGAAACAAATTTTTTGCTTGTCTCAACAGTTCCAGGTGTTTTTGGTCAGTGACTAAAGCAATTAGTCAAAATTTTACCAAATCCACTATACTACCACTCACACGGCCAGATAATTCAGGTGCAACAACACCTGTTGAGAAAGAAATCTTGTTGGCTCTGCTTTACATTCTACTATCCTTATCCAAGGAAAACCACCATCTACTATTCCCATAGTGCAGTCAAGAATGCGAGATATTGTCTTCAAAGAGTGTATCGTAAAACGACTTTTAATGAAACTAGACACTGAAGAGGCTTCTGGCGTTGACGAAATACCTGCTATAGTACTCAAAAACTGTGCGAGAGAACTAACATCAGTTTTCTGTAGACTTTTTAACCTATTTCACAGAAAGGGACTATTTCCTTCTTGGTGGAAATGTGCCATAGTTGAACACAAACCCAAAGAAGGCAAGAGAACCTTGCCAAACAATTACCGACCAGTTGCACTGGTTTCAATAATATCGAAAGTCATGGAAAAGGCTATCAATCAGCATCTTCTAAAATATCTTGAAGGATTCAATACTATAAGAGACCATCAATATAGTTTATAGTTTCGTAAACACACATGTTTAGAACAACGCAATTGGAGAATCTCGAGCGGTTTGCTCTTGATATAGGAAAGGCATTCGACAGTATTTAGTATGATAGATTGTTGGTTAAACTACGCTTCTCTGGTATGCCTGAAAAGTTCTGTTTATGGTTCTCATATTTCCTCAAAGAGCGTTCTTTACGAGTGGCAGTAGACGGATTTCTTTCTAACACCTTTACTATCAACGCCGGTGTGCCCCAGGGCTCCATACTGCATCCTACTCTATTTCTCATTTACATTAACGATCTGCTGGAAAAGACCGGGAATGTAATCTACAGACAGAAGTAAATGAAAAGACAAGCGAACGTTATCTTTTCATTTACTTTGAACCCTCGAACATTGGCTACTCATGCAAATATCCGCATCTCAAATGATTACGTTGAGTTTTATTATACCGCTAATTTTATTATGCTAGCGTAGTAGGTAAAGAGCCTGCATATTAAAACCGATGGTCGTTGGTTCGATTCCTGCAATCGGCTGAGACTATTTTTAAGTAATAGTTAATACAGCAATGCAATGTCGCCCGTGAGAGCAATACCGCGTTGTCATGAAAGAGCTGTGAAGTACTAATGTATGTTTCGGCAATTGGGCACCGTTGACAGATATTATGACATCCCCGTCAATATATCTCATCAGACATATACACGTAGTAAGAAAAAGGGTGAAAAATATCTATAGTTTCCGGGAGAAGGACTTTAAAAAAGTAAATGAAATAACCGGTCAAGTGCAAGTTGGATTTGCGCAATTAGTGTTCCGTATGTTGATTGATTTTAAAATAAAATTATTTGTTAGGGATGTATAAAATGATCAATGACTTCACAACACACCCCAAATGAGTTCTCAACAAAGTATTTTTCCGATCTTTACTAAAAACTGATGACCTTGAATTTTTTTTTTATATATATACCAGATAAATTATTAAAGGTAAGGAGTTTTCGAGATAAGGTGGGGGGACAACGATTTTTCGCGATTTTTTAAAAATAATACAAAGAAAATTGTGCGCAAGTATTACATTATATATGTTTTTGAACTCGTATTTTTACAAGCTTTCATTTGACACTTCACTCGAAAACCTGGTAATTTTTTTTTTACTTCCGATCTCACCCCCGAAAACTAACCCCTTAAGTGAAAATTTAACTTTCAAAACTACACGGCTCTGAAGAGGCCATCAATTCCTATATTAGTACCAAATTTTAACTTTCTATGTCAAATAATTTCGGAGAAAATCGGGTGTGACAGACAGACAGACGGACTGACACAGAAGTGATCTTATAAGTGTTCCGTGCGGGACACTAATTACCATAGAAATATTTCAAACTGTACCAAAACTCACTAAGATATTACTCAGAATATTTTATAAATACTATCACCATATCTATTATAATGGTATGGAACTGAGGCGTCTGCACCTACTATAGAATCAGCACACAAATTGAGTATTGCACAAAGGCAAATGGAGAGATCAATGCTTGGTGTGACTCTTAATGACAGAATAGGTAACAAAGATCTACGTACAAACACTAGAGTCACGGATGTCACCCTGCGTGTGGCTACTTTAAAATTGAAATAGGCAGGACACATTGCTTGACTTAGAGACATGAGATGGACATCCAAAATATTGTAATGGACACCAAGGGCAGGTAAGAGCAGTAGAGGGAGATCACTGACTGTTGGTCAGATGATACGAAAAGGGCCGCCAACAACAAGTTACAGATTGCCTTACCACTGTTGGAGTAATTAGCTGGTGAAATTGGAGTAATAATATTTGGTTACATAGCCGAGGCAGAATTAATAATTCAAAATGAATACTGTTCTTAAAAATAGAAATAGAAGTTAGTGGCTAGGAAGAGGGGGATAAAGATATTATAGGATGTTTAAACAATACAGTATGAAAAAATAGATATATTACAAGACGAAAAAGTCCAGAATATAAGAAGAATTAGTGAGATGAGAACATTAAGATAAATTTTAGAGTACATGCTGCAATCGGATGAGGACTGATGAAGTTAGAAGAACTTGCAACGTATATGAGGTTAATAAACAAATACTAAAAATCGAGAGAGAATGAAATAGTCAAATACGTATGCCAAGTAGTTGAGATAGCACGAAATATATCACTGCTATGCAACAGAAGCTTATAGCGATTTTGTAAAACATAATGGTATAATCAAATAAATAGCAATAGAAGCGCATAACTAATAGACCTAACCTAAATCTAGTATAATGCAATTAAATATTTTCTATAAATTCTATTTATTTTGATGTATTGTCTCCCTAGCAAAATATTAATATCACTCTAAAATGTTTTTCAACATCAATGTTACTGGATGAAATTGGTTGTAATAACTTACCATATAGCTTAATAAGGGAAAAAAATTAAGAATGAAATGACGGTACTAGTAACTTAAGATGACGAGTTACGAAAATTAGTTACGGGCACATGGGAACAGAAGTTAATAGTTAGAAAGAGACGGCTAATAAAGGAACAGGACGTCTATACCCATATAGCGAAAGCAACTCCTGATACATCTAAAATAGAAAAATTGCTTCAAAGGACGAGATGACAACATTAAAATAAGATGATGAAATAAGACAATGAGACGAAATAAGGCGTGTTAAAGTCAGAAAAATTGGAAATGTATATCAGATTTATAAGTGCACATTGTGAGAAAAGTGCCATTTTTTTGACAAAAATCAAACAGAAAAATACTTATAAAATATTATACTTCAAGATAGTACTGCTGTGAAGAAGGTTAAAATTAACATTACCTATAAAAAAATCCCTAAAATACACATATTCTTGATTATAAATAAAAGTTGTAGCCTATGAAATGGTGTTTAATTGCGCCCCACGTAGGCTGCGTCATTTTGTAACATTGGAACTTACCCGCTTTAATTTCTGATACTGAATTGAGTGAACCCTGATTTTAAAAGAACTAAAGAAATTAAACACACACTAGCTCAGTTTTCCTTGGTAGAGAGATATGGGTAAGAGATAATTTTCTTACGTCTTTTTGGAATTAATTTCTGTTTTTAAAAAACTTTAGCTGTACAAATTTTGGGCACCATCCATTTTAAAATAGAAAGGATCTAACTTCAGCTAAAAAAATGGAAAAATACTGAAAGAATGTATTGTTGGTAAATAAAAAAATCAGTTTGGTACAGCCGTTCTTGTCCTGAAAAGTAGGATAGGTATTCAGTGAGACACTAGCTTTAATCAACAAAAAAAGAGAATTTATTCATGTTATTTAAAATAAAAAGTTCCAACCTTTGCAGTTCTACAAAAAAAAATTCTAGCCTAACTAGTAGTTATTACATTTAAATCCTGGCTATGATAACCCCCGAAGACGAAAAATAGTGCTTTACACTTCACTTTTTAGTCTGTTTTAAATTGCTGTTAAGGCACTACTCTGGAATAAGTCTATTGAAGGAAGTTTGGGTAACTTACTGTTCTTATTCCTGCTTTGATGGCATTCGACCGATTTCACACTTTTTCTAGCTAACACTTTGAAAACCCACTACGGCTTTTAGTTAAGAAACGGGTACTTTTACTTAGCTCGCATGGTGGTTGTTCTGAGCTTTTTTTTTTTTGTAGCTCAGTCGAAGGAAGCCTACTTGGCGACTCTCATGAAAATTAGCCTGTCGGCTAGATGGTACTAAGCCTACTCGGCGACTAGATGGAAAATAGCCCGGCTGCGGCTCGATGGAAAACAGCCTCGACAGTCGGTCTTCAGGCCCTTAAATAAACCATCCCAACTCTGCCGGTAGTATCGCGACGCCGGAACCAAAACCGGATACAAACATTTCACCAATCCCGGCGCACTATGAATTCGATAGATTCGGTCGGCAACCCGCACAACACACTATATACCGGACGTCTTGGAATCTCTGTTTAATATACCATTCGATACAAAAATGAAAATAAGTTCAATTTGAAGTGAAAAATCAGTAACATTACATGGTCTTAAAATCTAGGAAAAAATGAATGTTACATTTACCCCCTTCCAAAAAGAAATAGACTACACTAGTCTATTAAACTTAGGCTACTTATGAAAAGGTACAAAGTGGTACACTATCACTTAATACTAAGGTCAGAACTTAAAACAAAAGTACAAACTTCGGACCTTACTACTAGACTTAATTCAATTAAGCACTAATATTAAGTACAATGAAAACCAAATGAAAATCTTTGCATGATCACAAGAATCTTATAACTAGACTTAACTTAATTAGACACTAAGGTTAAGTACATCAAAAAGCAAATAAAAATCCTTGCATGAACATAAGAAATACCTGTTCAAAGTAACAATCGCGGTCTTCTTATATAAAAGAATCAGCTCTATTATTGTTACCAAAACAAAAAATTATATCTTTGTCTAGACTCTTGTCTAAATCAAAAAAAGTGAACTGAAACAAAATATGAACACCCCCCTTAAAATATTTTAAGGATTGTCTGAAAATTTTTTATTTCAGCAAAAGAAATTTATAAAAATTCTTAAATAAAAAAAAAAATAAAAAAATGATTCTAGTGCAAACACTTACACTAAAAAGAAAAAGTCTTGTCAGACCATTTAGCACTAGGCCAAAAAAAAATAAATATCTGGATAAATATCCAGACAAACGCTCGGGAAAAATCGCCATCCATGCTCTAGCTCATCGCTAAGAGAACATTCTAAATCTAGTATCACTACTAGTCGCACTCGGAAAATAATCGCACTCTATCGCGCAACGTCGACGTCCTAAGACATCTAGACATGCTAAAATCGCTAGGGAAAACGCTCTGGTTGATCGCCAGAAAACACGTTAGCTTATCGCCAACAAAACACTCTGGTATATCGCCAGAAAAAACTTCGGCTCCTCGCCAAGAAAACACTCTGGTAAATCGCCAGAAAAAACCTTGGCTCCTCGCCAAGAAAACGCTCTGTAAGTAGTCCTCGACTACACAAAGTCTGCGTTCTAAAAGAACAATCCCGCCTTTAACATAGTGAGCAGCTATAAAAGCTAACAATATCACTATAGGCACAGTGAATAGCTATAAAAGCTAAAATTCACCCTAAACACAGTGAATAGCTATAAAAGCTAAAATTCACCAAACTGAATGATCCTGCTTCAAAAAGCGATGTTCACTAAGAACAGAATGATTAGTCTGCGCACAACTAACATTCAAGGAAACATTCCCAACATAACTATATGAGACAGCAAGTCTCGAAATAGGACCTCCCTAAAGTCATAATCCTAAATATAGGAGTCCATAAGCAAAACGACTCAAAATCTCGCATTTTGAGCACATGCCCTCAGGCAACCAACATACACCGAAATATATACAGAAATATGTACAGAAATATATACAGAAATACATACAGGAGTTCAAATCCCAAACTCTTGGTTATGATAACTCCATACTGAGCTTGGTGAAAGCTCTTAGCAAAAGCTAATCAAATCTTCGGCACATCGCACCAAAGTGACAAATCTGCCTAGAAACATGAGCCGGAAAAAACGCCCTCCGTCATTCTTCAGGGTGGCTACACAGAGATATAAAACTTAACCAGCATTGCGCTTCTCCAAGTTGCATGAAGAACCCTCGTGTACTGGTCTCGCCCTAGAACAACAACGAAAAACATTCAATCCATCCCACATAACAGGAGACAAACACCTCACCACGATATACTGAAAGGTGGAGACAATAAAATACTGAAATGGTGACCCTGGTGTCCACCAACAAAAGGGAGTAGATTATAGCATCCACTAAACTGAAACGGTGTCTACCACACCACCATAAGTCAAAAAAATTTAATCAATAGGGTGTTCCGAAACACACTACTGCCAACAGCCTGTCACCACTAATAGGCTAATTGGAGCTGAGGTCGACTACAGTAGCTAGGCTCTCCTTTGGTTCAAATAGAAATAACCATTGGGTAACAAAACCCCTAAAGGTCCCAAAGGTCAAACGTTCACCCCCCATAGACTACCCTTCCAATCAGTCTGTTCCTCAGGAAGACTATCTCCCTGCCAAACGTCGTAACGGCATCTGTTAGCACCCGGTGCATCACAGCCTGTAAAAACAGATAACTCATGGGATACAACCTAAAAGGTTTACAAGGTTGACTTAACCAAGCTTCTAACGAAATTTTAAAAAAAACGAAAATGAGCTTAAAAGGCTACATGAAGCAAAAATTTCTCAAATTTTCGGTGGCAACGCAACAAAACTTTTGAAGACGACAAGAGCTTTTCCAGCTTAATCAGAAACAAGAAGAAAACATCGTTGACAGCTAAAATATTCGATCATGGTGTTAATCGTCTCCCTAAACAATAGCCTCTAGAAGAAACTGCTACAGGTATCAGGCATAACAGTTTTCTGTCAGCCCAAACTTCTAGATTACCTCTTGGAAATCTAAAAATTCGGTTAGGAATCTTCCTTCACTGCGCTTAGCCTCTCTTGACAAGGTTCTCATCTCGGTATCAGATTTTGATCATTTCTTTGTGAAACGACTGTCTTACTCTGCTCTCATCTCCTGTAAATGATCAGCCTTTAGTTCTCCTGCAGAACTTCAATTCTCTATCAATCTGATAGTAAACCGAAAAAACTCAACATACGCCTATGAGTCTATGCAAAAAAATTTTAAAAAAATTAGTGACTCAAAGGTAACGTTTAAACGGCCCTGAAAAAAAATAGAATATACCCTCAGTTTGTCAATTCAGAAGAAGATCTAAATCAAAATAATCCAAGTCTTAGACTTACTGGATAAACCAAAATCAATTTACTCTTAATTGCACCCAACATATACCACTAAGGTAATAGAAATACACCCACTCGGGTAACAAACTTTGAAATTGCTCATAAAAATTTTGACTCTACATCACACTACACGAGCTACATCTTGCGCTTGTCCTAACTCAAGATCACCTTGGATTGCCTCTAATCAAAAATATCGCTTCCAAGTTTCAAGAACTGGATATTATTTGGGGTCATAAGCAAATCAAATCCCGCGACCACCGACATACCAGTCTTATGATATATCCTGAGTGTGACTCCTTCGCAAGCTCGCAAAACTGAGTCGATGCTAAACATCAACTACAATCAACCTAAGTTTGGATATGATCAGTACCCAAAACCTTAGCATTAAACAATAAAAGTAAGCTATTCTCTGCTCAACTTTTATAACAGTCAAAAAAAACGAGGTCGTCACCTCTACAGAGCAACAAAAAATTTAAGCAATTAAGATAATGTAAATATAAATTATTCTTCTTCTGACAAACTTTCACTAGGGTTAGGTTCATTGAATGGTTTTAAGTCTTTAATATGCCATCGTCCTATTTTAGTCCCATCTAAATTAACTAAACCATAAACTAAATCTGAAATCTTTTCTCTAATCACGCAATGCACATACTTAGGTACCAACTTAGATGTGAATTTATCTGCTGCACTGGAAAGAATTTTATTTTTTCGCCAAACGTGATCACCTATATTAAAGGCAAAATCCCTTTTCCTAAGGTTGTAAGACTTACTGTTCCGTTCATAAGCCTTATGTATCCTACTACGCACGTCGGTGAAAATATCTTTTAAACCCTTTAAATTTTCGGCGTACTCACCCCTGTTACCGGAATTATTTCGCTGTCAACATTGACATCCAAATCTAAGTTTTTATAATATGATCCAGATAGAGGTATATGTCTGCCGTAAACTAAGAAAGACGGTGTGAACCCTGTTACTTCGTGTCTTGCGGTATTTATCGCTTGTTGGATTTTGGAAATATTGCCATCCCAAGTGTCATGTGAATCCACGTAACTTCTTAAAGCGGTCCCGACTGTTCGGTTATTACGTTCCACAAAATTACATTGGGAAGAGTACACGGGATTAAAACGGATGTTAAAACCATAAGTTTCACTTAAGCTCTTAAAACTCTTAGAGGTAAACTGAGTACCGTTATCGCATATTAAGAGCGATGGGACCCCGTGGATTAGAAAGACATTATTTTCCAAAATTCTCTCTATATATCCAGCTTTAGAGCTTTTCAAAGGAAATAGCATGGTATACTTTGTAAACCAGCAAGAAACCACGAGAAGCCATTTATTTCCCTTTTTTGAACGTGGGAATGGGCCTACTAGATCAGCTGCTATGACTTGAAAAGGGTAATTAACCGTTTTCTCTTTTCCCATCAGTCCCATAGGTAGTGCATTTGGAGATTTCTGCGCTCCACATACTTCACAAGTCCTCACAAACTTTACGATGTCAAAACGCATTTTTGGCCAATAATACTGTTCCTGAACCCTGTGAAGAGTTTTATAAAAGCCAAAATGACCAGAAGTAGGAGGAGTGTGACACATGTCTATAATTTCCTCTCTCTGTGGCTTAGGAACTAGTATTTTCCACTCGAGTACATTAACTTTTAAAGGCAACTGGTTTGGGATAAACTTGTACACGAAATCATTTTCCACTTTCCACTGCGGAAAATTTTGAGGAAATTCTTTAATTTTCTGCCGTAAATTATCGTACCATGGATCAATGCGATCTACATCAACTGTATCAATTCTTACGCCAATCTCTGCGTTAAGACTGTTTTCGTCCGCTGTATGATCTGGGATTCTTGACAAAGCGTCAGGAATAACATTGTGGACTCCTTTTCTATGAATTAAATTAAATGTATGTTGTCTCAGCCTAATCGCCCAACGCGCTAGTTTGCCACTAGGGTTTTTGATTGAATTAAGCCACAATAAACTATAATGATCTGTTATGACCGTGAAAGGAACACCTTCTATGTAAGGTCGAAACTTTTCGATGTTAAAGAGTACTGCCAAACATTCTTTTTCAACAACCGAATAGTTACGTTCAGCCTTTGATAAAGTTCTACTGGCATACGCTATCACTCTTTCCTCACCATTGATTTTCTGTGTTAGGACGCCCCCTAAACCGGTATTAGAAGCATCACTAGAAATATAAAACTGTTGGGAAAAATCTGGTTGGGATAAAATTGGAGCTGAAACCAATAGCTCTTTAATCTTTATAAAAGATTCTTCGGCTGCCTTTGTCCAATCTATCGATTGTCCTTTTTTTTCGTCCTTTCAAAAGATCATTAATAGGCGACAACAGGGTAGAAAAACTCTCAATAAAACGTCTGTACCATGAACACATTCCTACGAAACGCTTAACTTCCGTAGTATTAGTAGGTCTTGCATAATTAACCATGCTTGCTACTTTATCCGGATCGGTACGCAAGGAATTTGAGCCTACAATATAGCCTAAAAACTTTAGAGAAGTTTTGAAAAAATCACATTTGCTCAAATTTATCGTCAGTCCGGCCTCTTTCAATTTATCTTTTACTTCCTTAAGTAAGCGAATATGCGATTCGAAGTCTTCCGATGTTACTAAAATATCATCGAGATAGGTAAAAATATGTGGCTCATATTTCGGACCAAATATAGCGTCTACTAAACGTTGCTGAGTTTGAGCAGCGTTCTTTAGACCAAACGGCATAGTGACGAACTGAAATAGACCTCGGCCTACTACTGCAAAAGCGGTCTTTTCCTTAGAGGATTTGTCCAAAGGAATTTGCCAGAAAGCCTTTCTAAGATCTATCGAAGATACATACTTAGCATTCCTGAGTGATGTCAAAATTCTGTCGATGCTCGGTAATGGATAGTTATCAAATTTGCTGACCTCGTTGAGCTTTCTTCCGTCAAAGCATAGACGATTTCACTCCGAGTTTCAACATTTCGTCTAACTCCTTATTCAATACTTTTGACATGTTCGGAGACATGGCGATGGGCCTTGTCTTTACAGGATTGGCATCAGCCGTATCTATAGACATGGTGATTTTATTCGTTCGGCCTAACCTATCTTTGCTACTTATTTCTTTGAAAGAGCTTATTACTTTTTCTGCCTTCAAGCGTTCCGTCCGCGAGAGATCATCTTGGGTACATAGACGCGAGAAAAGGTTTTCTAAAGAACTTTCTGAATAACAATCTTTAAAACTTGTTTGAGAGTTGACTTCTAGGGACTGTGGATACCACGAATTATCTTTAAAATTTACAAAAATTCCGAATTTTTGTGCAAAATCACATGCTAAAACCAAAGTATGTGATAGAGAAGGTACTACTAGAGCAGGGATTACTAAACAAAGACCATTGCAGACTAGCGGCAACTCAACCGTACCTAAAACTTTTAGACGGCTGCCATCTGCAGTGGTAACACTTCTGTTTTTGACATGGCATATTTTTATACTTAAACGACTTAAAATTTCAATACCATTCTGACCTACAACGGAGGCATTTGCACGAGAGTCAAATAAAGCCGAGAAATGGGCACCTAATAGATCTATCTTTATATGCGGTCTATTATCTAAATATTTATGCACGAATAAAGGAGACATGTGACCATTTGGAGAAGCAGGAGTTTTAACTTGAGAAGGAGAATTTTTATTAGACTTAAAAAAAAATCAGAAACTTTTTGTAACTATTTAGTCCAATCTGATCTATTGGAATATTTCTTTACTTAAGATCCTCGTTAGAATCTTTCTTTTATCCGCGACCGGACGTTCTGAGAAAGTACGATGGATTTTCAGTTCATAGTCTAACTCATATTCCAGTAGGTGATTGACTTTAAAATCGAAGGCTTCCATGATAAATGTATAAAATTTAAAAGAATTGTTTAAAAAATCGTAAAAATATTTCTCCTGTGCTCCCAATAGTCTAAATAAATAAAATCATATAAAGGCAACTAAAATGTGTAAACTTCTTTACCAAACATTTAAAAAATCTTCAACAATTTCAAAAAAATTTCTAAGTATCGCCTTGTATTAAAATTCTTTTACCAAATATGTTAAGAATTTCCAACAAAAAATCTCTAAATATCGTTTCGTATCAGCAAAGTATTTATAATATTCATGCAAAACATCGGTGAGAAAAAACGTATATTTTTTTCTTCGGTTAATCGCAAAATAAACAGTGCAAAATTAAAGTCGACCTACACATCTGCTAATCTGAACTATAAAGCTAGCTTTTAAGAAAAAAGTAGGAATCGCTTATCTTAGAGTCAATTAACAAAATTCCTATATCTATACCATCATCAGATAAATTGAAATAAAAAAATTCTACAAATTTCCTGCTTTTGTCTTACTGCTATAGTGTAGTTTCGTTTAATAAATATTATGAAATAAAAATATCTGCAAAGTTAGAGCTTTTATTTTGTTTGAAAGCTAGTACACTGAACCCTTTTTTAAAAAATAAAATTCCAAAAGCCCCGCGTTGACAGCGCTATTTTGTAGCCTATGAAATGGTGTTTAATTGCGCCCCACGTAGGCTGCGTCATTTTGTAACATTGGAACTTACCCGCTTTAATTTCTGATACTGAATTGAGTGAACCCTGATTTTAAAAGAACTAAAGAAATTAAACACACACTAGCTCAGTTTTCCTTGGTAGAGAGATATGGGTAAGAGATAATTTTCTTACGTCTTTTTGGAATTAATTTCTGTTTTTAAAAAACTTTAGCTGTACAAATTTTGGGCACCATCCATTTTAAAATAGAAAGGATCTAACTTCAGCTAAAAAAATGGAAAAATACTGAAAGAATGTATTGTTGGTAAATAAAAAAATCAGTTTGGTACAGCCGTTCTTGTCCTGAAAAGTAGGATAGGTATTCAGTGAGACACTAGCTTTAATCAACAAAAAAAGAGAATTTATTCATGTTTTTTAAAATAAAAAGTTCCAACCTTTGCAGTTCTACAAAAAAAATTCTAGCCTAACTAGTAGTTATTACATTTAAATCCTGGCTATGATAACCCCCGAAGACGAAAAATAGTGCTTTACACTTCACTTTTTAGTCTGTTTTAAATTGTTGTTAAGGCACTACTCTGGAATAAGTCTATTGAAGGAAGTTTGGGTAACTTACTGTTCTTATTCCTGCTTTGATGGCATTCGACCGATTTCACACTTTTTCTAGCTAACACTTTGAAAACCCACTACGGCTTTTAGTTAAGAAACGGGTACTTTTACTTAGCTCGCATGGTGGTTGTTCTGAGCTTTTTTTTTTGTAGCTCAGTCGAAGGAAGCCTACTTGGCGACTCTCATGAAAATTAGCCTGTCGGCTAGATGGTACTAAGCCTACTCGGCGACTAGATGGAAAATAGCCCGGCTGCGGCTCGATGGAAAACAGCCTCGACAGTCGGTCTTCAGGCCCTTAAATAAACCATCCCAACTCTGCCGGTAGTATCGCGACGCCGGAACCAAAACCGGATACAAACATTTCACCAATCCCGGCGCACTATGAATTCGATAGATTCGGTCGGCAACCCGCACAACACACTATATACCGGACGTCTTGGAATCTCTGTTTAATATACCGTTCGATACAAAAATGAAAATAAGTACAATTTGAAGTGAAAAATCAGTAACATTACATGGTCTTAAAATCTAGGAAAAAATGAATGTTACAAAGTTATGAACAAAACAACTAAAATAATATACTTTTATGTTAAAAAAAAAAAGTTTTTAAAATTTATTATGAAACCAACTAAACGTTTAATGATATACAGAACTTTTTTAGATGTATAAATTTTACATCCAAAAATGTTCTGTATATCAATAAACGTTTAAATTATTTAATAGTAAACTTTTTTTTCTAAAATATTTTATTGAAATATATCTGTTAACATAAAGGTGTTTGGTTCACAACTCTTTTTTTTATATTCACAAATATTCTAGGGAATATTTTATAGATTATGTTAATTTTAACCTTCATCGTCGCCATACTGTCTTAAAGTTCAATATTTTACGAGTATTTTCCCGTTTGATTTATTCAAATCGGATAAAATGTCGACTGACAACAGATTTTTGTCCAAAAAATGGCACTTTTCTCACTCTGTGTGGTGAAGTAACTGGCTTGTGTTGCATAAGGTCTTGGGTTCCAATCTCGACGGGTCGGTATACTTGATTTATTAATTTATTTAAGTATACTCGGCCTGGCCACGTACACAGGTAGTAGTTTGCTGAAATGCAATAACATCCGTGGCAGCACTACCGCATTGTCTAAAAGGTACTGTGAAACACAAAAATGTATATTTCGGCAATTGGTCAACGTTAGAGGGTCTTACGACATTCCGATGTCCTCTAAGATATAAAAAAGGATAAAATACCTACTCAGGAGGGAAAGTGAACAATAGAAAAAAAGTAATTAGTTGAGATATCCGTAAAAAAATCGCCATCGGGCAGAAGCAGCATAAAGTATAAAAGATAAAACTATGACTTTATAGCCACATAAAGCAAATAAATAACAGGCAGAATTGCTTATACATAAGAAGAAGAAGAACGAGTCACCCACATGTCAGTTTAAAATTTTAAGTGGCAAGTGTTTAATTAAAAAATCCGGAAATGTCTCCTCTCTGATCGGTTGTAAAGAAATAAAATTAAAGTTTTATAGGCAAAATCTAAAATTCTCTATATCATATAAAAAGACAGAAGAACACCAAAGGGAACAATAAAAACCTTTTTTTATTTGGTTAATATTTTTTATGCAGATTAGTCCAGAGCAGTGAACTGACCTTTTTGTTATTCACGACGACACTGTTCTCGGCGGCCAAATCAGATTCTGAAATTTTTGTTTTGTTTTCAGTCACTGATATAACATGATATTTTATTTGTGATTTATTGATTTGGGAATTATAATTTGGTGTTTTGTCTTGAAGAGTATCTGAAATATTTGAAATTTCGTTTTGTCTTTACAAAATTTGGGTTGCTGAGGTGATTTAGTGATTTTTAGTAGGAAAATACCACTTCTTTTAGTTCTTTGTTGTTGATGTTGCTTAATGTTTCGTGGCCGTGTTGATGTCCCCAGATTTTACGTGGCCCAAGAATGGCATGATAAAGCTCCCAGAATCAAGAAATTCTGGACGTAAAAGAACCCACCATTCGGTGGCACCTGTCTTGGGGGCGTCAACATGCAGCCATAGTAATTTTAAAGTAGATTTTTGTAATATACGAGGTTTAAATCCATTCAGTACATCAATATTTGCAATGAAATAAGCCTCAGGTACTCACTATATGCCAAACTATCGGCCACCACAGTCAACTTTCTCTATCATAGGTATGACTTCTATTCTTGGTTTAAGCGTAACTTTGGAATCTGGCTTTAAGTCAGACCCGATGTTTCTTGTCAACGAACGAGAGGAAGCTCTGGAGCCCCGAAACTTTGATGTTATATGGTTGAAAATAACGATTCAACAAACCATAAAGTATATCTGCTGCCTCTATCGACCACCAAGTGATACTAACTAGGGCAGTTAGTCAAAATTTCACCAAATCCACCATACCACCACTCATAAGGCCAGATAATTCTGTTGCCACCTGTTGAAAAAGCGAACTTGTTAGCTGAACTCTTTGCTTCACATTCTACTGTCGACTCCCAAGGAAAAAATACTATTCTCATACAGTCAAAGATGCCCGATATTGTCTTCAGACAGCGTATCATTAAACGTATTTTAATGAAGGTAGACACCAAAAAAGCTTCTGGCGCCGACGGAATACCTACCAAAAACTGTGCAACACCGGTTTTCTGTAGACTTTTCAACCTATCCTACAGAAAGGGAATATTTCCTTCCTGCTGGAAATGTGCCACAGTTCAGCCGATACCTAAAAAAAGCAAGAAGACGTTGCCAAATAACTACCGACTAGTCGCACTGCTTTCAATAATATCGAAAGTAATGGAAAAGGCTTTCAATCAGCATCTTCTAAAATATCTTGACGGATTCAACATTATTAGCGATCACCAATATGGCTTCTTCGTAAACATAGATCAAGAGGAGATCTTCTGAGTTATGTAACACATGTTTGGACCAACCTGAACACTTTGGGGAATCTCGAGCGGTTGCTCTTGGTATCCAAGGCATTTAACCGTGTTTGGCACGATGGACTGTTGGTTAAGCTACGCTCTTATGGTATGTTTGAAAAGTTCTGTTCGTAGCTCTCATGTTTCCTCAGCGAGCGTTCTTTACGAGTGGTAGTGACAGATTTTTTTCTAACATCTTCACTATCAACGCCGGTGTGCCCCAAGGCTCCATACTATCTCCTACTCTCCTTATCATTTATATTAACAATCTGCTGGAAGAGATCCGAAACCCAATCTACGGCTTTGCAGATGACAGTACGCTTATCTTTTCATTCACTTTGAACGCTCGAACATCGGCTACTCAGACGAATATCCGCAGGCAGCGGGACGTCGTTCAACTTAACGAAGACCTGGAAGAAATTCTATCTTGGGGTGACAGTAACCAAGTGGAATTTAATGCTACAAAAACCCAGGTGGCAGTTTTTTCTAAAAAAGTTAACATTCCTGACCCCGACATAGTTATGGCGGGGCACTCCATTCCTCTAACATCGTCACTCAATTTGTTGAGCGTTAATTTGGGAGCAAATATGTCCTGGCACGAACATGTTGCAGGGATAGCAAGAAGAGCTTCTCAAATTTAGGAATATTATTTCGAATCAGAAAGTTTTATACTCCACAACAACTGTTAATTCTCTACAATGCTCAAATTCGACCAACTAGGGAATACTGCTCCCATGTTTGGGGCTTCGCTCCCAAACATACATTGCATTTGTTGGATTCTATTCAGAGATGAGCTGTTCGTGTGGAGACCCGAAACTGACCGGCGGCCTTGATTCGCTGGAACATCGAAGAACGGTTGGCGTCTTGAGCCTATTCTACAAATATTTTCATGGAAAGTGTTCGAAGGATGTAGTCTGCTTAATTCCTCCCAGAGCGGTGCATGTTAGAAATACACGTCGCGCTAATACTTCACATTTGTATGAGGTTCAGCTTGTTACTCCTCGTACAACGCTTTTCAAGCAGCGTTTTATGTGGGGAACATCATCACTTTGGAATAATTTGCCCTGGTCTGTGTTTTCCACCGAGTACAATTTACAGCTACTCAAGAACAACGTGAATCGCTTTTTCCGCACACGTGTCGCTCCTGTAGCGCTTTAGGAACTTCTTTGCAGCATGTGTGCTAGACCCATAAAAAAAAACTATAAAAACTCTCCTCGTTTCTCTTGCAAAGACCATCGATCATTTACAAATTAATTATCCGAAACTGCCATCCTAGGCGACTATAATGTCTCTGTTGTCATCAATCATCGCTACTGATGAAGGTAACGTGGTTAGCGAAATGCGCGTCGAGTGCAAAAATAAAGTGTTTGGTGTAGTGGTGATATATCCTGGGTAGGGACTATAATATCGACAATATTAAATGGCTTAAATATTCAAATACGACCACCCAACAATGCCGTGTAAAGCTGAATAATTCTCAATCAGTTGTGTCTTTACTCAGCTTATTAATGGGCCAACACGGATTTCTGATTATGATGAAGAGTTCTTCAGTCATCTTGACCTGTTTTTAATCACTATCCCAAAGATTTACGCCGTCATCCGGCGTTACGTTTTTCCGGTCATAAATTGCTTTTGATATCGTGTATTCGACCAATCAGTGACAGAGAGGTGCCTAAATCCTGGAAGATTTGACACTACAAATTCGCTAAGCGGAAGGAACTCATAACATTTTTGAACTTTCTCTTGGCTGGACGTTTGTTTTAGATCCCACGACCCGCTAAGGTGATGTCATTTTAGCTGATATGAAAGCTTACATCCCCTTTTTGAACAAAAGTTCTCTCATCGGCAAGCCACGATTTAATTGAAAATGTTAAGAAGCAGTTGCTTCTAAACATCCTGCCTACGGATAATGGCATGAAAATATTAATGTCATAAATCGTACCTTCTTCGTTCGTACCAGGAACAGATGCAAAGAAATTATCAACCAAACCAAGGAGGCAAGCAATGAAAGAATTAGATATACCAGGTATACAAGTATGAAATGCGGATTTATTTTCTAAAAAAAAATGTTAAATTCGGAAGAATGATAAAAAGTGCTTTATTCAATGTATGTTCCATCGCTTGTTATACATTTTTCCCATCTTTCGGGCAATTTGTGAATACCACGCCAGTAAAAATCTTCCCCTTTTGCTGCGAACCATTCATCGAGCCATTTTTTCATATCTTCGTACGAACCAAAGCACTGTTCAGCAAGTGCGTGACCCATCGATGCAAACAAGTGGTAATCGGAAGGAACCAAGTCTGGTGAGTAAGCTGCTTGGGATAGAACTTCCCTGCTGAGTGCTTGCAACGTGTCACGAACTGATTTTGCCGTAGGTGATGAAGCATTGTCATGAAGAAAAATGATTTTGTGTTGCCTCTTTCGGTATTCTGGCCTTTTTTTAAAAAAGCGAACGGTTCAAATTGGTCAATTGTTGTTGGTAACGTTTAGTATTAACCGTTTCCCCAGGTTTTAACAGCTCATAATAGACCACGCCCCTCTGGTCCCACCAAACACAGAGCATCGTCTTCCTGTGGATGGTGCGCCTGGGTCTACCCATGATTTTTTGCGCTTGGGATTCTCAAAATAAATCCACTTTTCATCCTTTGTAACTATACGATGCAATAACGACTTCTTTTTGTACCGAGCGAGCAAAATGTCACATGTGTTTTTGCGCTTTTTCATTTGCCTATCGTTCAACTCATGTGGTACCCATCTACCGGTTTTCTGAATCTTTCTTATCACTCGTAGCCGATTGGAAACAGCTTGTTGACTAACGCCCAATTGCTCGGCCAGTTTGTTTTTGTGTTTGCGAATCATCTACGTCCAACAATGCTTGCAATTTGACATCTTCGTATTTTTTTTGGCGGTTTTCCACGTTCCTTGTCTGCAACATCGAAGTCACCACTTTTGAAACGCCGAAACCATCGTTCACACGTATCTTGCGATGGAGCAGGTTCACCATAAGCTTCTCGAAGTAATCGGTATGATTCAACAGCAATTTTTTTCAAATGAAAACAAAAAATTAATGCTGTCCGCGAATGCTCTTTGTTCGGTATAAATTTCGATATATTGAACACAACACTATGCACACACTTTTCCAGTTTGTCTTTCGTGCGCGTCTGACACAACAAAATAGCGCAGTGTCAAATCTTTATAGCACAAACTGCGTTGGTGCACCATCGGTTGTCTGAAACCCGCATTTCATACTTGTATACCTGGTAAACTTCTTTCCTGTCCCAACAATTCCAGTTCCTTTTGGTCAGCCGCTAAGGCCCTTGTTCAAAATTTCACTAAATCTCCTATACCTCAACACAAACGGTAATACCATTGCAATAACACCTGTTGAGAAAGACAACTTATAAGCTGAACTCTTTGCTTCACACTCTACTGTCAATTTCGAAAGTGAAAGACCACCCACTATTCCCAGTGTGTAGTCAAGGGTGACCGATGTTGATGATTGATTATTGGAGCTAGATACCAAAAAAGGTTTTGGCGCTAATAAAATACTTGCTATAGCATCTAAAAAATTCGTGAGCGAATTTTTGAGTATTATGGTTTTCTATAGCCTTTATAACCTTTCCTACAGAAAGGAAATATACCCTTCCTGCTAGAAATGCGCTACAGTTCAGCCGACATCCAAAAAAGTTAAGAAGACCCAAACGACTACCGACCAGTCTTACTCCTTTCAATAATATCGAAACTTATGGAAAAAGCTATCAATCAGCATCTTCTTAAATGTCTAAGAGGATTCAATATTATAAGCGACCATCAATATGGCTTTGGCAAGCAAGGATCAACAGGAGATCTTCTAACTTATGTTCCAAATATTTGAAATAACGCAATTGAAGATTTTGGAGAATTTCGATGTATCTAAGGCATATGACCGTGTTTGGCATGACGGATTGTTGGCTAAGCCACGCTCTTATGATTTATCTGAACAGTTTTCTTTATGGCTTTCATTCTTTGTGAGTAGCAATTGAGGGTTTCTTTCTAATAGCTTTGCTACCAACGCTGGTGTGCCTCAAAGCTCCATACTGTCTTCTACTTTTTATTTCCTTTAAGTTAATGATCTGCTGGAAAGGACCAGGAATCTAATTTACACCTTTGGAGATGGTAGTACGCTTACTTCTTCATTTACTTTGAACGCTCAAATATCAGCTACTCACGCAAATATAAGCAGACAGCAGGAAGTCGCTCAACTTAACAAGCAAAGTAGAACTTAACTTTACAAAAATCCCAGACGGTATTTTTTTAAGAACATTAACGTGTTAAATTTTACATTATATTTAAAAACGATACCACTATCAAAATAAAAGACGTAAGAGTAACGAGGGGGGCAGAATGTGGAACAGACCATATACTATTAATGGCAAATATAAAAGTACCGTGGTAAAAGACAATAAAGCAAAAGACAGAAAAAGCAGACAAAGAAATAAAATACAAAATACACTTACTGCAAGACGAAACGATAAGAGACCTATACAGACGACGATTAGATAAAAAATTAAATGAATTTACTTACGACAACCTCCAACAGATGTATGACCATACAAAAGAATGCATCAAAGAGGCGGCCCTAGAAGCATTAGGTAAAGAAGACAATGAGAATAAAAAACATAAAATTAGAATCTGTGAAAAAACCAAAGAATCTATAAAGGAGAAAAAAAGACTATACGAAAAATGGCTGAATACAAAATCAGAAGAAGATCTACAGAAATATAAAGAGAAAAATGCAGAAATGAGGAGGATGATAAACAAAGAAAAGAACGAGAGATGGGAAAAATCGTACGAACATGTAGAACAGTATATAGGAGGAACTAGAAGCACAGAAACATGGATGGAATAATTAAAGCATTAAGGACCAACAATAGAGAGAAGATGTATATAGAGTATATCCCAGAAAGCGAGTGGGAAGAATATTATAAGAAGCTGCTAACAGAAGACAGACAAGAATTCCAGGAAGAGAACCCTGAAGAAGAACAGAATAAGGAAAAAAAAAAGAGATAGAACTAAGCTATGAAGAAGTAAAGAAGACAATAAAATCACTCATAAATAATAAATCTACAGGACCTGGGGGTGTGGTAAATGAAATGATTAAGTACGGGTCTAATAAATTACATCGAATGCTGAGAAACATGTTCCACAGAGCGATAAATGGAGAAAAAATACCAGAGGAATGGTCAAAAGCCTATATAGTATCCATATTTAAAAAGGGAGACCGCAGAAAATGCACAAACTATAGAGGCCTAAGTATAATATCGAGTATGGGACGTTTGTATGGAAAAATTATTAAAAATATCATAGAGGAAAATATAAAAGGAAAAATTGGAGAAGACCAACCAGGCTTTAGGGCCGGAAAAAATCATGTATAGACCACATATACACTATAAAACAAACAATGGAAAAAAAAAAACTGGCAAAGAATAGAGAAGTTCATCTAGCCTTCATAGACATAAGAAAGGCCTATGACTCAGGACCAAGACAAAGATTATGGAACGCAATGAAAGAAATAGGCATTGATAAAGAACTAATATATGCAGTAAAAGCTCTCTACGAAAACAACACAGTGAACATAAAAATAGGACATAAAATAGGGAAGAGACTCCAAACATCAAAAGGCCTATTACAAGGATGCTCTACATCCCCCACACTATTGAAAATATACCTCGAACAAACATTAAAAAAATGGAAGCAAAAATGTAGTGGAATGGGAGTCCCAATACGAGAAGATTACTTATATACTCTAAGTTTCGCAGACGACCAAGTAATCACAGCGCAAGATGAGGAAGACCTCAGTTATATGGTAAGAAAACTGAAAGAAGAATACACTAAAGCAGGATTAGCATTAAACTTTGATAAAACGGCATATCTAACAACAAAGGAGGGAAATGTGGAGAATCTAGAAGTCGATAACGAAACAATAATCAAAGGAACCGATAGATTTAAATATTTAGGAACCATCATTTCAAAAAACGCAACATCAGAAGAAGAGATTAAAGCTAGATTAGGACAAACGCGAACATGCATAAGATAATTAAATTCGATCCGCACATACAAATCAATAATACAAAGCATAATGACATACGGGTCAGAAACATGGACGATCAACAAAAGAAATAAATCTAAAATGAACGCGGTAGAGATGGAGTATTGGAGAAGATGTTGTGGAATGACACGTATGGAGAGAATAACAAATGAAGAAATAAGAAGCAGAATGAACATTAAAGAGAATGCAATAAACACCATTGAAGAAAAACGATTAAAATGGTATGGACACATAAGACGGAGCGAAGATAATAGGTGGATAAAGAAAATAACGGAGTGGAGCCCTATAGGGAGAAGAAAAAGAGGAAGACCCAGACGATCGTGGAGAGACGATGTGGACGAGGCTATGGAGGACAGGGGTCTAACAGATGGAGACTGGGAAGATAGAAACGGATGGAATCAAAGGCTGAAAGAAGGAAGACAGCGTCAGCTGTAGAAAATCCTTGATTGATATATATATATTATATATATATATATATATATATATATATATATATATATATATATACATATATATATATATATATATATATATATATATATATATATATATATATATATATATATATATAACGTGTTAAATTAATATACATAATTTGCTAGGCGTTAATTTGGGAGCAAGTATGTCTTGGCGTCAATATGTCGCATGCATAGGATCTTCTCAGAAATTAGGAATAGATGTAGTGCTTAGTTTCTCCTAGAGCGTTGCATGCCAGGAATACACGTCGCGCTAATATATTTCATGTGTATGCGGTTCAGCTTGTTACTTCTCTTACATCTTTTCAGGTATGGCGAACCTCATACCTTTGAAATGATATGTTTCCCATCGAGTATAATTTCCAGTGATTCAAAAGCAATGTGAATTGCTTTTTCTGCACACTCGTCGCTCCTGTAGCACTTTGAGGATTTCCCTAAAGCGCGCGTGTTATGTTCATAAAAGAAATACATTAGTAGAAAGCTTCCGATGAATGTATTTATGGAAGAGATTCAAATAACCATTCTTTTTCCGATGTTCTAAAGATTTCTCGTTAGTTCCGTATCCCCAGTCAGAAGAATTCAGAGCTTGTTTACTACCTAAATGTAGTATTAAAATAAATCATTGTTTTTGGATTTCCGAAAAGTGGGGTCGGAGGTATTCCGTTTCACCAATTTTCATCCAGTTACTATAAATGCGTAAATTTGGATTATTTTAATATTTATTCAAACTTTAAATACAAAAGTATGAAGGAATACCCAGTCTCAATCTCAGTACTATAACACTAATAATATGGTATCTACACAACAGAAATACACTACACATTTGCGTCAACCATGTAAGAGTATATTAGTTTAAAACTCCTAGGTGATACACCTAATAAACATTAAACATATTTTAAATTTCATTAAAATCAGTAAATATTCTTACCTTAAAAAACTCCATTTTCTTAAATAGAAATTAAATAAAACGGACCTTTTTGGAGATGTTAGCGTTATGATTCCACTGGAGAGATTTCCGCTTTTATAACCTGAGCTGGAAGGTCCATTTAGGCAATGCGCTAGTCAGTTATTGCAGAAAAGCGAGTGGACGCTGGGGATTCGCAGAAATACAGAATTTCTTTGAAACAACTCATTATTATACGAGTAGTTTAGAATCTTTTGTAAATCGTATATTGTTTAAGTGTTGGGAATGTGAAAAAAAGTTTGATTTTCATATTACATCTAATATGAATAAATTAGAAATTCGACTGGAAATCGTTACTGCAATAAGCTAGTCGGTACTCGCTCATCACTACTGGTTAAGCAACGAATTATACCTAAAAATTTTGAATTTTTAACTCCATCGTTGGATAAGTAAGGCGGTTATGCTTTGCGACAGGAGCGCAAATATTAAGAAGCACCGCAACTCCGACTCCTCAATAATTAATAAGGTAAGTAAAGTAATAATATATTTTTATTTAGGTTCATAAAAACTTTTTAACAGTAAATGTTTCGGCAGGTTAGTAAACATATTTTTACAATTTCATATTTCAAATTATGTTTTTAAAAAATTTTTAAATTAAAAAATTTAAGAAAATGAAGCAATTTTTAAACGTATTTAAAGTATTTAACATAAATGAAAAAAACGTTTTTTTAGAAAAATTATCAGTAAAGAATTCAGATTAAAATAATGAAAAATTATCTACAACGGAACATTAAAATGACCGACGAAGATCTAGAACTAAAAGCTCGAATCCGAAAGCTTCAGGAAGAGGTGAGAGAACTACGAAGGTCTGTGAAATTTTTGAGCGAAAAATATGAAGACGAGAAGAACCGTTCGAAGGTTTTATCTGATATGGTAAATGAAATATAAAAGGACAATAGTTTGCTGAAGCCAAAGCACTTCAGGATGCCCTTAATGTTCAAGAGCAGAGAAAATTGGGCTGTAACATCTGCATAACTGGTCTAGTCAAAGAAAGCGATGAAGAAGATGCAGCGTGCGGAAGACTTGCCACACTGTTCCGTTCTCTTAATGTTGCGGTTCCGGAGTTTGAGTTGAAGAATATAAGATGAATAAAAGTAAAAAATGCGGTGTCAAATTGATTATTGCCTTACCAAGCGAAGAACTCAAGAATAGGGTGCTTGATGCACGGTCAAAGAAGGGCAGGCTCACTATGGCAGGTATTGGTTTGGGTGAAATGGCATCTCTAATTTACCTTGGTGAAGAACTTACCAAACAAACGTATGAACTCTATAGGAAGGCTAGGCAATTAAGGCAGAAGGGATACAAATTCGTTTGGCACAAGAATGGTGATGTACTGGTTCGCAGAAGCGATAAAGATCATGTTGTTAGTATAAAGAGTCATGTTTTTCTAGACAATTTACTTGAGTAATATTTTGCTTTATTTACTGATTCTGTTTTTGTCATATATTTTTTTTTGTTATATAATTTTCTTGTTATGTAACTTACTTTTTCTTCCTTCTTGAATGGCTAAGAAAAATACTAAACGTCTTAAAATAGGGCACTTAAATGTCCGCTCATTACTCCCAAGTTTGGCGGATGTCAGAGACTGTGTCGCGGATTTGGATCTGGATGTTCTGGCTATTTCGGAGAGTTGGCTAATGGAGAACATTCCTTATGAGCGAGTACACATACCGGGTTTTAATTTTTTCAGAGTAGATAGGGTTGGTAGGGGAGGAGGTGTTGGGGTGTATCTGAGAGGTGATTTAATTGTGAATGAAATTGATGTTGATGAAAAAAAATGAAGCGATAGAACAAGTATGGCTTACTTTAAAGTTCACTAGGATGGTATTGGGGCTCGGTATTTTTTATCGCCTACCAAGGTTCAATGCTTTAAGTGCTCTTAGTATACTTGAAAATTCATTAGCTGGCATGATGCCTCTCTGTGACGAAGTAATATTATTGGGTGACATAAATATTAATTTATTAGAACATTCCAGGGTGAATGAGCATTTTGAAAATTTTCTTGACAGTTTTAATTTTAAGCAGCTTGTGTTAAATCCCACCAGATTTGTATTAAGCAAAGCCAGTTTAATAGATGTTATCATCATCTCAAACGACAATTTATTATGTGGACGCGTCCGCCACCATAATTTGCAACAAATTTCGGATCATCAATTAATTTATTGCTTTTTAGATATTGAAGTACCCGACGTAAAGCCAAAATTTGTCGAATTTCATGATTTTAAAAATTTTAATAAAACAAATTTTGACACTGACTTATATAACTTGAATTGGGGAACAATCCTTGATCAGGAGAATTTAGATGATAAAGTTCCTACATTTACAAGTTTTGTTTTGGGTCTTTTCGATACACATGCTCCGAGGCGCACAGTTCGAGTGACTAAGCCTAGAGCACCATGGTTTACTGATGTTTTGCAGATTATGAAAAGGCACAGAAATATAACTAGAAGGGTTCAGGACTGGGAAGCATACAAAGGAGCGAGAAATATGTTTACACAAGCAGTTCGTAGCGAGAAGAGAGCTTATTTGGATTTTGTCAGTGGGAATCAAAATAGTAAGTCTATGTGGCAAACGCTTCATAATATGAATGTCTATAACAAGAAGAAGAACCATTTTACACTTCCTTCGCGTCTGCAGGACCCCGACGAAATCAACTCATTTTTCGTTGATTTTGTGCTATAGATTTGTCCTGACGTTAATCCGGATACGATTTGTTACTATTCTGATAACAAGGTTACCGATAGTGTGTTTGAGGTCTCATTGGTTAGCGACGGCGATGTCATTTTTGCCATCTCTGATACAAGGTCGAATACTTCTGGAGGTGATCAACTTACGTTGCAGATGTTAAGACTTTGTTGCCCTCTCATCGTACCGTTTCTCACTCATATTTTCAATATATCTATATTAGAGAGTAAGTTTCCGTCCGATTGGAAGTTGATCTTGGTATTGCCTTTGCCCAAGGTGTCAAGCCCTAAGGATTATTCTGAACTGCGTCCGATTAGTCTTTTGAGTATTCTGTCTAAGATTTTGGAGAAAATAATTTTTAAACAAATCGTTAATTATTTTTTAGTAATAATACCTTTTTCTTTGAAGGTCAGTCGGGGTTTCGCAGGGGTTTTAGCACTGCAACAGCCTTGCTAAGCATTTTGGATGATATCCTCGGGGCGGCGGATAAAGGAGAGACAACTGCCTTTGTTCTTCTCGATTATAGCAAGGCATTTGACACGCTGGATCCCCGCGTGTTATGTGCCAAACTTCATTATTATGGTTTTAAAGAACGAACAATAAATTTATTAAAGGACTACTTGGCGGATAGATCACAGCGTGTGCTGATTAATCGCCGCGTGTCACAAAGTTTGGCTTTAGATAGAGGCGTCCCTCAGGGGTCAATTTTGGAACCATTGTTGTTTGTCATTTATACAATGGATATGCATTGTTGTGTTAATAATTGTAGGCTAATACAATATGCAGATGACAGTCAGATTTTAAGGAGCTTTAATAGTCTTAACGCATTACAGGCGGAACAGGAAATTAATTACTGTTTAAATTCGATGTTTACCTACTCTAATAACAATGGTTTGAAGATAAATCCGAGAAAGTCGGCAGTACTGTATTTTGGAACAAACAGTGAATGGGCTTCGGCAAATTTCAATTTAAATATGGCCCAGGAGAGAATTCCGTTTGTTACTGAATATAAAAATTTGGGAATATTATTTGATAGTAAGCTCAGGTTTAGAAAGCAGGTTTCTTTGGTAGCTCAAAGGGCGTATTGTTCAATACGTAATTTATATAAGATTCGGCATATCCTCAATTTGAGCTTAAAAAAATATTTGTGCGAGACTCTTGTCCTTTCTCACTCTAATTATTGTAATTTTGTTTATGGTCCGTGCCTGGACCTTATGTCGAAGTATAAGCTGCATAAAATTCAAAACTCCTGTGTACGTTTTATTTTTGGATGCAGGGGGAGGGATCATGTGAGTGGCAGGCTGAAGGAGCTGAAATGGTTGCATATTAAGGATAGAGAAAGGCTACATCTGGGTTGCTTTTTGCATAGACTGTTGAGGACCGGAGTGCTACAGTATCTGTGTGAAAGGCTGCATCATCGAAGTTCGGTGCATCAGCGTAATACTAGGTACAACGACCGCTTTCAAATACCTAGGCATCGTACAAGTGCGTTTAAACAGTCTTTCGGCTATACATCTGCTAAACTTCTGAACGAAATTCCTGAAGATTTGCTTGCTCTGTCTGAACTATCTTTAAGAAGGCAGCTAAAGGAGATTTTATTTCAGACTTATTGACTGTTATTATTATGTCTCTTTTATAGGGTAAGGTGGGGATCATGGTTTGTATGTGGGTATCAATATGATGTAGAATTACAATGTTTTCCTTTTTTAGTTTAGAGTAAGTAGAGTTTAAATACTAATGGATACTTCTTAAATTGTATTTGAGTTTGTATTTTAATTTTATTTTTTATTTTTTGTATTTCTTTTGTATATTTTTGAAAAGTCGGTTAACAACAGCACTGCTGCATTTCGCCGAGTATAAAATAAAGACGTTTATTATTATTATTATTAAAACATATATTTAATATCTTTATTTGTTTAGAAAGTTCCTACTTTGCACATGCCAAAAATTAAAAATTTTAGTTCTCTCAATTTCTGTAAATATATCATTTTTAAAATTTTTTAAACGCTCTGTGGGCATATTAAAAGTTTTAGCGATGAAAAGTAATAAAAAAAGTTTTCCTCCCATTTCGCTAATTTTGCCTGAGTTACTACGAGGTTGGTTTGAAAAGTCCGTGCAAAAATAAAAACTACTTATGTGTTTAGGGTAAACCTTTTTTATTTTTCGACATAGTCTCCTTTTAGGCTTATACACTTCGTCCAACGATGTTCTAGTTTGTGGATCCCTTCCGAATAATAGGATTTATCCAAGTCTGCAAAATATCCATTAGTGTCTGCAATCACCTCCTCGTTTGAATAAAATCTTTGTCCCGCCAGCCATTTCTTCAAATTGGGGAACAAATAGTAGTCCGAGGGAGCCAAGTCTGGAGAATAGGGGGGATGTGAAACGAGTTGGAATCCTATTTCCATTAATTTTGCGACCACAACTGCTGAAGTGTGTGCTGGTGTGTTGTCGGGATGGAAAAGGACTTTCTTGTGGGCCAATCGCGGGCGTTTTTCTTGCAGCTCGGTTTTCAAACGGTCCAATAACGATGAATAATATTCACCTGTAATAGTTTTACCCTTTTCCAGATAGTCGTTGAGGATTATTCCTTGCGAATCCCAAAAGACAGTCGCCATAACCTTTCCGGCCGAAGGAACGGTCTTCACCTTTTTTGGTGCAGATTCCCCCTTGGTAACCCATTGTTTAGATTGTTGTTTGGTCTCAGGAGTATAGTAATGTATCCATGTTTTATCCACAGTGACGAAACGACGCTTAAAGTCCTCCGGATTTTTCTGGAACAGCTGCAAACCATCCTTGCAACACTTCACACGATTCCGTTTTTGGTCAAGCGTGAGCAACCACGGCACCCATCTTCTCATGTCCAAATGTTTATGCAAAATATTATGTACCCGTTCAGTCGAGATGCCCACAGCACTAGCAATTTCACGCACCTTAACTCTTCTGTCATCCATCGCCATATCATGGATTTGATCAATGATTTCTGGAGTCGTAACCTCCACAGGCCGTCCAGAACGTTCAGCGTCACTTGTGCCCATATGGCCAGTCCGAAAATTTTGAAATCACTTATAAACTGTTCTAATCAAAGGTGCAGAGTCACCGTTTATCAAGCTTCTCTTTAGTCTCCTGAGGCGTTTTGCCTTTCATAAAGTAATGTTTAATCACCACACGAAATTCTTTTTCGTCCATTTCTTGAAAATCACTCGACTTCCTTGATTCACACGAATGCCAAACACAAAGAAATAGACCAATATGGCTGAAACTTGGTGTGCGTTCATTCAAGAGATGCTACTAACTAAACATGACCTCGATACGCGCCGGTGGTGCCATCTCTTGGACTTTGCACGGACTTTTCAAACCAGCCTCGTATATTACCATGCCCAATTGCCCAATAATAATGAAAATAATTTGTTATATTCAGTCCTAATCGTGATCGTTACTCATACTCCAGTAGTTACGAGTATTTAACCTACTTGATAACATAGCTAAATATATTTAATTCATCAGGTATAGAATATTCACTTAGATGTAATATGAATATAGTTAAATCGATATTCCGAAATAAAATTTCAGAATATGGTTTGTTACTTGATTGGTCACTACAACAGAAAGTCGAGAAATTTGCACATGCAAAATGATCAACAAAGATCCCATGAATGCTATAGTCGTAGGAGGAAACGCATGGAATATAGCATTCATGGGATCTTTGTTGGTCATTTTGCATGTGCAAATTTCTCAACTTTCTGTTGTAGTGACCAATCAAGTAACAAACCATATTCCGAAATTTTATTTCGTAATATCGATTTAGTTTATCCTTCCTAACAATATTAGGTTTTATATAGTTTTTCGAAGTTCGAAAATCTCAACAGATGGCGTAAGGGTCTGTATCTTGCCTAACGAGTAGTATCTCGTTTATTTAAGGTACCATGATTGCTATAAGCCAGCGAGAGTTATTCCAACTTGACTCTTCACGGTACTCGGATCTTCACGGTCGATACAGTTGCCTTAAGCCTACCTGATGAAGAGTATAGGCTCAGAAACTATAGTCGTAGGAGGAAAGGCATGGAATATAGCATTCATGGGATCTTTGTTGGTCATTTTGCATGTACAAATTTCTCGACTTTCTATGAATATAGTTGAAAATTATAACAAATTTTGTAATAAATTATGGAATCTATGAGTATATTTGAATTAATAATTAACTTAAAACTGGAAATTGTTTTTATAGGAAACGTCCACAGATTACAGAGTTTATAGGTATAATTATTCTCGATATCTCAAGTGTTGCTTGAATAAGCCGTATTGACGTCTCTCCGATTATCCTGCCAGTTTCTATAGAGTTTGTTCCGCGAATTAACTTCTTCAGAATCTATGATTTATTTCTGCTAGCGCACACCATTTATGTTTTTTATGTATGGCGTGTGCAAGCGGGATGAAATCATTTTCGTGCTAGATGCCGAAGAAGTCAGTTCGCAGAATAACCTCTACAGAAGACGGTAAGGTGATCGGCGAACCGTCAGCATCACTTGTGCAAATGATATAGGAAAAATCTAGAAAAATTATACCTGTAATCTCTCAAAAATTGTTATTGTTTAATTATTCAACCGAAAAGAGATCACAGTAGAACCTAAGAAATAAGTAAATAATATCGTCAGCTTTATGCTACGATCATATTATGAACGGGGTACATAGGACGGCCGAGTGAATTTAGTCTAAAGAACTAAGCTCGCAGTTGGACTAACATTACCAACGAAAAAAAAATTTACATTTTTCAAATCTTTTTTTTATGTGTAACATATTTGTAGAGTTATGAGACTTCGATAACAATATCAGCGATACACTTACTGGAGTTACTGATATCATGTCAAATAAAAAACTGTAATATATCTCAGACCTGCTTCTAGAGCGCTAGTTTATACCATAAGTGGTTAAAATGGATATCAGTGGACAGTATTATCATCAATAATTGTATTTAAACAGATCATTCTTTAAGTTAAGTAAACAAATATAATATTTTTTCTCAATTCCCATTTCTCATTTGGGGGAAGCATATTGCCAAATGTTCAAATTTCTAAAAATACACAATTTATGGTAAAAAGAAACGCTTAAAAACATAACTATTTTCTGGTCAGAAAATACAGTAGGTCGGTAGAAAAGTGACTAAATGAATGAATATAACGAAACTAGTGTAGTGCGGTTTTAAACTGTGGGCAATGTATGGATTATAGCATTGTGCAGAATAATAGCATCATGTCAGTAGTGGGACCCAAATTTTATTTAATGAAAGGGCTATTTTGTATTGCTAATATAAAAAAAGATAGATTTTGTTTAATGTAATAGAACTATAATAAAATATAAACAATGATTTTAACGTAAATATGGTGATTATTTAGTTGTAAAAAATTTCAGGTTTAGCTAAAAAATTGCTGGTGTACGTTATTTTCGTTAGTTAATAATACAACACCTAACTTTAGATGTAGTTTTTTCTTGAGCAATAGTTGCCTTTTTTAAACTTAAAAAAGTAAAATTCCTTTAATTCGCTATATATATACAGTCCCTGGCCAAATTATTAGACGCACTGTATTTTTTTTAGTAATTTTATGTTTCTTAAGAGTTTTTATGCAATAATGGTATATTTAAACTACAATATTATTGATTTTTATTTAAAAGAATTGTTGTAGACTACATATTTGTATTTATTTTTAACATATGGTAACACTGTGTTGACAAAGTGATACATGAACGTAAATAAGTACAAACCTGTATCAGTCGCGATCGGAATCGAGTCAGGTACGGACGTGTTTCTGTGGCTTTATGGACTGTGATTGTGTGTTTAACAGTTTTATACTACTCAGTTATTAGTTTATTTTGTATGCAGTGTTTTAAAAAAGTAATTGGACTATTTTCATTATAGGTAGAAAAGGCGATCTTTCACCACGTAAAAAAGCTGAAGTGAAGGCCCTTGTGATTGCGAAAACATTTACAAACCGAGAAATATCACGAAGATTGGAGGTTTCTGAAGCTAGTGTACGACGCATAAAAAAGAAAATTGAGCCAGGGAAGGAATTAAGCCCGAAAAGAAAGAAAAGATGCGGTAAAAAACCAATTTTCACTCCACGGTCAGAGAGATGTTTGAAGAAAATTTGTGTAGAAAACAGATTTGCTACCACAAAGGTAATAAAATCACAACTCCAGGATGCTAGCGTAAATGCTTCTGAGCGCACTGTTCGAAGAAAATTGAAAGAATTAGATTTTAAGGCCTGTCGCCCCACCAGGAAGCCCAAGTTAACAGCTGCAATGAAAGCAAAGCGCCTGAAGTGGGCCAAACAATGGCAAGACAAAGATGTGGACTTCTGGAGATCGGTAAGATACAGCAATTTAATCAATAATTGATACATTATTATCATTTTCAGTTAAATAAAGCAAATAAACATGGAAGTTTATATATTTTTCCTATTTTTGACAGGTCTGCTTCAGTGACGAAAGCACATTCGAAATTTTGCAGAATGAAGCTCAGTATATGCGTCGTCGTCATATAGAAAAGTTTCATCCTGATTGTGTCGTCCCGACGGTTTAAACATCCCACCAAAGTGATGATTTGGTCAGTCATCAGCGGCAAGGGCACTGGACGTCTGTACGTCGTCAAAGGAATAATGAGGCAAGATCAGTACAAAGAAGTATTACAAAATCGGTTGATTCCGCAGCTCAGAGAATGGTTTCCAAATGGGGAACCATTCACTTTCATGCAAGATGGAGCTCCCTGCCACACTGCTCGGTCTGTTAAAGCTTTTTTGGCAGAAAAAAATATCCCTCTGTTGGATTGGCCGGGCAATAGCCCTGATATGAACCTCGTGGGAGCTGATGAAAAGAGAAGTGGCTAAAGATGTGATTACCAACAAAACCCAGCTCCTAGAAAAGATTATTCATGTGTGGAATCATCATCCTCAAATGCAGGAGACAGTACAATCTTGCATTGATAGCATGCCGCGCAGAATTAAAGCTTTGATAGCGGCTAAAGGTGGCTCAACTAAATATTGACTTTTAATAACATTAATTTCACTTTTCTTTAAAACTTAATAAACTTATGCTTTTCTAAATTAATGCTGTTTTATTTATGTCAAATAAATAGGTAATTGATTGGATAATATAAAAATAAAAAACAAATCAATTTAAAATAATAAAAAACGGTACAATATCACTCGGTAATTAATATTTTACATGAAATCTTGCAGTGCGTCTAATAATTTGGCCAGGGACTGTATATATATATATATATATATATATATAATATATATATATATATATATATATATATATATATACATATGTATCTGAATTTCAAGTTTGGATAATAAATTGCTAGTGTATGTTATTTTGGTTACTGAATAATACTCAACTCAACCAAGTTTAGATGTAGTTTGTTTCTTGCGCAAAAGTTGCATTTTTTAAACTAAAAAGATAAAATTGCTTTAATTCGTTATAAGATAAAACAAAAAAATTTAACTTTTGTGAATGACAACATGAGAACAATCCAAATTGTTGCCTAAATTGAGTTAATGGGTTGCAGTGTATCTGTTTACAATAGCTATTGGCCTTGATTCCGAAAAATAAGGGTCCTTCATAACGGCTTTTCCACAATTTCCCTTGATACAAAACTTGCTTAACACTCCATATATATATATGGAGTGAAAACTTCAAAAATATACATGAAAACTCAAAAAAAAACTACGTTAAATTCTTCCCACGATTAGTGACAGTCAAACATTAAACGAAAAAATTTAAATAAAATGAACAAGAATAACCTAACTAGAACAAAAAAAAACAAATAGAATATTTGCCAAACTGCGTCTTTCTATACGAGATAACATTATTTTCAGACATTTAACTTTATACTTTGAAATCGGAGATTTCTACTTTTATGTCATTACGGGACCGGTCCATTTTGTCGACAAGTGGGCTTTTGCAACACTGCAAGTGGACTTTGGGGAAATGAACGAGTAAGAATTTTATTTAAAGTAAATAAGCTATTCTATTCTGAATATGTTTTATCTTTTTCTGTATGTTAATTTGGCTTTACAATTACCATATACCATTATAATACTTTTAAAAATATTTGGAAAAAAAACGATGCGAATTTTGAGAATATTCGAGTTTGTTGATTTTCATTGCTTCTGGCAAGATACTTACATTTTCCCAAAATATGTTTTAATTGTAATAATACGTGTCGAAAATACGTGTTATTTTATTGGAAATCCGGAAATATAAGAGTAAAAAATATACATTCATTTCAAAAGTGATTAACACTTACGTTATAATCGTCAATTAATTTGAACTTCTAGAAACACGAGTAAAGGCAGGGTTATTCATTGACGTATATAATAAAAAGAGTGGTGGAAAATCAGTTTTTATACCCTGATAACTGACATATTGGTAGATTACTACTATAAATATATTCAAAATTCTTTGTACAAATAAAATATCCTGAATTAATCATTTATTGGGCCCAAAAATGCTCTCAAACTATATGTGTATCATTATAGGCACGCATCAACATGACGAATCATGTGGAATTAAGAATTATTGATAAAAATTTCGAAGAACACACATTAATAAAGTAACCGGTTATCGAATGTCGTACGATTCATAAGGTCAGTGTGCACCTTGGGACGGGATATAACTTTGTTTTTTAATTATTGTACGGACTTATTCATTTGTATTTATTGGTCTTGATTGATTTTAATTTGAATTAATTGAAATTATTTAATAAATTCCATTTTTTGTTTTAATTCTTAAAAAAAAAACTACTAAAAATGAACAAAGTCCATATTTCAGAAGTCACTCACTGTTCTCAACCTAACTAGGATTGATACACAAGAGAACCATAACCCAAAGTATTTATTGCCGTACTGGTATAACATCGGAGTAAGATACAACATACCCACCATCTAGTAGGCAGCGCGACCGCTGAAGGTTTAGCCCACGTATGTAAGATCAATAATAGATACTTAAAATGAAAGAAATGTTCATTACGACGACGGCATTCCTTTTTCACTCAAAGGAATACCTCTGGTCTTCATATGTCCCCATGCTCCTTGAAACTGATCCGAATACTGATTATATTAATTATAGGGGGTTTTTTGAGTTGAGAAATCGAAATCAGTTTAATTATAAATTGTAGGGGGCGCCACTTATTGCACTCTGTATACATTTAAATTGTCATAACTTTTTTATACCACTCTGTATGATATGTTTAATTAAATATTCGTATTTTTCGCCTTCTCCTGTCTAAAAATGCTCTCTTGGTAAATGTTGCTCCGAGCAATATTTTCTAAGATAATGGTTCCATTTTTTACTTCCATTGTCAAATCGCGCATGCGTTCCTTCACACTTCATCCAGGCTTAGGACAGGCCCAAAAGAATAATCTTTGAAATTTGGAGCATGCTTAAAGGCAAACAGGCTAACAACAATAATCAGATATATATATATATATATATATATATATATATATATATATATATATATATATATATATATATATATAACAACAATAATAAGATATATATAAGAAGGAAGGTATTTGCAAATTTGGCAATGGAATTAAAAATGGAAACAAACATCACACTAACTCAGAAACTGTTGCCCGGAGCAACATTTACCAAGAGAGTTTTTTTTAAACAGAAGAAGGCGGAGAATACGAATATTTAATTAAAAATATCATACAGAGTGCTATATAAAAGTTATGAGAATTTAAAAGTATACACAATGCAAGAAGTGGCACCCGCTACAATTTACAACAAAACTGTGAGCTGATTTCCATTTCTTATCTCAGAAAACCCCTCAGCACCGAATCTTTTACAAATAGTACAATTATTAAGAAAGCTACTTCAGAAAAACTAAAATAAAAGTATAACTTTGATACCATGTATAGACCCTAAATCGCGAAAATCACCCAACGGTTTGCGTATGGCTCCTACCTTTATCCCGAAATACTTTTTGTATCATTTCACATGGTTCAGTAGCACTTTTCGCGAAAGATTTCTTACACATTGCGAATCCAGTGTAAAAATCGACTTTTACGCAGATGGACATACAGAGTAAACTGTAAAAAGCAAGCAAGTTAAATTTTGTCACAAGATTTACTTATCGCCATCTACCGCCGCGAGTCGATACTATTTCGCGTTCTTGCTATGTAGCGTTAAGCTAGGAACTATTGGATCTCACCGCGTATTTTGCTGGCAACACTAACATTCACGGAGGCCACAAGTACAACCTGCGTGACTACCACATGAAAATTAGTAAATTTAATAGAAAATATAACTAGAGCTGTAATAGTACAGCGAGAAGAAGATTGCCATATCAGTAAGCTGTTGGGAGCGAATAAGTTAATTTACTTTAATTTAAATCGAATTAAGGTTATTTATTAAACTTCCTTTGTTACTTTTATTTTGCCTGAATTTATTTTAATAAGTTGATTAATTGGTCCGTTACTTTGTAACTTTGTAATTACTTATTTACTTTGTTAACTGACACTAACTATATACATTTTTGTAATTTTTTGTAAAGATTTACAAATGCCTTATTGGTATATCGTAGTACACATTTTCAAACGGTTAGCTAAGACAGTCTTAGTTAAGCGTTTGAAAATATAGTTGTACTACGAAATCGCGATAACGCATTTGTAAAACTTTACAAAAATATATTTAGTGTCAGTTAACAAAGTAAATAAGTAATTTTATTGTGAATATAATTTGTAGCTTGTTAACAAAATGTCCTCTCGTTTGGGGGCAATTTTGTACCGTCAAAAAAAAATGCCCGCACGATGAAGCGCAATTTTGAAACGTATTAACTTCTTTGCTTTTAATAAATATATTATTTATTAAATAGAAATTAGACATAAACTAGCTCAGTTTGTTTGGAGAGATTATGGATAGAAGATAATTTTTGTATGTCTTTTGAAAATAGTCTTTATAGTTGTTCAAAATTTTGGTTGTACAGGTTTTTGGGCACCATTCATTTTAAAATAAAAAGAATGTAACTTCAGCTCAAAAAATGAAAAAATACTGAAGGGTTATGTAGTTGAAAGAAATATTTTTAATATGGTACAACCGTTGTGTCCTGAAAGATAAAAGGGATGATTTAGTGAAACGTCCAAAAAGATAAAACAAGGTTTATTAAATAACATAATTAAAAGTTCTAACTTCGCTATACCTAAAATTACTATTACCACTAAATGAAATCCCTTAGTCTAGTAGATGGTACAATTATATAGAGTTTTTAAATCAGGATTCTAATTAAGGGTTAGCTAAACACGTTGTTAAAAGTTCGTAGGATTAACTTCACGAGTTACCCGTTTTGAATAGACGATGGAAACGCACTTATCAGCAAGAAGCTAGCTCTATGGATTGATATACTGATGAGTTACGGTTTTTCTATGAGTTTCTGGCCTGTCCTGATGAGATATTAATAACACTGATGTCTCCACCTTGGCTACCCCAGTTCCCTTTGGACTACTAAACATTTCTTGACCCCTAAAGGTCTGGGAATAAGCAGGATATTTCAAGGAAAAGGCCTTGAACTTGAAAACTAAAACCGTCTCTGCACTACTACATCACTAATAAACGAGTACGGTAACGCGATAAAAAAAGCCTACTGGATGGCTTACTGAAGGAAAAGCCCTCTCTGGCTACATGATCAAAAGGAGAGCTCACTGCAGCTCTATGATGGGAAAAAACCCTTACTACATCTCGGCTGGAAAAAGCCTATATTTATGCCATCCGGACCCTTAAATATTTTTCTCCCTTCCTTAAAATCACGTCTTCAAGATGACCACTTCCCGGATACAAATCTTTAGCCAATCGGACGCATTCGATGCAAATTAAATAGGTCTAGTAGGTAACTCGCAATGCACACTGTAAAATAAACGGCTCAAAAATTCAAAACACTGTTTTAAACTACACTGCTTAAAAGTTAGTAAGTAAAGTAAAGTAAAAAAATATAAATTATAAGTGGAAACAGTGTCGTAACATGATCTTAAAATTTAGGAAAAAAATGAGTGTCACAACTTTATTTTTCATTAAACAAGTTGTGCCAGCAAAATTGCTAAATCATTTTCTTATGGTGATATAGGGTACTAATACGAGTATAAGTGTAATTTATTTTTGATTTAGAATATTCTCTGTATAAATGTCACTATTTTCATAAATTTTACTCTTTTGTGATAATATTTTGTCAAGTCCCCATATATCTATGTTGAAACACAATTAATCATCTGATATGCACTCAAAATTGGTTGATTGCATTGAGTAGTAACGTATCAGTCAAATTTATAGTGTTGGCAAACTCCTTATGTTTCTTGCTTGGACCAGCCGACCATTAAAAGTTTAACCTAAAGAAGTGTTTAGTTTTATATATATATATATATATATATATATATATATATATATATATATATATATATATATATATATATATATATATATATATATATATATATATATATATATATATATATATATATATATATATATATATATATATACAGTCCCTGGCCAAATTATTAGACGCACTGTATTTTTTTTAGTAATTTTATGTTTCTTAAGAGTTTTTATGCAATAATGGTATATTTAAACTACAATATTATTGATTTTTATTTAAAAGAATTGTTGTAGACTACATATTTGTATTTATTTTTAACATATTTCAACACTGTGTTGACAAAGTGATACATGAACGTAAATAAGTACAAACCTGTATCAATCGCGATCGGAATCGAGTCAGGTACGGACGTGTTTCTGTGGCTTTATGGACTGTGATTGTTTGTTTAACAGTTTTATACTACTCAGTTATTAGTTTATTTTGTATGCAGTGTTTTAAAAAAAGTAATTGGACTATTTTCATTATGGGTAGAAAAGGCGATCTTTCACCACGTAAAAAAGCTGAAGTGAAGGCCCTTGTGATTGCGAAAACATTTACAAACCGAGAAATATCACGAAGATTGGAGGTTTCTGAAGCTAGTGTACGACGCATAAAAAAAGAAAATTGAGTCAGGGAAGGAATTAAGCCCGAAAAGAAAGAAAAGATGCGGTAGAAAACCAATTTTCACTCCACGGTCAGAGAGATGTTTGAAGAAAATTTGTGTAGAAAACAGATTTGCTACCACAAAGGTAATAAAATCACAACTCCAGGATGCTAGCGTAAATGCTTCTGAGCGCACTGTTCGAAGAAAATTGAAAGAATTAGATTTTAAGGCCTGTCGCCCCTCCAGGAAGCCCAAGTTAACAGCTGCAATGAAAGCAAAGCGCCTGAAGTGGGCCAAACAATGGCAAGACAAAGATGTGGACTTCTGAAGATCGGTAAGATACAGCAATTTAATCAATAATTGATACATTATTATCATTTTCAGTTAAATAAAGCAAATAAAACATGGAAGTTTATATATTTTTCCTATTTTTGACAGGTCTGCTTCAGTGATGAAAGCACATTCGAAATTTTGCAGAATAAAGCTCAGTATGTGCGTCGTCGTCATGGAGAAAAGTTTCATCCTGATTGTGTCGTCCCGACGGTTAAAACATCCCACCAAAGTGATGATTTGGTCAGTCATCAGCGGCAAGGGCACTGGACGTCTGTACGTCGTCAAAGGAATAATGAAGCAAGATCAGTACAAAGAAGTATTACAAAATCGGTTGATTCCGCAGCTCAGAGAATGGTTTCCAAATGGGGAACCATTCACTTTCATGCAAGATGGAGCTCCCTGCCACACTGCTCGATCTGTTAAAGCTTTTTTGGCAGAAAAAAAATATCCCTCTGTTGGATTGGCCCTGATATGAACCCCATTGAAAATGTGTGGGAGCTGATGAAAAGAGAAGTGGCTAAAGATGTGATTACCAACAAAACCCAGCTTCTAGAAAAGATTATTCATGTGTGGAATCATCATCCTCAAATGCAGGAGACAGTACAATCTTGCATTGATAGCATGCTGCGCAGAATTAAAGCTTTGATAGCGGCTAAAGGTGGCTCAACTAAATATTGACTTTTACTAACATTAATTTCACTTTTCTTTAAAACTTAATAAACTTATGCTTTTCTAAATTAATGCTGTTTTATTTATGTCAAATAAATAGGTAATTGATTGGATAATATAAAAAATAAAAAACAAATCAATTTAAAATAATAAAACGGTACAATATCACTTGGTAATTAATATTTTACATGAAATCTTGCAGTGCGTCTAATAATTTGGCCAGGGACTGTATATATATATATATATATATATATATATATATATATATATATATATATATATATATATATATATATATATATATATATCAATCGGTTTTATAACGTCTTCCGATGCCTAATTTCCACTCCTCCCGGTTTCTCCATCCCTCCTCCTCCAGATCTCTCTCTAGTACTTCCTTGTTGATTCCTGCTCTCCAGCTTTGGCGTGGTCTTCCTTGCTTTCTTTTCCCATGAGGTTTCCATAGTTTTAGTTAACAGATAATGTAAATATCATTATATTTATAATTTGTATCTGAATATTTTTAATTATAAATGCATGTAACCATATATAAACAGCTATTAATATTATTAAACATAACATAAGTGGTAACACTGTTACGATTTCCAAAGCGGTTTGTATTACAAAACAGCAAGGTTAGATTTAATTTTCTTGCTGCATTATATTGCCCTAGAATACACACACAATGATGTGCAGAAGGTTGGTCAGGAGTCCTTTCTCGATTTGTAGTTATTGCGCTGAGTTTTCAATGGATGGTTGACTTAGAAAACAATTTTATGGTTAATATATATAGCCTCCCTTTAGGTACAAAACATCACATTTCTGAAGAAACTTTCCCACTGATAAAATTTAAATTTTCTTTTTTACTAAATAATTTAGTTTAATTTATTAAAATACAGTTATAGCTAATAAATGTTAATACAAGTATTACAAACTTTGACGGTTATCTTTCCATACCCTTTTTCAACCGTTAAGTTATTTTTACTTGTTCGAATACCAGGTTAAACATTTAGCTATAAAAAGCGGCCCGCCTCTTCGTAATTTATGTTTATTTTTTTTTTCGTGGAGCATACACTAAGGCTTCATCGTTTCCTTTTTACCTTGGCTCCTTTTTGTATTACTTTATATGTCCTTTGATATAATATAAGGACTTAGATGTAGCCCTTGAGAACTCTCTTTATATAAGTCTTACCGAATAGGTTATGACGTTTTCCGCCATCGAAGTAAAATATTGTTTAGAAAGTCATCTTCAAAGCTTCTGCCTGAAAAAAAAATTCAAACACAGGGGAATAGTTTATTTCTGGTTCAAGATTTACATGTAATATGTAAAATTTTTTTTTTATCCTATTTTAGTAGAACCAAACATAGACATGTAACAAGATCGCTTAAACGTTAAACTAACAAAAAGTGGGTTTTTGAAGAACTATTATAAAATACAAATTAATATAAAAATAATAAGTAAATCAATATTTCTATGATATAAATTTGCTCGACAGGTACAAGTAATTTGATAAATTCCGTTATTGCCTTCGTACCAGTTCGTTACAAGAAGTACATAAACTTCACAAATTGAGATTGTACATAAGAAGAAGTATTTCAAAGTATTCCCTTGGTTAGGTCTTTGTTTTAGCTTTAACAATTCATCTGATTCTTTTAAGAGCGTAGTACTTGGAGAAATCCCTAAAACCTTACATAAGCTACGCATGTACGGAAAACGCGATTCACGTTGGTCCTTAATCGCTAAAAATTTCTACTGGGTAGGAAAAACAGTCCTGGACAATTCATTTTCCAAATGAGATTCTCCATATAAAACAATTCTTAAAAAGATTAATTAATTAGCGCGACATGTATTACTAGCGTGAACCACTCGGGAAGGAATTAAGCGGACTGTATCACAAGGACACTTTACATGAAACAGCTTATAGAATTGACTTAAGTTTTACGAATAGAATAGAATAGAATCTAATAAATGTATATTTCGAAGCGGAGTCTCAATTAGGGGAACAGTATTCGCTCGTTGGTTGAATTTGAACTTTATACAACATTAAAAGTTGTTGTCGAATGTAAAATTCTCTAGTGCGAATGAATATTAAGCCAGATGACATTGAATCTTGCACTTCATTCGATAACTTTAAAAGAAAAATAAGGAAAAATATTATTGTTATTATTAATTTCTTACAAATTTGCTGTATTTCTTTCTTCTTTGTGTTTTTATTAATTGTACTAATGTATTTATTTACTTAATCCTTAACTATTAATTCCCAAATAATTTTATTCCTGGTGTAAGTTTTACCTCGGCACACTTTTAACATTTTTTTTTGTATTTATATATATAAGTCAGAAAAAATCCAGGGAATTTAATTCAGAGACATGCCTTTGCTT
This sequence comes from Pachyrhynchus sulphureomaculatus, assembly GCA_019049505.1. Classification (NCBI taxonomy): domain Eukaryota; kingdom Metazoa; phylum Arthropoda; class Insecta; order Coleoptera; family Curculionidae; genus Pachyrhynchus; species Pachyrhynchus sulphureomaculatus. The sequence continues at coordinate 196,940,251 of CM032447.1, read as the reverse complement.
TGTGGATTACTCGAAGGTATTTGACACTATAAAGCGGAGCGCTACGTGGGAATGGAGACACCTTATCACTTAATTTGGCTTCTTCAAAATCTATATGGACAAAATACAGTCACCATCCGGATGCATAATACTTTCTCGTAAAACTTCAAACTCAAAGAGGTGGTTCATCAGGGATGCATCGTATCACCAATATTATTCAATATATATAGTGTTAGTTTGACGAGTAGTAGGGCGGCATAAAAATAGATGGTTCTAAAATAAATAATCTCCGATATGCCGATGCCACCGTAGTGTTGACGGCAATCAGCTTTACCTTAGAAACATTGCAGGTTATAAAACAGTCAGTCACTTCAATTAACTTGCCTCAGTAATAACAAACAACGGCGGATGTGAGAATGAAATATGCAGACGTCTTGCTATGGTCAGAACAGCGACCGCCAAGCTAACAAAAATATGCAGACACAGTAACTTGACGTAGAATACCAAATTACGACTTATCAACGCACTAATATTCCCAATTGCTACATACGCGGCCGAAACCTGGAACATTAAAAAAAAATGACAACGATTCAGCGCATTTGAAATGTGGATATATAGAAGGATGCTCCGGACACCCTGGACAGCACACCGCCCAAATACCTCCATCCTAGATGAGCTCAACATCAAAACAAAACTGACTATTCTATAGTTAATAGAAACATACTGAGATACCTTAGGTCTAAAGCAAGAAGGAGGGATATAGTAGAGCGGTTGATTGTGGAAGCTAATGTCGAGGGAAAAAGGTCGAGAGGACGGTCTCTCATACGGTGGTCGGACCATATTAAAACAACAACTGGCCTCACATTCCCGGAAGCATCACATCAATCCCAAGACCGAGAAACATGTGCTAAAATAGAGGCACAAATACCATGATATCACCAGGTCTTTACGTAGGATAACGGATAGAGCAGAAGGATATGTATGACGGCAAATAAAGGCCTATTTATCTATTTATTATTTTTTTCATTAAAACTTTTATTTATAAAAAAAATGTGTTTTTATACTTAAAAGTTTAATAAATTAAAAAACTGGAGCGTTGGTAAGTTTTTTTTTTATAAAATCGCTATTTCCCTTTAGCTAAATTTTTTAGTTCTTTCGGAAGTCAATTATGATTTGGTTGAGACGAGGAACATTTCTAACACGATTCTTAAGACCCGAACATACGAGACATATTCAAAAAAAGGCCTTTACATTACAATGTTTAAAACGAGTCTATTAAAAGTTTCTATGTCGTGAAATTTCTCTTAGCATTTTTGGATACAAGACTTTAACAACGAATTGAAATAAATGAAAAAACTTGAAAACTCTAACATATTGAAATTTTTTATTGAAAAATATAGGTATAAGTCTGATCACTTCTGAATATGCAAACAATTTTGCGAATCCACGTTTCAAATTAGAATTTTTAATAAATTATGAAAAAAGAACGATCTGAAGGGAAATGTGAAATGAGTTTTTTATGTTAAACAGAATCCATTTAGATTGGCGGTTCAAATTGGAAGCTGGTTATTATTTATTTATATTGCTTTTTTACTTGATATTTTACCTTGCGTGAAGTTGATATGAAATATAAATTTCTATTTATTAGCCTTTTTCTCAATGCGTAAGTGAAAAGTAATTTTATCGAAAATAAATATTTAAAAATAAATACCTTTTGAAAACAATTTGATAATAAAAAAGGATGGGTAGATGTCCTATTAGTTTATACCCGGTGGAGTTAAATAGTACATAATGTATATTTTCGCGGATACATCGGTCTCTTTGAGCGTTGCGTTTGAAGATGCTGTAAGCAGGATCGCGCGTCCTCTAAATGCCTCACTAAGGGGTTTTTCCTCTACAAAACTAGCCAAATTTTAAAATGAAAAGTACTTGCCTACGAGCAAAAAATCTTTATATATCCATATACTCGTCGGTGTTGCTTTATTGTTTTTTGCTTTCTGAATTCTAACATTGAACTTAGCCCTCGATACTTCTCCGTGAAAAATTATTTACGGAGAAAATGTGTATGTGTTTGTCTGTGTTATAAGAGTATTCGAAAGTATTCGATTACAAATTTGGAATAGGACTTCAGTTGGAATGTAATGTTATAAGTTTGAATCAATTTATTTTCTTAATTAAATTTGAAATACTAGGTATACAAGTATGAAATGCGGATTTTTTTCTGAAAAAAACATGTTAAATTCGGAACAATGATAAAAGGTACTTTATTCAAAGTATACTCCTTCGCTTGTTATACATTTTTCCCATCTTTCGGGCAATTTGTGAATACCACGCCAGTAAAAAATCTTCCCTTTTTGCTGCGAACCATTCATCGAGCCCCATCTTCGTATAAACCAAAGCGCTGCTCAGCAAGTGCGTGTCCCATCGATGCAAACAAGTGGTAATCGGAAGGAGCCAACTCTGGTGAGTAAGCCGCATGGGGTTGAACTTCCCAGCTCAGTGCTTCCAACGTGTCGGGAACTGGTTTTGTCGTATATGATGGAGCATTGTCATGAAGAAAAATGACTTTGTGTTGCCTCTTGCGGTATTCTCGCCTTTTTTCCAGCAGCGAATGGTTCAAATCAGTCAATTGTTGTTGGTAACGTTTAGTATTAACCGTTTCCCCAGGTTTTAACAGCTCATAATAGACCACGCCCCTCTGGTCCCACCAAACACAGAGTATCGTCTTTCTGCCAAAGCGATTCGGTCTTGCGGTCGATGTGGATGGTGCGTCTGGATCTACCCATGATTTTTTGCGCTTTGGATTCTCAAAATAAATTCACTTTTCATCCCCTGTAATTATACGATGCAAAAACGACTTCCTTTTGTACCGAGTGAGCAAAATGTCACACGTGTTTTTGCGCTTTTCCATTTGCCTGTCGTTCAACTTATGTGGTACCCATCTACTGGTCTTCTGAATCTTTCCCATCTCTCGTAGCCGATTGGAAACAGCTTGTTGACTAACGCCCAATTGCTGGGGGAGTTGTTTTTGTGTGTTTGCGATTCATCTTCGTCCAACAATGCTTGCAATTCCACATCTTCGTATCTTTTTGGGCGTTCCTTGTCCGCAACATCGAAGTCACCACTTTTGAAACGCCGAAACCATCGTTCACACGTATCTTGCGATGGAGCATGTTCACCATAAGCTTCTCGAAGTAATCGTATGATTCAACAGCAGTTTTCTTCAAATGAAAACAAAAAATTAATGCTGACCGCGAATGCTCTTTGGTCGATATAAATTTCGACATATTGAACACAACAACACAACACTATGCACACATTTTTCAAATTTATCACTCGTGCGTGTCTGACATTTGTTGATGACACAACAAAATGATGCAGTGTCAAATCTTTATAGCACAAACTGTATTGGTGCACCATCTGTTGTCTGAAATCCGCATTTCATACTTGTACACCTGGTAGACATGAAAATTAAAACATTATTTTTGTTTTTTTCTTTTTAAGCAATTTCAACAATGTAGTCAGGCAGTGCCAGGAAAAAATTATTGTACTAAACTATCTTCTCGTTCCAGTGCCATATCTGTTTCGGACGTTGGCTAATAACGTGGCAATCCTGACCTTATTGTCTGCGCTTCGAAACAGCTAAACAGACGTAAGCCCGAACCATTGTCTTAAGTTATATAGCCTGGAATGTCTTATTTTCCTTAGACCTCATTTGCTATCTATCTTTCCCTGTATTACCAGCTGCAAAAGACGGTATTTATTATGCATCATGTCGTGGCCAGCATATTCAAGCTTTCTCCCTTTAATTGTGAGTGCAATTTCTTTGTTATTGCCTATTCGGTGCTGAACTTCTAAGTTGGTGATATGTTCGAACCACGAAATCTTCAAAATCCGACTGTACACCCACATCTCAAAGGCTTCAATTTTTTTCATTCCGCCATCATCCATGAATGTACGCCGTACAGCAAAACAGGGAATACGTAGCATCTTGCTAATCTAATTTTTAGCTGGAGTGATAAATCATTGCATGTAAATACCATTAAAAGATGCTCGAGCTTTTTCGATTCTTGACTTTATTTCAACAGATTCGTCTCACTTTGCATTAACCCCGTTCCCCAGGTATATACTTGATCCTAAATAAAATATCCATGGGAAACATATTACATCCGAAATTGGGCATTCAAAACAGGAAAGTAAACATATCTCTATCATATGTTCTGTTTCGTCTGAGAACGTCTGAACTTAAAAGGGATCCTAGCTAAACTCACAGTTAGTGTAAAGTAACTGAAAATAGACAGAAGTCCATATTTCAGCAGTTTACTAGCTGTTCTCTTGTTCGTCAAATCCATCTTGAGATGCGCTTCGCCGTATCCTAGTCAGACTGACGAGCCGTGATACGGCGAAACGCGTCTCAGGATGGATTTGACGAACAAGAGAACAGCTAGTAAACTGTTGAAATATTGACTTCTGTCTATTTTTAGTTGCTTTACAATAACTATATATGCCTGAGGAGGATCCCTCGAAAAGAGCTACCTGCTTTTAAGCATTGACCGTGACAACCACTCTGTCGGCTCGAAAGCTTCTGTGTCAGCTTTCGATGGAGTAATAGGTATGCGTACTTAATATAATTCGTTGTATCCTAAACTCACAGTGTTCGATGTAATAAATGGATACTACTTTAAGTATTAAGTTTACTTTCCTTCTGGTCGTCGTAGTCATTGTGCCGGCATATGGTATCAAGGAAGCCGGGACGGGTTCCAATCCCGACAGGTCATTGTGCTTATTTATTAATTTATGTTTTTACAAACGACCACTACATAGCGCTATTGAGATATGACATTACCATTGTTGTAAAATTTGACATTTTTAGTGTTCCGTACGGAACACTTATAAGATCACTTCGGTGTCTGCCCGTCTGTCTGTCCGTCTGTCCGTCTGTCCGTCTGTCTGTCTGTCACACCCGATTTTCTATGAAACTATTTGTCATAGAAAGTTGAAATTTGGTAGTAATATAGGAATTGATGGCCTCATCAGAGCCATGTCGTTTTGAAAGTTAAATTTTGACTTAGGGTTAGTTTTGGGGGGTGAAATCAGAAGTGAAAAAAAAAATTTTTTTACTAGGTAATCGAGTGTGGTGTCAAATGAAAGCTTGTGAAAACACGAGTAAAAATATATATATATGATGTAATACTTGCACGCACTTTTCTTTGTATTATTTTTAAAAAATCGCGAAAAATCGCTAATCGCCTTATCTCGGAAAGTACTAATCAAAAAATTTTGAAAAAATTCTGGAATATTCTCCACGGGGTGTAGATTGAACGAAAATTATCACGAGTGCATTATCTGTAATATTTTATCTGGTATATAAAAAAAAAAAACAGAAATTTCAAGGTCATCAATTTTCAGTAAAGATTGGAAATAAACTTTGTTGAAAACTTATTTGGGGTGTTTTGTGAAGTCACTGATCATTTTATATCACCGTAACATAAATTTTGACTTAAGGGATTCGTTTTGAGGGGTGAAATCGGAAGTGAAAAAAAATTTTTTTACTAGGTCATCGACTGTGGTGTCAAATGAAAGCTTGTGAAAACACGAGTAAAAAATATATATATAATGTAATACTTGCGCACACGTTTCTTCGTATTACTTTTAAAAAATCGTGAAAAATCGCTGTCCCCTACCTTATCTCGAAAAGTACTGATCAAAAAATTTTGAAAAAATCCTGGAATATTCTCCACGGGGTATAGATTGAACGAAAATTATCATTACCTTTAATAATTTATCTGGTATAGAAAAAAACCAAAATTTCAAGGTCACCAGTTTTCAGTAAAAATTGGGAGCAAACTTTATTGAAAACTCATTTGGGGTGTGTTTTGTGAAGTCACTGATCATTTTATACCACCCTAACAAAATTTTCTATTTTAAAAACAATCGTACGGAACACTAATTGTGCAAGTTCAACTTGCACTTGACCGGTTTTTTTATTGTTAAAACAGTAGCAGCTCAGCAACTGGCCGCGTAGTTTGTTTACAGAGAGCGTTTAAAAAAAAACAATTTTGTGAACAAATGGAAATTCCACGTGAAGGTTTTCGTTGGATAATTTTTTACGATTGTAGTAAAGGCCTAACACGACAGCAAAGCCTCGAATCGCTTCGTTCAAGTTTTGGCAATGAATCACCATCAGAAAAGACTGTTTACAATTGATTCACAGAATTTCGTCATTGTCGTGCTTCCGACAGCGATGAATTTCATGAAGGTCGATCAAAATCGGCAGTTGTTCCAAAAAACATCGATGCTGTGCGCAACATAATTGAAGAGGATCGGCATGTGAGTTACTGTGAGATAGAGGCATCCTTAAGCATATCGAAGTGAAAAAGATTTGTTCCCGATTCCGCATAATTTGATTGAAACTCAAAAATTGGCTCCTGACAATTGGTTTAAAAAAATTCTCCATTCTACCTAAGATATGCAAAATCCGTATACAACATCGTAACAGGAAACTTCGCAATATTCGTACGAGCCGGAAATTAAGCAACAATCAACTATTCGGGTGTTCCAAATTGAACCGAATCAAACATTTGTTTGCCATAAGTCAGCAATGAAATCAGGAAAAACAACCGAAAACGTCGCATCATTCTTCATCATGACAACGTCAGCTCTTACATAGCACGTCAAACAATTGATTATTTAGCGGAGAAAAATATCGAATTAATATCTCATCGCCCATATTCACTTAATTTGTCGTCTAACTACTTCTTTTTGTTCCTGAATGTCAAAAAAAAATTGTCGTGCTTCCGACAGCGATGAATTTCATGAAGGTCGATCAAAATCGGTGGTTGTTCCAAAAAACATCGATGCTGTGTGCAACATAATTGAAGAGGATCGGCATGTGACTTACTGTGAGATAGAGGCATCCTTAGGCATATCGAAGTGAAAAAGATTTGTTTCCGATTCCGCATAATTTGATTGAAACTGGCTCGTGTCAATTGGTTTAAGAAAATGCTCCATTCCACCGAGGATATGCAAAATCCGTATACAATATCGTAACAGAAGACAAAACTTGGCAATATTCGTACGGGCCGGAAACTAAGCAACAATCAACTATTCGGGCGTTCCAAATTGAACCGAATCAAACATTTGTTTGCCAGAAGTCAGCAATGAAATCAGGAAAAACAACCGAAAACGTCACATCATTCTTCATCATGACAATGTCAGCTCTTACATAGCACGTCAAACAATTGATTACTTAACTAATTAAAAATTCGTGGAAAGCGATTTTTATTACCTAAAGAAGCTGTTTTGAGGTACCAACTTTAGAGTGGAAAAAAACTGTTTCGAGAATTAGTTGGAAGGCATGCAAAAGTATACAAATCTTAAATGCGAATATTTTGAGAAACAATAAAACGATTTGTACTAATTTTTTTTTCTTTCATTATTTTTGTAAAAACTTGTATATCTGACTTATTCACATACCTAGGTAGTAGTTGTTGCAAACATGTAATAACGCACATGGCGGGACTACTGCGTTGTCTAAAAAGTTCTGTGAAATACAAATGTATGTTTCGGAACTTCAACAACGTTGAAGGATATTACTACATCTTCGCGGATATATGTTACATCCAAAAAAAAATGGTAGTCCCTATCCAGGCGAGGAGGTGACCAAATAAATTAAGTTGTAAATTAGTTTAAATAACAATTATTATTTGATATATTTGTTTGTACTACTTTAAGTATTGAGTTTGCTTTCATTCTGCATTCTCGTCTTTAATAAGGTGTGGTAATATGAAGTGATAATTTAAAAAGAAAACTACGGTAGAAAAATAGAATCATTTCCAAATCAAGGAAGTTGATAATCGTTTTGAATAATATAATGGGTTCGCTACACATAAGCAAATTATTTCATCAAACTTAACGAAAAAGTGATCCAAGAGTCAAATCAAAATTGTTCTACAGGAAAGTCCCTAAAGCACTCCAGGAGTGGCATGTGTATGAAAAAAGCGATTCACGTTGTTCTTGAATCACTGTAAATTGTACTCGGTGGGAAACACACAAATTATTCCAATGTTCTCCATATAAAAGACTGCTTGAAAAGCGTTGTACGCGGAGTAACAAGCTAAACCTCATATGGATGTGAAGTATTAGTGCGACGTGTATTTCTAACATGCACCGCTCTGGGAGGAATTAGGCGGGCTACATCCTTCGAAAACTTTCCATGAAAACACTAGTAGAACAGACTCAAGTCGCCAACCGTTCTTCGATGTTTCAGCGAATCAAGGCTGCCGGTCAGTTCCGGGTCTCCAATCAGATGAACAGCTCTTCTCTGAACAGAATCCAATAAATGCAGTGTATGTTTGGGAGCGAAGCCCCTAACATGGGAGCAGTATTCCATAGTTGGTCGAATTTGAGCTTTGTAAAGAATTAACAGTTGTTGTGAAGTGTAAAGCTTTCTGGTTCGAAATATTATTCCCAACTTTTGAGAAGCTCTCCTTGCTATGATTGCAACGTGTTCAGGCCAGGACATATTTGCTCTCAAATTAGCGCCCAACAAATTGAGTGACGATGCTAGGGAAAAAAACTACCGACTGGGTTTTTGTAGCGTTAAATTTCACTTGGTTACTGTCACCCCAAGATAGAATTTCTTCCAAGTCTTTGTTAAGTTGAACGACCTCCTGCTGTCTGCGGAGGAGAGTAGGAGACAGTATGGAGCCTTGGGGCACACCGGCGTTGATAGTAAAGGTGTTAGAAAGAAATCTGTCGACCGCCACTCGTAAAGAACGCTCTCTGAGAAAATATCAGAGCCACAAACAGAACTTTTGAGACATACCACAAGAGCGTAGCTTAGCCAACGGTCCATCGTGCCAAACACGGTCGAATACCTTGGATATGTCAAGAGCAACCGCTCGAGATTCTGCAAAGTGTTCAATTGCGTTCTTCCAAACAAGTGTTACATAAGTCAGAAGATCTCCTCTAGATCTATGTTTACGAAAGCCATATTGGTGATCGCAAATAATGTTGAATCCTTCCAGATAATTTAGAAGATGCTGCTTGATAACCTTTCGATATTATTGAAAGCAGTGCGACTGGTCGGTAGTTATTTGACAAGGTCTGCCTTTTTTAGGTATCGGCTGAACTGTGGCACATTTGCAACAGGAAGGAAATATCTCCTTTCTGTAGGATAGGTTGAAAAGTCTACAGAAAACTGGAGTTAATTCCCTCGCACAGTTTTTGAGAACTATGGCAGGTATTCCGTCAGCGCCAGAAGCCTTTTTGGTGTCTAGTGTGACAACATCGGGCATCCTTGACTGCAATATGGGAATAGTAGGTGGTGTTTTTCCTTGGAAATCGACAGTGGAATGCGAAGCAAAGAGTTCAGCCAACAAGTTCGCTTTCTCAACAGGTGTCATTTTAATGGAATTATCTGGCCGTGGTGGTATGTTGGATTTGGTGAAATTTTGACTAACTGCCTTAGCGACTGCCCAAAAGGACCTGGAATTGTTGGGACAAGCGAGAAGTTTGCTTCTAATTCGTTGATTGTGTGCCTCCTAGGTTTCGTCGCATTTTCGGCCTAACCAAGGCTTGCCGTTGGAGAGGCATTTCTTCGGAAAAGGGATGTAAGCTTCCATACCAATCAAAATAACATCGGAGACCTCACTGGCGCAGTCAGATGGGTTATTGGATCGAAAACAAATGTCTATCCAAGGGAAGGTTCGAAAATATTCCATGAGACCTTCCCATTTAACAGATTTGTAGTACTAAATCTTGCGCGGCTTAGGCGCCTCTCTGTCACTGATTGGTAGGACATTCGAAAAGCAGTTTATAGACGGAAGAACCGAACGGCGGATTTACGGTGACCGTGTAAATCTCTGGATTGGTGGTTAAAAACAAATCAAGAAGACTGGCGAACTCCCCGTCTCGATCAGCGATCCGTGTTGGTTCATTGAGTCGTTATTTTAACCACATAATATCAAAGTTTGGGGGTTCCAGAGCCTCTTCACGTTAGCAAGAGAAGTCGCTTCTGAAAAAAAGACAGATTCCAAAGTTAGGCCTAAATCGGGAATAGAAGTTGTATCCAGGATAAAAATAGTTGACTGTGCTGGTCGATGAACTGACCTTGGCTTCACAGAGAGCGAGTGCATGAGTAGATTGCAGATGTTGGTGCACTGAATTTATGTTCGAGTTTAAACCTCATACGTTGCAAAAATCTATTTTAAAATTATGATCTCTGCCCGGAGATCCGAACGGGATTTTTTGTATCCAGGTGCCTAATTTTGGTCCTCATGTTGGTCTCACAGTAGTTAATGTGGAATTTTCTTGTTCTGTCACATGTTTATGTTTGTCTTCTTCGGTTTTGATCTAGGGGGAGTTATTATTGTGTGGTTTGGGTTCTGACCAGATACTTTTCCAATAATCTGTGCGTTCTTATTTGTTTGGTGGTTCCGTCCATGTTGTCTGTTTGTTGTACATAATTTTTCGGTAGAACTGTTCTTCCCTTCTTCGGAAGAGGTTGTTGGTGTCTTTCCTCTCGTTTGATTCTTTGTATCTACGGAGTCTTGCAGCATATACGGATAGTTTTTGTTTCAAAGTATCAAGGATTTCTTTCAGTGTTCTGTTGGGAGACTTGGATTTGATCTTGTCTACACCCTCTGTGATACGTTTGGACACGTTCCCGTACATAAACTGGGTGAGGTGTCCTAGATCTCTTCTGATGTTGTTAATTTTGTTTTCTATTCTTATTTGCCATTTGAATCCTGGTTTTGTGCTGTTGGGGTTTCTTTGTCGTCGCGGGAGATTTTGATTAATCATTTCGTCGGTTGCGCTTGGGATTGATGGTGGTGGGTCCAGACGGCGAGTGATTCTCTTCTCAGTGATTTTTTTTCAGGTCTTGTCATTTTATTATAGCAACGCATGGTGGTTCGTTGATTCTTGTGGTGCAACTCATGGGTTGCTTGGATTTTCCCGCCTTGGTGGGTGTCGGCTTACTCATCGGCACAACACTTTTGGCAGGTCCATTTTTGGTTGCCCGGTCTTCATCGTTTTGGTCGAGCTGCCATTTCCCGTGACGTCCTCTACCGTTACGTCGTCGTCGCTCGCCCGATGTTTTTTTTTTTATTGGTGTATTGTTGTTTGGGATGTTTGTAGTGTTTTGTGGTGTCAGAAGCTCAAAGTGTCCCGACATTGGGTTACCTGTTAGTAGAAGGTGTATTTTCCTTTGCTTATTATTGTTGGTCTGTCCCTAAAAGTTATTTTTGTATCTTTTGTTCTTTGTTGTTTTGAGAAGATATAAAAGTTGCTATTTTGGGTTTCCGAGAGGGCAAGTATCTCTAGGCTCGATCCATAGGTACCATTTTTTCCTCATATAGTTGTAGAAGTTATTGAAGTCTTTCATATCGTCGTCTTCAATTAATGAAAATGTCTGAAGTTCCCACCAGTTTTGTTGTATATATCTTAGAGCAACCTCTCGGAGTCTTTCATGATGGTTTTGATGGCCATGTAAGTGTAAGCTAACTGCACGGAAAAGGTAATTTCCATCACCTACAATGTCAGATCTGGTAAAACTATCGGGAGTGGTTTCGACTGAGGGGGTTGGTTGGATCGTCTGTTGTTGCGGTGGTGCTGTAGCTGTTTGACAGGGGTCCGCATCTGCCATTATCACTATTATAAATATTATTATTCGACATAGTGTTCCCACGAGTATCCTAGGAAAGAAGGGTCGACTGCAGCAGAGGCTGGATGCCACAGCAAGGCTACTTACTCCGGAGGGCGCCCGGTATCCTTTAAATAATTTTTTAAATATTTTTTTTAAAGTAAACTAAGATTGTCAAATAAAATTGATTTCTAATACCGGTAAAACCAACAAAAATCATTACAAAAGCTTTTCATCATGGTATAAAAACTCGACATGTACAAATATTTATTGACGGAATAAAAGAGTATTTTCCATCTCCCAGAATCGGAAACATATCAATAGGAAAACATATCAATAGTCGCGTTTTTTGAACTTCACATGTACCGCCGCATCAAAAATTAATCTCAAATCAAGGCAACTTTTTTTGGCACAGCTGCTGGATGAAAAAACTTGGAAACTTTTTATTTGAAAGTATGTGTATGTTTATGATTGCTTTGGAATATGCAAATCATTTTTCAAGCCGACGCGAATGTAAAATTACAATTTTTAATAAACATGTATTATCTGGGAAAGAGGCTTTAAATGTACAGGCTGTTTGCGAATTTGAAGCACGAGATGGGCTATTTATTTTGAATTTGTACATTTCTTCAAAAATCGTAAGGAATAAAGAAAATCTTTTATTTAAAATTAATATAATTGACCGCGTTAAATTTAATTTTCGTAGACAGTAGTATAAATTTCCAAAATGAAATCCTTTCCTATACTATTCACAAGTTCTACACTTGTATATCATATGTAAGCTCTGTTTATAAAAGAGGTGACTGAAAATCTTCTGATAATTACTGTAAGTTAAGGACAAATTCCTCCGGTTATTTGAGAAGATATTGCAAAAATGGTTGAACAAAAGTCCCATAAACCCTCTTCCTTTATCCAGACTTGGGACCGGCTGCATGTCTCTAGGCAACTCGATCCACCCAGAAACGTACAGGCACAGCACTAGTAAATTACTAACCAAAATCATGGCTGCAAGAATAACAAAAACATCAAAATAAGTGAGGAACAGCAAGGATTTAGAGAAAATAGATCGGGAGTGGATGCTATATTTACAATTGACTGAAAAATCGTTAAAATTCAATAAACCTCTGTTTCTGTGGTTAGTTGATATAAAAAAATCTTTGGATAGAATACGGTCGAGAGATGCAATTTAAGAAACAACAAATGGATAAAATAATAAATAGTGTTAATGAGGTCAACAGCAGATTCAAAATGGGACGAACAACTCTAAAAATATTGTGCTTTGCCGATGATGCAACATTAACACAAGAATATAAAGATGGCTTACAGCAACTAATACATCGTTTCCAAATCACAGCGGAAACTTACAACACGAGAATATCAGTGGAAAAAACAGAATCTGTGGTTATAGCTAAAGACCCCATTAGATGTAAATTAGCCGTCTACAACAAAACAGTAGCACAGAATATGCACTGCTATCGAGCTCACCTGGGAGCACAGCTATCGAGCTCAAAAAATCTTTATCAAGACGTACTCAATCAGGCAAATAAAGCCTCAAGAATATCTGGTACTTTGAGGGACTTAATATGGAAAAATATCTACATGTCTACAGAAAGCAAAGTTTGACCAAAATATTGCTTTTATTAAACAACGTAACAACCTGTCATAGTAGATATACAAATAATAATAATAAGCATTTATTACCTAACAGAACTACATCCATTTTACAAGACAATTTGACAATAGGTGAAAAAAGTATCATAATTAAATCATAATAATAATTATTACAAAATTAAACAACCACATACCACAAATACTGCTCAGCCCATACATCACAGAACAAGAAAAGCATGCTAACTAAAAATTTGGATCATCTCAATAACCTATTCCTGAAGAGTCCAAGCAATTGAGGAAGTGATAAATGGAAAATATCAATATTATGGAATGTCTCATTATAAAATGCCATTGCTCGGTGATTTTAAAAGAAAATTATTTTGTGGGGTACACACAATAAAAGTCATGATTTGGGACAATAACAGACCTCATAAGTTTTGCGAGAAAACTCGTAAGTAAGTAGTTCCTGCATCGCAGTAGTGATGGTATCTCAAATCTCTCCAGCAAGCCCTCATTGTTACTGCCTCAAGGAGGGAAAGAACCATCAAGTTTAAATACTAAAAATTTAAGGAATTTCCTCTGTACGCCTTCTAATTTCTGGATATAAGTTTTGAGCTGACACAACAGAAGTAAAGTAGTATAGGTGTTTGAATATTTGTAAAGCTTTTAGCATTGTGCAAAACAAATCCCAACACCTTAAACGCCTCTGAGCAAATGCTGTTGATATGAGTGTCAAAAGCAAGCTTGGCATCATAAGTAATCCCAAATCCCTAACAACAGAACACCGCTGAAGTTGTGAACGATTTAACTCGTAATTGTAATGAATACTTGACTTATTGGAAAAGGTCATGGCGTAACATTTTTTGATATTCAGCTTTAAGTTGTTACGTTCATACCATAAATTGATTCTTTCTAGATCCGCCTGCAAGTCAAGGCAGTCCGAGGAGGTGCTTATTATCCGGAAGAATTTAGATCATCAGTAAATAGGAGCACTTTACTGGAAATATCAGAGACTATATAATAAAAAGAGAGAAAATCAGAGGAGCCAAATTGCTTCCCTGTGGCGCACCACTCATTGCTGAGAAACTTGCAGACTTGTGACCGCGAATTTCAACATACTGAGATCTACCAGTGAGATGGGAAGCAAAAAAACTGACCAAGTTGTCTTCAAATCCTATACCATCAATTTTTGCTAGGAATAACCCATGATCCACCCTGTCAAAGGCCTTCGAAAAGTCCGTATAGAGCGTATCAACCTGCTGGCGCCTATGCAATGCCTCACTTACGTATTGAGTGAAATAACTTAGGTTAGTAATAGTGCTTCGTTTGCAAATAAAGCCATGTTGGTTGGATGTAATCAGTTCGGCTGCCTGAGTACTAACCCGCTCGTATACTGCCGTCTCAAAGACCTTCGCAAACGCAGACAAGATTGATATTGACCTGTAATTTGAATTTTCGGTGGAATTGTTCCTTTTAAAGACAGGTGTGGTTCAAGCTTCTTTCCAAATGCTTGGAAAAATATTAGTTTTGAGAGAAAGGTTAAAGATAAAAGTGAGCGGTTCCAAGAAGGCAGAAATGCAGTCCCTCATTAAAAAGCATGGAATTTTATTTTTATGCCTTAGATAAGCTAGCAGTTTCTCCTTAATGTTAATTCATATATGTACACGTAGTGTGGGTTTTACAGATTTGCATCTATGGTGAAATGGGTATTTCAATTCAAAATCATCATTTATTTAAAACTTAGCTTTGATGATGAATAGGAATTTCTGGTTCTAGACGTAAGTTAGATAATCAGATGTACAAAGAGCGGAAGTAAGCTCTCCGAGCATCAAGTTACTACGAAGCAAACCGAACACATAGTTAAACTGTGTATTCGGTAAAACTCAGGAAATGGATTATAAATTCCATGAGATGAAGCTTGCCATGTAAAAAAGGTAGGTAAAATTTAAATATGGGGCAAGCATTATTGGAAGAAAAGAAAAGAATTTAGTATCGTAATCAAACATTATCATTAATGTTTCGTACGGAACACTTATAAGATGACTTCGGTGTCTGTCTGAATTGATGGCCTCATCAAAGCCGTGTAGTTTTGAAAATCAAATTTTGAAATAGGAAGTGAAAACAAATTTTTTTTTTAAGTAGGTCATCGAGTGTGGTGTCAAATGAAAGCTTGTGAAACCATGAGTAAAATATATATATATATATATATATATATATATATATATATAATGTAATAGTTGCACACACTTTTCTTTGTATTATTTTTAAAAAAGTACTGATGACAAAATTTGAAAAAATTCTGGAATATTCTCCAGGGGGTTTAGATTGAACAAAAATTATCACGAGTGCATTACCTTTAATAATTTATCTGGTATTGGAAACAAACTTTGTTGAAAACTCATTTGGGGTGTGTTTTGTGAAGTCACATTCTGTAACAACGTAACAACATTTTTTATTTTAAAAGCAATCAACGTACGGAACACTAATTGTGCAAGTTCAACTTGCACTTGACCGGTTATTTAAAAAAGGAAATCGTTCAGGAAACTAAAGTAAAGCTTGACTAACACTATAGTGAATTCGATGGGGATCCTCTAGAAATTTTTTATACACTTTTAAATGAGTGATATGAGCATAGAGAACGAAGAATGTTTCCGAAGGTCATGTGAGGTCACCACACCAGAAATCATCACCAATATTTATGGCATGGTATTAGATGACTCAAGATTAAACGTGCGTGAAATAGCTAAGGTCTTGGACATCTTTCATTATCCCAATATCTTGCATACACCTTCATATGGAAAAGCTATAAGCATGGTAAGGGACGCGATTGTTCTCCCTCGACCAGAAATGTAAACAGGTCTTGTTGTGTTCCATCAGTTTAAAGCTGTATCAAAGGTATTCAGACAAATTTTTGTTACAATCTATTACTGCAGATAAAACTTCAATTCATTATTACAAACTAAAAATCAAAGAATCGTCTAAACAGCTAGGGAGCATCTATCCCAAAGGACGCGACAGCGCCAACGAACATGGCGACTATTTCCTGGGATGTAAAAGGCATTATTTTAATAGATTACATTTCAAAGGGGAGACAATCACAGAGATCACTATATTTATCTACTCAGTTGGTTAGAATCAGAAATAAAGAAGTAATGCCACGTCTTCCAAAGAAAAAAATGCTTTTTCATGACGACAACGCATCAACATACTCGTCTGCATAAGTTAATGCAAAATTGGTAGAACTGAGGTATTGACTTCTCTCCTACCCTCTATATTCGTCAGACCCCATACGAATATCATCTATTTCCAGAAATTAAAAAACCGGTCAAGTGCAAGTTGAACTTGCACAATTAGTGTTCCGTACGTTGATTGTTTTTAAAATAAAAAATTTTGTTAGGGTGGTATAAAATGATCAGTGACTTCATAAAACACACACCTCAAAGGAGTTTTCAACAAAGGTTGTTTCCAATCTTTACTGAAAACTGGTGACCTTGAAATTTTGTTTTTTTTTATATACCAAATAAATTATTAAAGGTAATGCACTCGTGATAATTTTCGTTCAATCTATACCCCGTGGAGAATATTCCAGAATTTTTTCAAAATTTTTTGATCAGTACTTTTCGAGATAAGGTAGGGGACAGCGATTTTTTAAAAAGTAATACGAAGAAAAGTGTGCGCAAGTATTACATTATATACGAGTATATATATATATATATATATATATATATATATATATATATATATATATATATATATATATATATTTTACTCGTGTTTTCACAAGCTTTCATTGGACATCACACTCGATGACCTAGTAAAAAAAAATTTTTTTCACTTCCGATTTCACCCCTCAAAACGAACCCCTTAAGTCAAAATTATGTTACTGTGGTATAAAATGATCAGTGACTTCACAAAACACACCCCAAATGAGTTTTCAAGAAAGTTTGTTTCCAATCTTTACTGAAATCTGATGACCTTGAAATTTTTGTTTATTTTATATACCATATAAATTATTAAAGGTAATGCACTCGTGATAATTTTCATTCAATCTACACCCCGTGGAGAATATTCCAGAATTTTTTCGAAATTTTTTGATAAGTACTTTTCGAGATAAGGCCCGGGACAGCGATTTTTCGCGAATTTTTAAAAATAATACAAAGAAAAGTGCGCGCAAGTATAATATTATATATATATTTTTTACTCGTGTTTTCACAAGCTTTCATTTGACACCACACTCGATGACCTAGTAAAAAAAATTTTTTTTCGCTTCCGACTTCACCCCCCAAAACTAACCCCTTAAGTCAAAATTTAATTCTCAAAACTACATGGCTCTGATGAGGCCATCAATTCTTATATTATTACCAAATTTCACCTTTCTATGTCAAATAGTTTCGGAGAAAATCGGGTGTGACAGACAGACAGACAGACAGACAGACAGACAGACAGACAGACAGACAGACAGACAGACAGACAGACAGACAGACACCGAAGTGATCTTATAAGTGTTCCGTACGGAACACTAAAAATGGCTGGGAATCAACAATTTGTTTTGAATGAAGAACCCATAGCAGAGGCGGATGACTATATTGAAAATCTCAACAAAAACTACTACCAGAACAGCGTAAAAAAAACTGACTATGTTGAAAAACAAATAAATAGGTAAGGGTTCTGATAAAATTTACTGTTTTTATTTTTGTGGGAAGTTTTTATCTATCTAATAAATCTATAAAAATCGATTCTATTAATAGTAGTAAATAGAGCAACACTAAACTGAGAAATTATCGGTACTAAATCGATTGTCATAATTAGAGTCTATAATTCTTAGAGTCTTTATAATTCTCCTAGAAATCTCTTGGGATCTTTTCCTTTTCGTGAATATTCTATCCTACTTAAGAAGCTTTTAACTTTCCTAAATGTCATCTAAGTTCAGCCTGCAAAGTTTATTGCCAAAATTTATAGTTATAGAAAACATTTTAGTAATATAAAACTGATGTAGTTAATTTTTATATGTTTCAAATAAAAAGAAAGCACTGAAATACTGTAAGGGTTTATTTAATTTATTTAAGGAAATATATTCTTAATAATCTATCATTCTGTATATAAATTTAAGTCCAACCTTTGTTAGAAAACAGAAGGCAGTACCTCAATTTTCTTTGCTAATAATATCATTAAACTCAAAAACAATAAATAACTCATAAAAATCAAAAGACATAAAAACATCAAAGTTTCCAAGTTCAATATTTGCCGGAAACTCTACTCTCATAAAGTTATAAGAAATAGACAATAAAAACTCTACTCTTAAATGGGCATTTTTAAGACCAGCAGATGGTGACAAACCATGAAAATATACAAAATAACTTTTGAAGCCTTTTTCTCGTGTGGTACAGGAAAATTAGAGGAAAAGAAAACGATTGTCCATATATCACCATCTGTTACTTTTATCATAGTGGTAAAGAGAAGCTCCATTGAGGAAAGAACCGACAAAAGAAGATAAGGTTTTGATGTAGGTTTTTCGTCAACTATTATATAAATTTCCAATTAATTTTAGAATAAACGGAAAATATTTCTGAAAAATAAAAGTGTTTGTAATTTAGTACTTATGGCGACACCTAGCTTCTAAAGAAGAAATTTTAGGAACTATGAAGAAACAATCAAACATGAGGAATTGCTCTAAGAATAAAGCTCGTATCACCATTGGGTGAACAGTAGTTTTGTATTCGATTAACCAGTAAGAAGATTTTAAAATCTGAAGAATTCAGAGTCATTTTAGATCTCTCTCAGTTTAGTCGATTTTCGTTTAGTGTTTTTAAAAGTTATTGATTATTTAAATAATATTCTATCTATTCTTAATATTTTTGGACTTTTTTTACATAAATTTTTATTTGGGATCAGGAGCATTTCGTACGCTAAAGAATTTCTTACTGTTAAAATTCAAAGGAATTTTATGTTTTAATTTTCTTTCTTTTGGTTTACAATTTCTTTCCGATTATTTTGTTTCTTCCAGATTACGATATATAATTTGGTCATTAGTTTTAATTCTCAGAATTATTAATATTAGGTTTATTCTCATGTGTAACATCCAAATATAATCTGTATGTTCTGGCACCTGGGGAAGAGACACTTAATGTGGTGTATAAGGAAATATTTTAAACTATCTTAAAAAATATTTTAGCTATGCTATTTATGTTTAAACTAAATTGTAATGAAGAGATGAACAGTAATATGGCAACTACCATGCGAAGTCGGGGCAGATCGCTGGTTTTAAATAAATTGTCTTTTGGCAGTAAGGCTTTACGGAGCAAAGGACCTAATAGACGTATACCATCTAGAAAATCTTTTCAGTGCTTAATGGAACGGTTTGACGGTAGTGGTAGCGTTGAGTATATGAAACAGAAAGTAGTAAACCAGAATGCTACCATTGGGGAAAAAAAATAGAGATTCATGTTGAAGATAATCCCCAAGTCAGCAGCCGTCAACTAGTTGACTTATCTGACACATACCAATCTACGGCTAATCGCAACACGAGAAAATACAAGTATCATCCTTTTCATATAGAACTACACCAAGAACTTTAAGACCGTTATTTTGAATTAGTAGTAAACTTTTTTACCACCATGAATGGAGCAATAGAGGCCGATCCAAATTTTTTATCCAATATAATGTTTTCTAATGAAGCTACTGTTCGCAGTAATGGAGCAGTTAACAGCCATTACATGCATTGTTATTCAACAGTTAACCCATTTTGGGTCCGGGAAGTTCAAAACCAAAACCACTGGTCGCTTAATGTATGGTGTGGAATACTAAATTTTCGAATTATTGGTCCATATTTTTTCCGCAAACCGCTTAACGGGCATAGATATCTAAATTTTTTGCAAAACGAATTACCCCACCCTCTTGAAGAAGTTGATAACTGTGAAAGGGAACAAATGTGGATTCAACAAGACGAAGCTCCTGCTCATTACCACCAGGAAGTTCGGGAATTTTTAAACGATCGTTACCCATAAAAATGGATTGGTAGGGATGGATTCATTCAGTGGCTCCCTCGATCATGTGACTTAACACCTTTAGACGTCTTTCGTAGGGCAACCTTAAAGATCGTGTTTATGTGAATCCCCTACAACACCAGTAGATATGGAAAATAGGATACAGGATGCGTGCAGGACAATAACGCCCTTTATGCTAAGGAAAATGAAGGAAAATATAGTAAAACAACTAAACATGTGTGAACATTTATTACGTCATAATAATTAACTGTGAGATAAATTAAACTCTATTAAAAATATTATTAACTATTTGTTTATGTTTTCACAATAACGTAAGTATATTAAAAACAAGGGTAAAAATTGAAAAATTCAAAATAAATCGAAAACTATTAGTAATAGATATATGACATACTTAATAAAAGTTGGAGGGTTTTGTAAAATCTATCAGAAAAAATAGTAATATACAGGGTGTGTTATTTAAAGAAGAGATTTTTCAATTTAAAATAATCGAAATGTATAAATTTATTTTGAACACCCCGTAGCATCTTACTTAAATTTCTTTACATATATCTTTTTTTCATTTCTGTAGAACGCTCGTACCAATTATGAGTATTCCACCTTTAGAAACAATGGCGCTACTGGCAATTTTTTACAAAACTGAAAACTACTATTTTTTTTTTAAATAATTGAAATATTGGAAAAATTACTAGGCGTAGGTATATAACATTATCAATAAAAAAGTTATAAAATTGTACGACCACACTCTTTTGAAGTACCCTGTATACTCAAAAATAATTTTAAACTGTGCACCTTAACATTTCCTAGAACTATTGAATTTAACATTTTTTCGTCATTCCCGAAACAAATGAGATAATGAACTTTACTCTATTGTTGACTCACTTTGTACACTAGCATCGCTTGAAATACAAAAAGATAAGCTGAAAGAAGCATCGACCACTGCAGCAGTCGTTTTTTCTCTCTATTTTTTGTTCCTAATTTGTTAAACCTTCTTTTTATTAATTTTTACAATAAATAGTTCAAGTGTTGTTAAAAAGTTGATTGTAATATTTCTCTATTCAAAACATTGGCAAAAACTCTTTTACAGGACTTTCACTTTGATACTGCGTTTCAGCAGTAGCCGCAAAGAAGAAATTTTCTAACACATGTTCGGATTCAAGTAGCTATCCTCAATGTAGAGTGCTTCTATCGACAGAAACACCGCTGTGGACTCTAGATGAATGCTGTCACAATACTAAGAATGATCGAAGAATTTTACGCAACTTTCTGTGATCTATTATGCTTTGGATGTGACAAAATTAATTTCAAGAAATTTCTGGTTAATTTTTTTTACACAAACAATGTCCTTTGTGACTTTTCATCCAATATTGTAAACTTTTCTGCTGAATAGAGTCTTCAATTATGAGCGAAAACCCTTAAAAACTGAGCAGTTAAACAGAAGGATTTACAAGAGAATTTACGAAGCGGCTATCTGTTTATAACTAGGATGAAACACTGGTGGAAAATTGCATGTCATCGAAGTTCATGGATCATTTTAAATATTTTTACTGTTTTTTCTTGCTTATAAGATGTATAAGAGCAACTCAATAATAAAGGCATTAATAACGATCCATGATTTCCAATGTCATACAATTGACTACCAGCTCATTACACTGGTTCTAGACTGACTACCAAATAGACAAATGTTCAATAATGGTGAGGGGATATAAATAGTAGTAGTTGCGAAAAAATACATTGCTAAAATAAGTTAAAAACCGGATTTATCCTTAATAAGTGCTGTATTTACTTTATATATTTACTAATTACAACTACTATTTTTAATTTATGCCAATTTAATTTACGCTTGATGTCGCCTTATTTTTTTAAGTAGCTTGAAGACCTGATCAAAAATTTTTCAAATTTTGTTTTCTCTTTTTTATCTACTTTTTCCGGAATATCCAACTATTCTATACAAGGTACCATTTTTAGCTGGTCCCGAAGTAACTCTTTTTTTAAATCCCCATGATATTTTCACAATATTTCCCAATCTATTTTTTTGTTTCTTTACTTATAAAACTTTCTGTTTGCGTAATTATATAGTTCTTCATACTTACTCTACTTCTATTCTTATCAGGAATTTTTCCATTAATTTATTTATTGATTATTATTCGTTGATTATATTATCAGTTATCAGTGCGTTTTGGCTATTCACTTGAATTATCGTTTGACATGTCCAATATATTTTTTGTTCTTTTACGATCCAGTGACTTTAAGTTTCTTTATGTTCAGGTTTTTTAAACTGAAGTCCACACTTCAACTAACTCATGACCGTTACCAATATATGCATGCTTTACGCCACCATATGGCCCAACATTGTTATTTTCTTCCGAATTTTTAAATAATGTATTCCAGATCCCTTGAGTAATTAAATTCTTTCAAACACAAAACCTAATTAAAGCGCGTAAAGCAAACAATAATATTTGTTTCGTGAATCAATTTTTTGTTCAAATTTACAGTAAAGATTTAGCTCTTTATTAAAAATATGGAAAAATACATACCTTCTTTTTAATTTTAATTTAAAAAAAAAAATGTTTTATTTTTACTTAAAAATTCTGAAACTGAGGGTTAATTCTGAATTATTCAATATGTCGTTAAAATATTGAAACGTTTTCCGTTAATAAACATTTAATTGGTATATATAAAACAATACTAAAGTTTTTGTTTACCTATTCCATCCACAAATTTGTTTTATATTCATTTTATTATAAAACTAAGTTATAAATAGAACATCATATTTTATTTAAAGCACCACAAATTGTTTATGTTTAGAAAATGGATGCTTGCCTGTAAGGCAGAACTAATCAAGCCCAAAAAAGATACTTACAGCTAGCCAAGAAAACTTTTTCTGCTTATCCGGTTTTACATCCACTTAATCTTAACCAGGCCGAATCTGCAGTTTAATAAAAAAAAAACTGTTTTATAATCTTGTTCTTTTGAGCACAATCAGGCGAAAGCTTACTCCCTATAGGTGCCTTCATGGTATTGCGATAAAACTGTGGTTATCGTAGTCGGTTTTGATTCAGATAAACTCAATTTGAGCTCATAAGGTCAATGGTCCAGCTCCAAGCTCAATCATTTACTTTTGACCAACGGCCGCGTGAACATGTTTAGATGCCTGCTGACATATAGCTTAGCCATATTAGAAAAATAAGTTTTTGTCAACAATAAACAAAAACATTAGGCTAATTTAAGTCTTCAGCTTAAAAATCTGATTTCGTGATACATTCACTATTTTATTCTTTTTTATTAACTTTGTTACTATTAAGGAGTTACATACACCTGGGCGCTGCAAAAAATAAGCATATTTAAGAAAGATATATATTTTATAAGTTATTAAGTGAATAATGGTAATTATATCTTTTTATTGTACTTTAAATTATAAGAATTTTTTTTTTAAATATGCTTTAAATGTCAACATTATTTTTTGTCAGCTTAAATGGACCACTGATGAAAACTATAACTCTTCCTTGTCTGCAGGATAACTTTACAAAAAATAATACAATAAGCAAAAATAAAAATTATTCTTGTAAAATAATGTAGTAGATGAAAAAGGTTTTTTTTTCAAAAATAAAAAATTTACGACGTTTCAAACTGTAGTATGCAATTTTCGACCAAAAAATCTATGTTTAGTTGCACAGGCCAACAAAAAAAATGTTTGTAAAAACTTTTTAAACTAATACATCTAGGTGTTATGTATTTTTAGGTGCTGCTATCAGTTTTTTTGTACCACCCACAGTTCTCTCACAATATGACATCTATTAAATTTTAAAATAGGGAAAAAAATCCTCTTCCTGCTTGAAAAACGTTCTATAATGATAAATAGATGTTCCAGATTCCAATAAATGTTTTTCTTTCAGCCTAGATCCAAGCAATTCTGCTTTTTCCTTAGTCAAACGCAAATCTCTCACTAAATCATTTAACTCAGCTTGTGTAAGCAACTGTGGTTTTAAATTTTCTAGAGAACATTAAAACTCATCATCATCCGGTCGACTTTCATTAAATTCGGGACTAGACTATAAAACGTCATCAATGGACTGAGGTGGCTCAGGGACGGGAAGTTCCGATCCATGTCCTATCGGCCGATTAGCTAAAATAAAGTTAGGATAGACAATTACTTTCTTATTTTTGGAGTTATATCTAGAAACATCAACGCTGCAAAAATAACAATCATTTAAATGATTTTCTTGCTCTTTACATACCATGGGATTTCTTGTCTTTCTTATACCATTTCCTAAGATCCTCGACACAAACATAACATACTTTGTGAGGAGCCCAACATTTTTCTTGATTACCGATTTCTACACCAAAATATGCAAAGTATACTTTTTTTATAAAATCAGTAATGTTTCTTTGATGTTTTTTAACTGCAAACTCATCACATATATAACAAAAAGTGTTGAGAGAGTTTTTAAAACCACGGTTAGCCATACTTTGAGTGTGAATTAAAGCACATGGGTTAAACAGTGCAATGCGAGGTTATATTAACTGGAAGAAAACAAACAGCTGTGACATTTATCGGAGCTGCCAACTTAATAACTTTTAATTTTACTGCTAACCTTATATAATTCCGATTTTATTGCCAACCAAATAACATTCGAATGATAAAAAATAAACTTTTCACATTTTGAATATTAAACTGTGAAAAATTGGTGGGTCATACGATTTTTTTTATTATTATTTTTGGACTCAACACACCAAAAAACATAGAAATCAAGTAAAATTATTAAAAAACTTTTTTCATCGTTGGACTGTGTTATTTATAAAAAATTGTCAATTAGAAAATTTTTAAAAAAACCTGTCATTTTGTAGAAAAAGTAATTATTAAGATTAAAAAAAAAGTTAAAAAATATTAAAAATTGATTGAATAGACATTGCATTGAGACAGGTAGTGGTCCCAATTCGACGCCAGGTCACATTTAATGCTATAATTTTGTAATGGAATGGAATTTTCTTAAATTATTTTTTGAATAATTCTGAGAAGTATAGAGAATAAAAATCCGTAAAACAAACGAATCTTTGAAAATTCGAGGAGTATGTAACCCCGAGTTACAAAAGAGACAAAAAAGTTTAAATTTCTAAATATGTTTTGCAAACATTTTTTTAAAAAATATGACCTCAAACTGAAAATAAATAACCCGTCAAGTGCAATTTGAACTTTCGCAATTACTATTCCGTACGTTGATTGCTTTTGAAATAAAAATGTTTGTTAAGGACATATAAAATGACCAGCACACACCCCAGATGAGTGTTCAACAAAGTTTTGTTCCGATCTGTACTGAAAACTGATGTCCTTGAAATTTTTGTTTTTTTATATATCGGATAAATTATTAAAGGTGATGCACACGTGATAATTTTCGTTCAATCTACACTCTGTGGAGAATATTCCAGAATTATTTCACAATTTTTTGATCAGTACTTTTGGAGGTAAGGAAGGGAAACTGATTTTTGGCAATTTTTGACAAATAATATAAAGAAAAATATGAGCAAGTGTTACATTATATATATTTTTAGACTCGTGTTCTCACAAGTTTCCATTTGAAACCTCACTCGATGACCTGGTAAAAAAATTTGTTTTTCACTTCTCTGATGGGGCCATCGATTCCCATAATAGTGCCAAATTTCAACTTTCTATGTCAAATAGTTTCAGAGAGAATGGGATGTGACAGACGGACAGGCAGCCAGACACCGAGGTGATCTTATAGGTGTTCCGTACTGAATAATAAAAAAGATGACCTGAGACCAATAAGTAAATAAAATTTTGTGGTGAATAATTTTGCTACATTACGAGATTGTGATTGGACTCTAATTTAAAGTTAAAGAGAAAGATTAAAATTCACTCATTTGGGGGGGCAATACACTTTAACGACTCACCTGATTCCTAGTTTATTTAACAAGTGTAGAAATCTGCTAGCAAAGCTCCTTCTCTGTACCTTTGTGATCCAGCATGCCCTTCTAGCCATTGTATTGGATTTATTATTCGCAATATCCCGAAAACCTTACGATACCAAAATATTACCCTTTTGGCTACCAAGTTTCGCTAGCAAGTAGGGGATATATTTCCACGAGGGATATAATCGCGAATTTAAAAAAACAAAGATGTAATAAATGATCCTTTCCGTTTTATCTTTCGTCTTCTTAAGCTAAGTCTGTCCACTCCTGGACGTAGGTCTCTTCTAATCTCTCCCATACTTCCCTGTCTTTTGCCACTTTTACCATAACCACTGCTTGCCAGCTACTACTCTAATATCATGCACCGTGTAGACGTCCAACGCTTCTTCCTGTTTCCATTCCGTGATCCTATACACCTGTCTGTCTCCGGATGATTTAGCCACATGACCTGCCCATAGCCACTTCATCTTTGCCGCCTCGAGAGTTATGTCAGTCATTTTGGTTTGTCTCCTTATCTGCTCGTAATGAATTCTAGCCCTAAGTCACATACCAAGCATGCTTCTCTCCATAGCTCTCTGTGAAGTCACTAGTTTTTTAACAAATGTTTTGATAAGACACATCATCTCCAATCTAGGTGTATGTGCTGACCGGTAGAACACAGAAATTTTTAAATATATGTATAGATATATATATATATATATATATATATATATATATATATATATATATATATATATATATATATATATATATATATATATATATAATAAAAAACTTTAGTTTTCAGGTTTATAGGTACTG
Organism: Pachyrhynchus sulphureomaculatus; assembly: GCA_019049505.1. Taxonomy (NCBI): domain Eukaryota; kingdom Metazoa; phylum Arthropoda; class Insecta; order Coleoptera; family Curculionidae; genus Pachyrhynchus; species Pachyrhynchus sulphureomaculatus. Next base: position 196,913,284 of record CM032447.1, on the reverse strand, counting down.
TAGTATTTTTTTAAGATATGTTCTAGTTTCCTAAAAGCTGCCCATGCCAGCCTTATTCGCCTGGTAATTTCTGCATGCTGGGTCTCCTTTCTGATCTTAATACCTAAGTAGATATACTCGTCGACGCGTTCTAGGGAGTTATTTCCTATATGTATGTTGGTATCTTCAAGGCTCATAAATTTTGTTTTCTTTTTAAATTCACCTACCCTTTCAGAGACTACATTCAGCTGGTGCTGGTGTTATTAGCTATCACTACTATGCCTGGCGCTGTCGATGTTGATGCCCTTTTCATCCCAATTTAACTCCTTAAAGACGTCTTCAAGGGCCATTACAAATGATTTAGGTGAGATAGTATCTCTTGTGGTACTCCTCTTTTTAATGGTATGTTGTTAGTGACAGTTATTTCGTCAGTTTCAATATATATATATATATATATATATATATATATATATATATATATATATATATATATATATATATATAGATATAGATATATATGCTTCCTTATAGATGTTCTCTATTATTTTTATATTTTTGCAATCTATTCTTACATTCGCTAGGAATTTTTGAACTTACCAGATTTCAACAGTATCAAACGCCTTATGAAATTTCATGAATGCCAAATGTATTGGTACCTTATATTCTGTACATATTAATATTACAGTACATATTGTGAAGAGGTGATCGATCATGCTAACTCCATTTCTGAAGCCCGGTTGTTCCACAGGTTGATAGAAATGTAGTTTTGCTAGTAGGCGATTGGTGAAGATTTTGGTGATGAGCTTATATAAGTGCGACAGAAGGGATATGGGTCGATAATTTTTGATATCAGTATTATCGCCTTTCTTAAAGAGAAGTATGACCTCCGAATTACACCATTTTGTTGGCATTTTTTCCTCATAGACATATTTATTTAGTAGGACTTTCAATGCATCTTTCAGAGATTTACGGCTAAGTTTCAGCATTTCTACAGTGATTGGCATTCAGGGCATATTATTATAGCAAGAAAAAAATAACCATTACTATCAGTGAATTATTAAAAGAATAAACACACTGTCTATTGTTTAAAATTATTCAGTACTTGTAATTTATAAAACGAAAAAAGATTATTCTATCCTTTGTATACATATTTTATAAATTGAATCTCTAAACGGAATACCCAAGAATTTCTTATGTCTTTTTTGTTCGATAAAAATGCGTATCCTGCATCTTTGAGAAGATTTATTTTCCTCTTTTTTTCCATTTTTCATAATAGTGATGTTTACTTTTTTCTATTTCGTTTTTAAAAGATTTTCTATATAAATTGTGTTTCCAGAATGTATAAATCCGAAGAGTCGTTTATGTAAAAGCTCAGATGTAAACTTATTATATATACCTAAAAAAATAGATAAGAATTGAAATGCGGTGATATACATGTCAAAAAATTAAGAAATGTTGATTTAGGAAAAAGGGTCGTAGCAAGGAAGATATTGATTAAATAAATATTTATAATACTGGATTGAACAAAAGACAAGGATGCGGAAACGTATTTAGATTTCAATGTATGTTTAGGACAAATATGAACGTATTAGAATGAAGATTTTTCAAGTCAAATTTCAAATCTTAGATATTATAGAATTGCTGCCTAACTACTGGAGATTCAAAATCACATTTAAAATACATTTTTTTAAATAGAATATATTTAATGTGGAATTTAAGTAATTTTATCCAGCAAGTTGGTAAAATAAAATAAAGAAAAGTTTTCTTTGAAAATTGGTGCATTTGTTGGAAGAATTATTGAGAGTAATTGAATTTTTACCTTTATTAAAAAAAAATAATCCTTAAATAACACTTAAAAAAAAAATTTCGGTTAACGAGAAAAGAAACTTTTTTTTATTTTTTAGTCTCATCTAGTATGTTAGAACGTGGTTTCAATGATCACTGCCAATTATTGTTCGTTTGCAGTGCATGATGTCGCCCCGGCAGTATCTTGTAATAGTGTTACTTAAAAACAGTATATGACCCACGAAAAAATAGTAGAAAACAGCAGATTGATGTATATAAAACTGGAAATCTACAATTTACTCTAAAAGAATAATTATTTTTTTAATATGAAAAGTCCAAATTTTTACATATAATAAGCATATTTTAAATATTATATTAACTACTATGGTCCGCTTTCTGTTCGGTTACTACATCTTCATTGTTCTCAATGACATATTTTCTTTGAAAGGTATCATCACCATCATCATTAGCTTATTCCACCATAGTCGGATGTAGGCCTCCCCAAGTTGTCTCCAATGAGCTTTGTTGTTTGCTCTTTGCATCCAATCGTGCCCTGCTAATCTGTTTATATCGTCCGTCTATCTTGTCAGAGGTCTACCTCTGCACCCTTTGTGTTCTCCAGGCCTCCATTCAACTATACGACGTATCCATCGGTTATCATTCATCCTTGCGACATGCCCCGTCCAATTCCACCTTAATATACATATTCGTTGTATTACATCTGTCACTTTTGATCTTCTTCGTATCCGATGTTAGTAATACGATCTTGGAGTCTAATATTCAGCATTCCCCGCTCCATTGCTCTCTGGGACACCTGGAGTTTATTGATTATACCTTTATTTAAAGCCTACGTTTCAGCGCCATATGTTAATACCGGCAGTACATATTGATCGAATACTCTGGCTTTTATTTTATTTGTGTAATTTAAATGTAGATTGTAACCTTCCGAACGTAGACCAAGCTAACGAGACTCTTCTATTCATGACAACCTTTAAATTATTTTTCAATATTTCGATTTTTTGTCCTAAATATACGAATGTTTGTACCTTTCCTATTCTTTCACCTTCTATTAATAGTTTCTGGGTGTTATCTTCACTTTTGTTGTTCAAATAATTGGTTTTGGTCAAGTTTATTTTTAGTCTTGTTATTTAATTCCATCAGCATTTCTTGTAATTCTTCTTTTTTGTTGGTGATCAGTAACAGATTAGTATTCCTTTATTTTCCCACTTTAACGATTTGAACATGTCTTCTAGAGTCAACGTGAACAGCTTTGGGGATATCGAGTCGCCTTTTCTAATTTTGATTTTGTTTGTTTTTTCTTCAAGCATTATTTGTGATGTCGCATTTTTATATAGGTATTCAAGAAGAGTTGTGTATCTTTCATCGACTCTGATGTTACTTTAGGCATTAAGGACTGCCCATATCTCTACCGAATCAAATACTTTTTCGTAGTCAACCATTGCTTTCCACAAGGATTAGCTTTTTTCCACTAGGAATCTAATTGTTTGAAGATGGTCCAAAGTGCTGTATACCCGTCTAAATCCCGCTTGTTTATGTGGTTGATAACTGTTTAATATGTTTGTTTGTTTTTATGTTATGATTCTAGTGAGGATTTTGTTTAGTACCGATAACAGGCTGATGGGTCTGTAATTCTCCAATGTCAATTTGCTCCCGTTTTTAAAAATAAGAATAATAAGGCGTTTACCTAAGATATTCGGATTTTACTTTTTATTAGGCACCTGTTAAATAAAGCTTGAAGAGATTGTATTATCGATGCCCCTCCATACTTTATCATTTTTATAGTTATTTCATCGTCCCCTGGTTCTTGGCTGTTGTGCATATGTTGTAGGGAGTTCATTATTTCATCCGTTGTTACATCGGGAATTTCTTCGGATTCCACATTTCTTACTATCACTCTATTTCCTTCTTCTTTCCCGGGCGGTGGCGATATTTTTGTATGATATAGTGTTTGATAATATTTCTCTGTAGCTTCCTTTATTTTTTTGATTTGTATGATCTCTTGGTTATCGTTATTTGTAAGTGTTTTTATTTGTGTCTCCCTTGATTGATTTGTTTATTTCGATGTTTCAAACTTTTTCCCTCTTTCAAAGTTTCTTCTATTTTCGAGCTTCTGTACTGTCTGATGTCTCCCCTGATCTTTTTCTTTGTTTTTTTTTTTTGTCTATTTCTGTAAATTCTAATCTGCCATTTGTAGGATCATTTCTTAATAGCCTTCTTTGTTTCATAAGATTTTGTGTGTCTTCTCTTTTTTCGATGTTGCTATTTGTCTTGTAGTCATGAGTAGACTGTTGGTTATTTGTGCGTTTATGGTAGTTCATCATGTTCTGTTTGATAGTTTATGTGTCTTATATGATTTTCCAGTGCTTGTCGATATTCATCTGTGTTATGCTTTATTATTTTTTTGGTATCTTTATCTTTATATACGTTATCAATCTACGTCTCTTCTACTTCAGATTTATTCTTATTTTTGCTCTATGTCATGGTCACTGCCAATGCTTATCGTCGTCGATTAAAATATTCTTGTCATTGGATAAAACATAATCAATTTCATTTCTTGTTTTACCATCTGGGCTTTGCCATGCCCATCGTCTATGTTCTGGCTTTTGGAAAAAAAATGTATACACACATAACGTACAAGTTATTTTCATTTAAAAAAAGTGATAACATTTCTCCTCTGCTATTCTTCGTACCCAAACCAAACTTCCCGTGGTGTACATATCTTTTTTAATTTTTTTTTAATGATATTCTGTGACATTAAATTTGACGATAAACTATGACGATAAAAAAATTTAAAATTTCAGATTTGGTATGTAAAGTTTCTTTTATTGTTCTCATTGAAAGCTTTTTTCTGAGTTTCGCGTCCATGAAATTAATATGTGACATAGCTAGTAAAATAACCTGCGAATGAAGTTCCATCCAAATAATATGTTTGGCGGCTATTTGACAGGCTACATTAGGCGTAGCCAAGCAGTACAGTCGTAGATCTCTCCGATAACAAAGAGAGGAAACACTAGGTGGCATTAGATATTTTTTCGCTAGGACGACAGGGAAAACAGTAGATTTCGATGGTAAAACTAAAAACTGGGATGTATTTAAAAAACAGTATGTCTGCAGTTTAACCAGTATAGTTTTTTTTTTATGGGTCTAGCACACGTGCTGCAGGGAAGTCCCTAAAGCGCTCCAGGAGCGGCATGTGTGCGGAAAAAGCGATTCACGTTGTTCTTGAATCGCTGTAAATTGTACTCGGTGGGAAACACAGCGCTGGGCAAATTATTCCAAAGGGATGACGTTCTCCATATAAAAGACTGCTTGAAAAGCATTGTACGCGGAGTAACAAGCTGAACCTCATACGGATGTGAAGTACCAGCGCGACGTGTAATTCTAACATGCACCGCTTTGGGAGGAATTAAGCGGGCTACATCCTTCGAACACTTTCCATGAAAATACTTGTAGAACAGACTCAAGTCGCCAACCGTTCTTCGATGTTCCAGCGAATCAAGGCCGCCGGTCAATTCCGAGTCTCCAATCAGACGGACCGCTCTTCTCTGAACAGAATCCAACAAATGCAGTGTATGTTTGGGAGCGGAGCCTCAAACGTGGGAGCAGTATTCCATAGTTGGTCGAATTTGAGCTTTGAAAACAATTAACAGTTTTTGTGGGGTGTGAAGCTTTCTGGTTCGAAATAATATTCCCAACTTTTGAGAAGCTCTCCTTGCTATGCCTGCAACATGTTCATGCCAGGACATATTTGCTCCCAAACTAACGCCCAACAAGTTGAGCGACGATGCTGGGGGAATGGAGTGCCCCGACAACTATATCGGGTTCAGCAACGTAAACTTTTTTAGAAAAAACTGCCGCCTGGGTTTTTGTAACGTTAAATTCCACTTGGTTACTGTCACCCTAAGATAGAATTTCTTCCAGGTCTTTGTTAAGTTGAAAGACCTCCTGTTGTCCGCGGATATTCGCCTGAGCAGCCGATGTCCGAGCGTTCAAGGTGAATGAAGAGACAAGCGTTGCAAAGCTGTAGATTGGATTCTCGGTCTTTCCAAGCAGATCGTTAATGTAAATGAGAAAGAGAGTAGGAGACAGTATGGAGCCCTGGGGCACACCGGGGTTGATAGTGAAGGTGTTAGAAAAAAATCCGTCGACCGACACTCGTAAAGAACGCTCTCTGATAAGAGGGTAACTTAACCAAGAGTCCATCGTGCCAAACACGGTCGAATGCCTTGGATATGTCAAGAGCAACCGCTCGAGATTCTCCAAAGTGTTCAATTGCGTTGTTCCAAACATGTGTTACGTAAGTCAGAAGATCTGTTGATCTATGTTTACAAAAACCATATTGGTGATCGCTAATAATATTGAATCGTTCAAGATATTTTAGAAGATGCTCATTGATAACCTTTTCCATGACTTTCGATATTATTGAAAGCACTGCGACTGGTCGGTAGTTATTTGACAAGGTCATCTTGCCTTTTTTATGTTTCGGCTGAACCGTGGCACATTTCCAGCAGGACGGAAATATTCCCCTTCTGTAGGATAGGTAGGATAGGTTAAAAAATCTACAGAAAAAAGATAGGTTGTATTCAAGTTCTGAAGACATTTACGACACTTGAACGTTCTCATGTTGAGAGTACTCCACGTTCGCATCACTTTTTAGTATCTTTGGTGACTCTGCCCGGGATCTATTTAAAGACGAACTAGTTTCTTCAAATTTCTTTGTCAATTTTTTAATCAGATATACACTCGGAGCTCCAAGTCCGTTGTCCAAGTGATGTTGAACGACGAAGTTGTATAATCCCGAACAAAATTCTACATCGATGAAATGCTCTGTAGCAACCAAATTTCCCTTGGTTCTCCAGGTTACGCTCCAAGACTCAAGCGTGCCCCTCCTCGTACATTGCTCCCGCAATCCAAGCTTTAGATATTTAAGTTTATTTATATGATGATAGGAAACCCTCTATGAATTTTATTGTTCCTTTAAACCTACCAGCCATTTATTTCAATATACTAAACAATTTTAATAACATCGTATGTATTTAAAATTTATATAAATATAAACTTAAATTTCGAGTAACGGTTGGCACAAAACTAGCGGTTTGCTTGCTCCATTTATTTATATTTTGTAAAAAAAATCGATCTCGGATCTCCGTCTACTTACAAACAACCCAGACACAAAACCCTTATGAATTTACATTTAAACTTTTATTTTCATATTTTCTTTGTAAATACTCCTGGAATAAATTATGGCGCATTCAAAAGTAAAACATGAAGATGAATTTATTTCGTCTTGAAGTAGTGTAAACAGTACAATATTTTTCTTAGCTTTTGCATTTTATAGAGTTTTGCTAGTCTAAATAAAAACTAAATAAAGCAAAACTTTGGAAAAATTATTCCGTTTGTTGAAAGAATTTTGATGTCCCTGAAAAAAAGAATAGTATATTCAATTTTAAAATATTGGAGTGTTTACTTTTTATTATATGCACAATTTGCATAATGCAATCTAGCTTTTGTAGAAACAATAATAGCAAAAATTTTAAAGATATACGGTCTCGTAGCTTGGCGTCCTGTATATATTCCTAGTTCGATTAAAGCCAATAGTCTAAACCTATAGGTTGATTTTTGAATTTTCATTTATGTTTCCTTGTGGCCCTTACTGCTTATTCATAACATTGCTACACACACCCCTTGTTATCAAACAGGTTCAGTTAAATTTAGTTTTGATAGTTTTATATTTTTTTGTTTTGACGTTGTATAATTATGGAGCTTATATTGCTACTAAAATTGAATAGAAAGTAAGAAATGAAATACTATCAACGATTTGTCCCTAAAACCTCGTTCCAAAGTTAATAATGCAAGGTCGTTTGGAAAGATTTAAAATCAAATTGATTCAGATGGAACATTTTTTCTCAAAGTCTTTTCTTCTGTTTTTTACAGCTTTTGGTCTCAAGATTTGCCCTCCATTGTATCCATTTCATCGTTTTGGTTTTTGCTTATTGTTGTCCTCTTCTTAACCTAGTATCACTGAGAGAACTCTACATATGTAATGTTCCTAGAAGTTTATTCCGCAGAAGAGATCAATAGACTAAAAATGTTATTATTTTTTTCTCTTATTACCTAGTACTGTTTTTAAAACTAGGTTGAAATAAATAAGCAGAGTCAAATAGACTCTTCAAAACTTTTCAACAACCACACTCAAGAGTGTTTTAGTGTTCCGAAGCGAATACTTATAAGATAACTTCGGAGTTCGTCTGTCTGTCTGTCCGTCTGTTTGTCACACCCCGATTTTCTCCGAAACTATTTGACATAAAAAGTTGAAATTTGGCACCAATATAGGAATTGATGGCCTCATCAGAACCGTGGCGTTTTAAAAGTTAAATTTTGACTAAAGGGGGGGTTGGGGGTTGAAATCGGAAGTGAAAAAAAAAAATTACTTGGTCATCGATTGGGGTGTCAAATGAAAGCTTGTAAGAATACAAGTTCAAAAATATATATAATGTAATGCTTGCGCACACTTTTCTTTTTATTATCTTTAAAAAATTACGAAAAATCGCTGTCACTCCTTATCTCGAAAGTACTGATCAAAAAATTTTGAAAAAATTCTTGAATATTGTGGGTGTAGATTGAACAAAAATTATCACGAGTGCATTACCTTTAATTATTATTTATTAGGTATATAAAAAAAAACAAAAATTTCGGGATCAGTTTTCAATAAGGACCGCAAAAACAGTTTGTTGAAAACTTATTTGAGACGTGTTTTGTGAAGTCATTGATCATTTTAGACCCTTGTAACAAACATTTTTATTTCAAAGGGAATTAACGTACGGAACACTAACTGCGCAAGTCCAACTTGCACTCGATCGGTTATTTATAACTCAAATCCTCTCTCTCCGATATAACGAATGTTTGTTCACGTGTTTGTAACCAAGATATGATACTATATATTCTTTGTTTGTTTCTTTACGCATCAGTAAGAGTCATAAATATATCTTATTATAAATAGTAATATTTTATTTTTCACCTGATAATTTTGAGAAGTGTGGGTAAAGTGGTGAACTTCCCTCGTCAACATGTAGTTCTAATATAAAATAAAAACTATATTTAACATTTTTTACATAAGAATTACTCAATTTCTTCAAGCATTACGACGCTCAATTTTAAATGGAAGGTACTTTATGGTGAGATATTAATCACAAAAATTGTATAAGATTTTTAAGTCAAATCTGACACGTTTCTCTCCATACAATAGAATTCGAAATAATGAAAAATAATTAAAATTTTGAGATTACTCCACTCGAAGAACACCAAAAATTCCGTCAAATATGTAGCGCACTAAAAAAAGGTCAAAATAATGATGAGATAGGCGTAGTTTAGATACAGCAATATTATGATTTTATCCTCTTTGGGGTATCACCAGGGATATTTTCCGGAGTTTTGGACCTCGAAAAACTTGTGCTGTTTTACTTATAAACAACTGAAATTTTCAAAACTCATTTTTTGAGCTTAAAATGTGAATAACTCCGGTTATATCAATTCGATCGGGACAAACAAAAAACTAAACTATTCGTAATGAAATTTCCAACAAATCCTTGTTGGTCTTAAATCGCTCAAGTATGTACATAATCCACAAAATTAAAAAACATTTTATTATACGGGTCGACTAAGCGAACCGATCGGCTTAAAACTTCTAGAATATATAACTTTTGTTATAACAAAAACACCCCTGTTATTTTGATAGAAAACTATTAAACCTAGTGGACACAATTGAAATCGTTATTTAAAATTTGAACGGTCCTCCATTAAATATCATTTAGTCCAAAATGGATCTTTTTTTTTTCAAAATTTAGGTCTCGAAGTCAGGTTTCCGATGCCAATAAAAAAAATTTTTTCAGAGTTATTTTAACCTTTTTTACATTTGTTTATTAATCAAATAACAACAATTGACATTTAGAAAAAAAAATGTTAATGAAAATGAAGGTCTCGCGATTCTTTACCAGATGTGACAAAACATTTTCAATTTTTTTTTTCATAATGATCGAAATAACTCGTTTGTTTTTATTCGATTAATAAACAAATATAAAAAAAAGGTTAAAATGGCTCAACAATTTTTTTTTTTAATGGCATCGGAAAGCTGGCGCCAAGACCTAAATTTTGAAAAAAAGGTTCATTTTGGACAAAATGGCATAAAATGGTGGGCAATTCAAATTTTAAATAACAAATTCAATTGTGCCCACTAGGTTCAATATATTTGAACCAAAATTTCAGGGTATTTTTCTTATAATAAAAAGAATGTTTTCTAAAAGTTACAAGTCGATCGGTTGACTTAGTTGGCCTGTACAATAAAATGAAAAAAAAAAACAGTTTTTGTCGGTTTTTTTCAATTTTGGAGGTTATGTAAACATTTGAGAAACTTAAAACTAACTAGGATTTGTTGGAAAATTCATTACGAAGAGTATGGTCTTTTTTTGTTTCAATCTGACATATATAACCAAAATTATTTGCAATTTAAGTTCAAACAAAACGTTTTGAAAATTCAATTGTTTATAAACAAAAGAGCACAAGTTTTTCGAGGTCCATAACTCAGGACATTACCCCTGGTAGTACCCCAAAATGGATAAAATCATATATTGCTGTATCTAAACTGTGCAATTCCAAATGCATTTTTTTACTGCACTAATTGCATATACGAAACAACTCTGATCCTTACCCCAGCCTTTAAACCCTTTACATGTTGGATTAATATGCTCAAAACTGTTCGTTATGGCAAACGAAATCCAGAAAAAAATTTAATACTATTGCAGCCTTCAAAATTTATTTTAACTTGATCGATTCTAAAATAAGACAGCAATAAATCTGAGAAATATGAGCCTTATGAAAATGTAACATTTGTGCCACTTCAGAGTGATCCTAAAAGAGTTTATCGTTTTGATGTACTTAACATTACTGAAACCATATTGAGGCGAAATAAAAATGTTTTTGATAAGGAAAATAATATCGTTCATGAGATTATATCCAGAGTAAAAAAACTTGAAGAAAATTAAATCGTAAAAAGAAACAAATAAAATATTATAACGTTGTATAAATAATTGTTAAAAATAAATTGCATTCCATGGAATAGGTATAGAAATAGGAACGACATTTTTATTTACCAGGTATACAAGTATGAAATGCGTATTTCAGACAACAGATGGTGCACCAATGCAGTTTGTGCTATAAAGATTTGACATTGCGCCATTTTGTTGTGTCATCAACAAGTGTCAGACACGATTGATAAATTGGAAAAGTGTGTGCATAGTGTTGTGTTGTTGTGTTCAATATGTCGAAATTTATATCGAAGAAAGAGCATTCGAGGACAGTATTAATTTTTTCTTTTCATTTGAAGAAAACTGCTGTTGAATCATACCGATTACTTCGAGAAGCTTATGGTGAACATACTCCATCGCAAGATACGTGTGAACGATGGTTTCAGCGTTTCAAAAGTGATGGCTTCGATGCTGCAGACAAGGAACATGGAAAACCGCCAAAAAAATACGAAGATGTGGAATTGCAAGCATTATTGAACGAAGATGTTTTGCAAACACAAAAACAACTCGCCGAGCAATTGGGCGTTAGTCAACAAGCTGTTTCCAATCGGCTACGAGAGATGGGAAAGATTCAGAAGCCGGTAGATGGGTACCACATGAGTTGAACGACAGGCAAATGGAAAAGCGCAAAAACACGTGTGACATTTTGCTCGCTCGGTACAAAAGAAGTCGTTTTTGCATCGTATAGTTACAGGGGATGAAAAGTGTATTTATTTTGAGAATCCCAAGCGCAAACAATCATTGGTAGACCCAGGGGCACCATCCACATCGACCACAAGACCGAATCGCTTTGGCAGAAAGGCGATGCTCTGTGTTTGGTGGGACCAGAGGGGCGTGGTCTATTAAGAGCTGTTAAAACCCGGGGAAACGGTTAATACTAAACGTTACCAACAACAATTGACCCATTTGAACCGTTCGCTGCTTGAAAAAAGGCCAAAATACCCAAAGAGGCAACACAAAGTCATTTTTCTTCATGACAATGCTCCATCACATACGGCAAAACCAGTTCGCGACACGGCTTACTCACCAGACTTGGCTCCTTCTAATTACCACTTGTTTGCATCGATGGGTCACGCACTTGCTGAGCAGAGCTTTGGTTCGTACGAAAATGTGAAAAAATGGCTCGATGAATAGTTCGCAGCAAAAGGGGAAGATTTTTACTGGCGTAGTATTCACAAATTGCCCGAAAGATGGGAAAATGTATAACAAGGGATGGAGCATACTTTGCACGAAGCACTTTTTATCATTCTTCCGAATTTAACATGTTTCTTTAGAATAAAAATCCGAATTTCATACTTGTACACTTGGTACCCTTCTTCTTGCCAACGACCAAGTTATTATTACCAATGACAAAGAAGATATAGAGTATATGGCTCGAAAACTGCAGGAATAATACTGTAAATGGGGTAGGGAATTCAATGTGCAAAAAACCAAATACTTGCTAATTCGAGCAGAATTATCCTCTATACAGCTAGAAAGCAACGAAAAAATTGAACCATGTGAAGAAACCTGGGAACTATTTTGGATAGAAGTAGAATAGATGAGAGAGAAGTCAGGTCAAAAATAACACAGGCCAGAAAGATAACACAGTCCCACAAAAGAAAATGAAAGTTCATTACCACGAAACAAAATATATGAATCTAGTGTATTTTTCAACGCTAAATTCGAACATATTTGTTCACCCTGCCTAAAACTACAAAAGCCTGAATTTTTTTCGTCGTCAATGAAACTTATGGGATACCTCCGTAGGTGGTGGTGGTTTTTACATCCTATAGAGGTGAGTCTCAACCCTTTAAGAGTAATGTCTGATTGTCACACCAAATTCAGATATTTTGTCCTAATAGCTACCAGAATTTGTCCTTTGTACATGCTATGTGAACTCACGTGCGTTATTTGAGTTTTAGAGGTACTTTTCACCTTCTATAAGGGTGGATTTTGGATTAATAGAAATAGCTTGCTGTGGTGTGAATATATATTCTCTTCTCTAGACTATAAAATATCTACCATTTTTCACACTTCATTAAGAGTCATTACATTATTAGTATGGTTTTAGCCCATTTCAAGTGATGTTTTTGACCAAAAAAAAATGACACAATAAATCTTTTTTCTTAACTACGAACTCGAATTCAGCGATCCGTGTATTTTGGTTCGTGGTAATGAACTTTCATTTTTTTTTTGTGGGGCTATGTAATCGGCTGTACAACTGGAATACTATGGACACTGGACAAATGGAAAACGGAGAAATTTCAACATATACTCCACATTGATAAAAAGAAGTCTTTTATAAGGAGCTAAAACTTGGCGTATCACTGAAAAAAACCAAAGAAATTTAGAAGCAGTAGAGATGGACGCTATGAGACTATCACTAAAAACAGAGATAAGATGCGAAATGAAAAAGTATGTGTAAGAATGAATATAGACGGAACATTACACAACGACATCGAAAGGACACAATTGATGGAATCGCCATGTACAAAGAATAGGAGAAGAAAGACTTCCCAAACGAGTTATGGAATGGGTTCCCGCACAACGACGCAATCGAAGGAGTCCCAAAAAGACTTGAAAAGAAGGCATAAAAAAGGCGATGTGTGCTAAAAATCTCAAGGAGGGCCGGTGGAATAATAGACTGGAATGGAAGTAAGGCATTGGACAATGTCGTCGGACGTTATAAAAACCGACTATATATATATAAATATATATATAAATATAATATATATATATATATATATATATATATATATATATATATATATATATATATATATATATATATATATCTATAATATATATATAAAATGCAACGTCTCTCTGTCTGTCTGTCTGTCTCTATGTCTGTCTGTCCGTTAGTGCGCTTATCACTGGAGAACCACTTATCCGATTTACGTACTTGTTTTTTTAAAACATACATATGTTCTCTGGCCAAGTTATAGGCTATATGTTATTACGATAGGTAGCATAAGGAATGAGCAGTGACGTAAAATAGCTAATGAAGTCGGAAAAAAGTTTGCCGCTAGCGCGTTCCTTTGCAATACACAGCCTAAACCATTAAATATGAAACAATATTATGTAGCAAAGAATATCTATAACCTATAATCTATAATATATATAAAATGCAATGTCTCTCGGTCTGTCTGTCTGTCCATTAATGCGTTTATCACGCGAGAACCACTTATCCGATTTGCCTGTCTTTTTAAATTCATACATATATTCTTTGGCTAGGTTATATAATAATAATAATCTATATCTATAATATATATAAAATGCAACGTCTCTCTGTCTGTCTGTCTGTCCGTTAGTGCGCTTATCCCTCGAGAACCACTTATCCGATTTACGTGATTTTTTAAATTCATACATATGTTCTCTGACCAGGTTATAGAAACGAGTATATATTTTCTATAATATATATAAAATGCAACGTCTCTCTGTCTGTCTGTCTGTCTGTCCGTTAGTGCGCATATCACTGGAGAACCACTTATCCGATTTACGTACTTTTTTTTTAAAACATACATATGTTCTCTGGCCAGATTATAGGCTATATTTTATTACGATAGGTAGCATAAGAAATGAGCAGTGACGTAAAATAGCGAATGAAGTCGGAAAAAAGTTTGCCGCTAGCGCGTTCCTTTGCAATACACAGCCTAAACCATTAAATATGGAACAATATTATGTAGCAAAGAATATCTATAATCTATAATATATATAAAATGTAATGTCTCTCGGTCTGTCTGTCTGTCCATTAGTGCGTTTATCACGCGAGAACCACTTATCCGATTTACCTGTCTTTTTAAATTCATACATATATTTCTTTGGCTAGGTTATATAATAATAATAATCTATATCTATAATATATATAAAATGCAACGTCTCTCTATCTGTCTGTCTGTCCGTTAGTGCGCTTATCCCTCGAGAACCACTTGTCCGATTTACGTGATTTTTTAAATTCATACATATGTTCTCTGACCAGGTTATAGATACGAGTATATATTTTATTACATCTATAATATATATAAAATGCAATGTATCTCTGTCTGTCTGTCTGTCCGTTAATGCGCTTATCCCTCGAGAACCACTTATCCGATTTACGTGATTTTTTAAATTCATACATATGTTCTCTGACCAGGTTATAGATATATATTTTATTACATTCTGTAATATATATAAAATGCAACGTATCTCTGTCTGTCTGTCTGTTCGTTAGAGCGCTTATCACTGGAGAACCACTTATCCGATTTTCGTACTTCTTTTTTTAAAACATACATATGTAGTCCGGCCAGGTTATAGGCTATATTTTATTACGATAGGTAGCATAAGGAATGAGCAGTGACGATAATAGTGAATGAAATCGCTAGCGCGTTCTCTTGTAATATGCAGTCTAAACCATTAAATATGGAACAATATTAGGTAGCAGAGAATATCTATAATCTATAATATATATAAAATGCAATGTCTCTCTGTCTGTCAGTCTGTCCATTAGTGCGTTTATCACACGAGAGCCACTTATCCAATTTACGTGTCTTTTTTTAAATTCATACATAAATTCTTTGGCCGGGTTATATAAAAATAATAGTCTATATCTATAATATATATAAAATGCAACGTCTCTCTGTCTGTCTGTCTGTCTGTCCGTTAGTGCGCTTATCACTGGAGAACCACTTATCCGATTTACGTACTTTTTTTTTTAAAACATACATATGTTCTCTGGCCAGGTTATAGGCTATATTTTATTACGATAGGTAGCATAAGGAATGAGTAGTGAAGTAAAATAGTGAATGAAGTCGGAAAAAAGTTTACCGCTAGCGCGTTTCCTTGCAATAAACAGCCTAAACCATTAAATATGGAACAATATTATGTAGCAGAGAATATCTATAATCTATAATATATATAAAATGTAATGTCTCTCTGTCTGTCAATTAGTGCGTTTGTCACGCAAAAACCACTAATCTGATTTATGTTTTTTTTTTTTAAATTCATACATATATTCTTTGGCCAGGTTATATATAATAATAATGATAATAACCTATATCTGTAATATATATAAGTTTGTCTGTGTGTCCGTTAGTGCGCTTATCCCTCGAGATCTACTTATGCAATTTACGTGATTTTTTAAATTCATACATATGTTCTCTGACCAGGTTATAGATATATATTTTATTACATCTATAATATATATAAAATGCAACGTATCTCTGTCTGTTTGTTCGTTTGTGCGCTTATCACTGGAGAACCACTTATCCGATTTACGTGCTTTTTTTTAAACATGCTAAACCATTAAATATGGAACAATATCAAGTAGCAAAGAATATCTATAATATATATAAAATGCAACGTCTCTCTATCTATCTGTCTATCCGTTAGTGTGCTTATCACTGGAGAACCACTTATCCGATTTACGTTCTTTTTTGTTAAACATACATATAGGATATATTTTATTACGTTAGGTGACATAAGGAATAAGCAGTGACGATAATAGTGAATCAATTCGGAGAAAAGTTCTCTTGCAATACACTGCCTAAAGTATTAAATATGGAACAATATCATGTAGCAAAGATTATAATATATATAAAATGTAACGTCTCTCTGTCTGTGTGTCTGTCCGTTAGTGCGCTTATCACTCGAGAACCCCTTATCCGATTTACGTGTTTTTATAAATTTTTACATATGTTCTATATAATTCGATATAAACCTAGATAATGGGAGATAAGGTGAGATAATGGGAGATAAGGAGAAATAATGGGAGATAAGTCGAGATAAGCCTCGATTATGGGAGATAAGGTGAGATAATGGGAAATAAATATAAATAATGGGAGATAAGGAGAAATAATGGGAGATAAGCAGAGATAAGTCTAGATAATGGGAGTTATGGTGAGATAATGGGAGATAAGGAGAAATAATGGGAGATAAGGAGAAATATTGAGAGATAAGTCGAGATAAGCCTAGATAATGGGAGATAAGGTGTGATAATGGGAGATAAGGAGAAATAATGGGAGATAAGGAGAAATAATGGGAGATGAGCAGAGATAAGCCTAGATAATGGAAATTATGTAGAGATATTGAGAGATAAGGGGAAATAATGGGAGATATTTTATTACGATGGGTAACATAAGGAACAAGCAATAACGATAGTGGCGAATCAAATCCACGCGAGCGGAGCCGCGGGCCCGGCTAGTATATATATATATATATATATATATATATATATATATATATATATACATATATAAATTGCGTGAGCATTTTAAAGTGAAATTTTTCTTATTATTAGATTGCACAGGTATACAAAAGAAAATAATTCGCTGTCATGAGACACGTGTTATCTTAAGTATTTTTTATGCTGTATCCAAAAAATCATATCGTGAGGTTTTTTTTCAGAAAATAAACTGAAAATTGAAAAAAATAAATTTTAATAAATAATCTAAAACCGTATAACCATTAAAATTATGAAATAAAACTATTATTTCAGACATCTTTAAATATTCTGGATCTACATTTATCATAAAACTTAAAACTATTATTATATATTCTTCACGTTTAACAAAAAACGTGCATACCTTACACCACCTTTAACTAAGCCATGTAGCAAAATGCTGTTTAAAATAAATATGTCCAGCCGCTAAATTGAAAATTTGTTTTTAATTCTTTGTAATATTGAATAAAACTATTATTTCATTGCATTTATTTACTTAAAAAAACCATTTTACCAACCACATAGTGCCCTTGTAAGTATTAAAAATGGATTTTTTGTTGAAACTGAATATAAAACTTTATTTTTTGTTATCAAGTCAGAATTAAGAACTTTAAAAAACACTGGAAACAATAGTTTTGTTCAATATTAATAAAAATTCTAAACAATTTTTTAATTTAGCAGTTGCACGTGTTTATTTTAAACAGCATTTTGCTACGTAGCTTAGTTAAAGGTGTTTTTTTGTTAAACATGAATACCAAAACCTATAATTTTTAAGTTTTTGTGATAAATGTAGATTCAGAACATTTAAAGATGTCCGAAATAATAGTTTTATTCCATAATTTTAATGATTATACAGTTTTACATTATTTATTAAAATTTAATTTTTTCAATTTAATAGTTTTCTGGCAACTTAAAGTGTGTTTTCTAAAAAAATCTCACGGCGGACATCTTGTTTAAGAATTTTTTTGATTCAGCATAAAAAAATACTTAACAAAATACGTGTCTTACTTAAAAGACAGAGAATTATTTTATTTTGTATACCTGTGTTATTTATGATATACCAAAGATTGTGCTGTTAAACGGATTTATTCTGGGCTCAGTGGAGGTGAGTTCTTTTTCATTGCTATGATGGAAATAGGGTTTTGGCATTTTCACAAAATAATTGAGACTGTATCAATGACAAAGTACTGTTTGCGAATGATTAATTTCCAAAAGGGCAATGGCATTTATAACATAAAATGTCAATAGGAATTTCCATAATCCCTAGAAACTTGAATGAGTTCCTATTTCAACTGGAATTTTCATGCAAAACTTTTTCTAATTGGTTTTTAATTTGTGATTTCACCAAAAAGGCTTTTATGATGGACACTTGTTAAGAACAATTAAATTTACCTAATATAATAAAAGGGTTTAATTAGTTATTAAATTTTGGCAGTTACATTGAAATTTTTAGATGGGCAAATACTTTCTGGCGGGAGTGTATATATATATATATATATATATATATATATGTATATATATATATATATATATATATATATATATATATATATATATATATATGTATATATATATATATATATATATATATATATATATATATATATATATATATATATATATATATATATATGTATATATATATATATATATATATATATATATATATATATATATATATATATATATATATGTATATATATATATATATATATATATATATATATATATATATATATACAGTACAATCCCGATTATCCGAATCGCGATTATCTGAAATCCGGGTTATCCGAAACAAACTGTTTAAAATGCAAATTGTATTCCCATTAAACGAAAAAATCTCCATTATTCGAAATGGACGATAAGTGGTTTCCTTAACGCGTCGGGGACTCCCCGACGTCTAGAATTTCACCGCTGTCTATGTTTTGGTTAGTCGACGAGTGTCATAAGTTACTCATTACGTCTATTATTATCACAGTAGTTTCGTTTTAATAGATATTTTACAAAATGGAGCGTCATAATAATAAGCGTAAACGTATTTTTATTACCTTAAAAGAGAAACTTGAAGCAATTCCACGTTTAGATAATGGTGAACTTCTTAAAAATATAGCGAAGGATTTAGGTGTAGCCGTGAGTACTAGTTCAGAGTGGAGAAAAAATCGCGAAAAACTTGAAAAATAGTGTAGTATTTTGTCATCGCTCGCACAGGCACGAAAAAGTATGAAAAGTGGTACATACCAAAAAGTGGATGATTCTTTATTTTTATAGTTTACATAGAATCGAGAACGTGGAATACCAATTTCAGCAACAATTTTAAAACATAAGACAGTGAATTTAAGCAAAGAGTTGCCGGTTATTGAAGCGCTTGTAAATTTTTCTGCAAGTGATGGATTGCTAGACAGGTGGAAAAAGGACATGGTGTACGTCAACTGAAAGTTTGTGGAGAAAGATTGTCGACTGATGTATCTGCTGCAAAAAAATTTGCAGAGAATATTGAGCAGCTTATGAAAGAACATGGTTTACCACCAGACCAAATCTATAATTGTGATGAAACAGGCTTAAACTACAAAATGTTGCCGTCAAATACCTTAGCTTCAAAAACGGAAGGTGAAGCACCAGGTTACAAACGTAGCAAAGAACGTATTACTGTTCTTGCATGCAGTAATGCTTCTGGAAGACACAAACTCCCATTATTATGTATTGGTAACTCAGCAAATCCACGAACCTTTAAGAATATTCGTTGCAATGCTTTTCCTGTTTTGTATAAATCTCAAAACAATGCCTGGATAAACGCGACTCTATTTAAAGACTGGTTTTTTGGAGATTTTGTTCCCAAAGTGGAACTTTTTTTAAGAGAACATGGATGTCCTAGAAAATGTACTCTGTTACTAGATAATGCCCCCACTCACACAAGTGCGGAGCAACTTGAAAGTGGGGAAATAAAAGCAACGTTTTTGCCTCCTGTTGTAACTTCTCTCATTCAACCTATGGAAAAATTAAAACGCAGTTACAGGCGTTTGTTATTGGAGCACATTTTAGAAGAAGTAAATGAAGGTGGCAATCTTATTGATTGGCTAAAAAAGATAAATTTGAAAAATGTTATATATTGGATAGCTTCAGCCTGGAATCAAGTAAAGAGTAGTACTCTGGAAAAATCTTGGTAAAAATTGGTTCCACAAGAGGAGAGACATTACTCAGAGGCAGAAACAGAAGATAATAAAAGTTTACATCAAATTATTATGAGAATATCAGGATGTGAAAGTGTTACGGAAACCGATGTTTGTGAATGGTTAAACGGTGATAGTGTGGAAGATAAAATGACTGACCAGGAATTATTAAAAGTGTATGCAAAAATGCTACTAAAATAGACATTGATGACGATGATGATAACGAAGTAGAAGCCACTGACAATATTCCAGTAAAAATGTCACATTCAGAAGGACTAGAAGCCCTAAAAAAAGCATTAACTTATGCAGAACAACAAGAAAATGCAACCGCCGCTGATGTTTTGTTTATCAAACGTTGGAGAGTCATTGCAGCTAAAAACAGAACTAACGCAAAACGAGTGCAGTTAAAAATTACCTCATTTTTAAGACATTAAAGTTAAGAATGAAACTGTTTTATTTTTGATTTTTCGTACATATACATAAATTAAGTAAACTAATTGTTCTATTCTTTGTTTTAATAAATACCTATGTACGTAATAGCATATCGTATAAATGCTTTTAAGTCAATCTGCAATGTTGTATTCATTCTAAACTTCTATTTTATAAAAAAATTCGGATTAACCGAAATTTCGATTATCTGAAATCACTTTGGTCCATATTATTTCGGATAATCGAGATTCTACTTTATATACCATATATGTATATATATATATATATATATATATATATATATATATATATATATATATATATATATACATATATATATATATATATATATATATATATATATATATATATATATACATATATGTATATATATATATATATATATATATATATATATATATATATATATATATATATATATATATATATATATATATATATATATATATATATATATATATATATATATATATATATATATATATATATATATATATATATATATATATATATATATATATATATATATATATATATATACATATATATTTATATATATATATATATATATATATATATATATATATATATATATATATATATACATATATATATATATATATATATATATATATATATATATATATATATATATTATATATATATATATATATATATATATATATATATATATTTTATATATATATATATATATATATATATATATATATATATATATATATATATATATTATATATATATATATATATATATATATATATATATATATATATATATATATATATTTATATATATATATATATATATATATATATATATATATATATATATATATTTATATGTAATCAATTGGTGGTGCAAGGAAAGTACTAGGTACATGGATTTTTTTTTAATATTCGAATCTCTGAAAAAATATAAAATTATTTAAATATAACCTAAACCTTTTGTAAACAAATAAAAAAAAAGTTAGATCGATCAATATTACTTGCCAAAGTTCAAATTATTCACTTTCAAAATAAGAGAAAAAAAGAATCTGATATGGGTCTCAACACTTTTTAAGTTCACGACCATACGTAGAGTTTTTTCTATCAATAATCCTTTTAAAACTTTTAAAAAGAAATATATTTTTAAACGTATAAAAACAAAAAAATGCTTTGAAAGAAAATATTTGTTTTGAAAAAACAATTTCGGATAGGTATTGCCCTAAATTTCTTTGGTAAAGCTGATATTTTCTTTTTATTTTATTTAAATAAAAAAGACTTTTACGTTTACATACGCAATAGAAATCTAAACCAAAAGAGAACTGCGAAAGGTGTTATATAAAAGTGAAATGCATAGCACATAAGACTTTAAAAGAAAAGTACACAAAAAATAGTACATTAAAGAATACGAAAAAACTCAATACCATAAAATATGTGTAACTTTCTTACTATAAGAGGCACGGATATGAATCACATTTGTTTCGATATGGCCAAGTTAGTCCTTATTGTCACTTTTGAGTAACTGTTTCCTGGGATCATACAGTGGATAATTTTTGTAGCTTCTTACCATGTTTTTCTTGGATATTACCACAGAAAATATAGCTATCACTACAAAAAGACAAATAAACGGAACAAAACATCGCTGAAATCTCAGTAACTTTTTTTTTAAATCTTCGTCCTTAAATTCTCTATCGATCTGTCTGAGCGGATTTTTAATTATCTATAGTGATTTTTAGTAATTTATCAATATATATTGCTTTGTTGTCTAAAAAAACGCCTTTTTTTAGGCAAAAAATGAGCCTCAATTAGGCAATGTTCAAGGAATCTCAATAAATTTTTTTATAATCTTCACTTTTGATTTTTCTATCGATCTGTCTGGGTGGATTATTGATTATTTTCCATGATTTTTATTATATTTTTTCGATATATTTTACTTTTTTCCAAAAAACACCTTTTTAGGTAGTAAAATGAGCCTCAGTCACGCAATTTTTTAAGAAACCTCAATAATTATTCTTTTTTTAGATCATCATTTTTGATTTTTCTATCCATCTGTCTGGGCGGATGTTTGATTATTTACCATAATTTTTATTAATTAATAATAATATATTACTTTTTTTCAAAAAAAACACACCTTTTTAGGCAATAAAATGAGTCTCAGTCACGCAATTTTGAAGGAATGATTGTAGGTAAGTTCCGTCAAGCTCTTACAGGCACAATTTCTTCCCAAAGGTGCTCTATATGTAATACTCTTCAGAAAAAAATGATCAAATTAGAAATCATTAAGGGGATGGAGGTGAATGTAGAAGCGTACAAGTATGGTCTTTCAACTCTCCATACATAGATAAGGAATATGGAATGGGTTCTACATTTAGCATTTAAAATACCTTTAGGCAAGTGGAATGAAAATACTTTGTTGAAGAAGACAATTTGTGAGATTTAGAATAACATTCAGAAAAGATTGGGTATATTGGTTGAATGTGTCAGGCAAGGGACAGGTAATACGATTAAATGTGATACAGCCAATATATAACGTTATTGCTAAAATCATAGTTTTTTTATGGAGATTTTATTAAGAGGCATCGAAAAATGATACTGACGTCAATAAATTTGAAAACTTCTGCATAGAAACAGCCAAGAAATATGTAGAGAAGTACCCGTGGTACCCAGTGCCTTCTTCGTTTCATGCGTCACACAACAGACGGGATACTTTGCGACTCTACATCCACGTGATCTATTCTGGGTAATACAAAATCTAAGTCTGCAAATTTCAGGGGCATATCGTACTTTGTGGCCTTAAAACTTTGTAAAAGATTCAATTCTTGATCGACATCAAAAAAAATTATTTAGATTCCTTAAAAAGGTATTTTTTGGAAAAAAAGCAATATATATTCACAGATTAATAAGAATTATGGTATCGAAGAAATGAAAAATGAAGATTAGAACAAAAAATTATCGAGATACCTTAAAAATTGCGTGAACGCGGCTGCGCTAAAGAGGTGTTTTTGAACAACAAAGCAATATATATTGATAAATTAGTAAAAATCATGGTAATTAATCAAAAATCCGCTCAGACAGATCAATAGAGAAATCAAGAACGAAGATATTAAAAAAAATACTGAGATTCTTTGAAAATTGTGGCCAGAAAATTAATTTCGGTAAATATTACGTATTGTCACCATAGTGCGCCGGATTGTTAAAATGTGCTTCGTCGAGTTTTCCGGAAATGCCGGGCGTATTCCCTATTATTGCTACATATAATAAAACTGCTACTTACTCGGCATCTCTCAGAAACGCGACGAGGTACATTTTAAAAATTCGGTGGTAGATAGCCAGCTTCGTCTGGCGGCAACATTTTTTTCTATCTGTTTGTCTTTCTGTAGCGATAGCTCTGTTGTCTATGATATTGCTAATTAAACTAGTGTTACTTGGATTCAGGTTGGTAATTCTTGTGCAGACAGTGTTCTCTTTTTACAAGCGTGTATTGATAAGTCTGGTAAATTACTAGCATATGGCGGGAACTTTCGTTAAGCATGATTCTTATAATGGTTATGTTTAAAATTTCAAATAGGTGTAACGAGTGGTTGTTTGTTGGTAGCTGTCGTAAGTGATTGGTATTACACGTTTCGGAGAAATGGATAAAGTCGAGTATCGTGCAGTGAGAAAATATTTTTATTTAAAAAAGTGGACGGCGGCCCAGATAGA
The DNA here is from genome assembly GCA_019049505.1 of Pachyrhynchus sulphureomaculatus. Classification (NCBI taxonomy): domain Eukaryota; kingdom Metazoa; phylum Arthropoda; class Insecta; order Coleoptera; family Curculionidae; genus Pachyrhynchus; species Pachyrhynchus sulphureomaculatus. The sequence goes on along the minus strand of CM032447.1, from coordinate 196,888,914 downwards.
AACTGCACTGAAGGAGTTTCATGGGGACTGCACCGAGACCATTTATTACTGGATAAATAAATTTAAACGTGGCCATATGAGCACTATATATACTACAGTTTCAGAACGCCCGATTGAGGTTTCTCCTGAAAAAATGGTTGATAAAATTGATGGTATAGTGATGGAAGATCGTCGCAATAACCTTCGTGAAGTTGCTAATATGCACCAGTACATAATATCCTGCAAGAAATTCTAAGAATGAAAAACCTGAGCGCACGATGGGTGCAGCATTTGTTGACTCCAGGCCAAAACGCACAAGGAAGGACATTTACATCCTAGAGGCAAAACGACAGTTAAAATAGTGGGTTGGCGAAGGTGAAAGCGAAAACAGTGCTATCGGCGGGAAAAAAGTGATGGTAACTGTTTTTTGGGACTTACCGGTTTTTTTTTTTTTTTTTTTTTTTTTTTATTGGTCTAGCACACGTGCTGCAGGGAAGTCCCTAAAGCGCTCCAGGAGCAGCACGAGTGCGGAAAAAAGCGATTCACGTTGTTCTTGAATCGCTGTAAATTGTACTCGGTGGGAAACACAGCGCTGGGCAAATTATTCCAAAGCGATGACGTTCTCCATATAAAAGATTGCTTGAAAAGCGTCGTACGCGGAGTAACAAACTGAACCTCATACGGATGCGAAGCACCAGCGCGACGTGTATTTCTAACATGCACCGCTTTGGGAGGAATTAAGCGGGCTACATCCTTCGAACACCTTCCATGAAAATACTTGTAGAACAGACTCAAGTCGCCAACCATTCTTCGATGTTCCAGCGAATCAAGGCCGCCAGTCAATTCCGGGTCCCCAATCAGACGGACCGCTCTTCTCTGAACAGAATCCAACAAATGCAGTGTATGTTTGGGAGCGGAGCCCCAAACGTGGGAGCAGTATTCCATAGTGGGTCGAATTTGGGCTTTGTAAAGAATTAACAGTTGCTGTGGGGTGTAAAGCTTTCTGGTTCTAAATAATATTCCCAATTTTTGAGAAGCTCTCCTTGCTATGCCTGCAACATGTTCATGCCAAGACATATTTGCTCCCAAACTAACGCCCAACAAATTGAGCGACGATGCTAGGGGAATGGAGTGCCCCGACATAACTATGTCGGGTTCAGCAACGTTAACTTTTTTAGAAAAAACTGCCGCTTGGGTTTTTGTAGCGTTAAATTCCACTTGGTTACTGTCATCCCAAGATAGAATTTCTTCCAGGTCTTTGTTAAGTTGAACGACCTCCTGCTGTCTGCGGATATTCGCCTGAGCAGCCGATGTCCGAGCGTTCAAGGTGAATGAAGAGACAAGCGTACTGTCATCTGCAAAGCTATAGATTGGATTCCCGGTCTTTTCCAGCAGATCGTTAATGTAAATGAGAAAGAGAGTAGGAGACAGTATGGAGCCCTGGGGCACACCGGCGTTGATAGTGAGGGTGTTAGAAAGAAATCCGTCGACCGCCACTCGTAAAGAACGCTCTCTGAGGAAACATCAGAGCCACAAACAGAACCTTTCAGACATACCATAAGAGCGCAACTTAGCCAACAGTCCATCGTGCCAAACACGGTCGAATGCCTTGGATATGTCAAGAGCAACCGCTCGAGATTCTCCAAAGTGTTCAATTGCGTTGTTCCAAACATGTGTTACATAAGTCAGAAGATCTCCTTTTGATCTATATTTACGAAAACCATATTGGTGATCGCTAATAATATTGAATCGTTCAAGATATTTTAGAAGATGCTCATTGATAACCTTTTCCATGACTTTCGATATTATTGAAAGCAGTGCAACTGGTCGGTAGTTATTTGGCAAGGTCTTCTTACCTTTTTTAGGTATCGGCTGAACCGTGGCACATTTCCAGCAGGACGGAAATATTCCCTTTCTGTAGGATAGGTTTAAAAGTCTACAGAAAACTGGTGTTAGTTCCCTTGCACAGTTGCACTATGGCAGGTATTCCGTCAGCGCCAGAAGCCTTCTTGGTGTCTAGCTTCATTAAAATACGCTTTATGATGCGCTGTCTGAAGACAACATCGGGCATCCTTGACTGCAATATGGGAATAGTAGGTGGTGTTTTTCCTTGGAAATCGACAGTAGAATGTGAAGCAAAGAGTTCAGCCAACAAGTTCGCTCTCTCAACAGGTGTGGTTGCAATGGAATTATCTGGCCGTGTGAGTGGTGGTATCGTGGATTTGGTAAAGTTTTGACTAACTGCCTTAGCGACTTCCCAAAAGGACCTGGAATTGTTGGGACAAGCGAGAACTTTGTTTCTAATTCGTTGATTGTGTGCCTCCTTGGTTTCGTCGATAATTCCCTTGCATCTGTTCCGGGCATGAACAAAGATGTTTCGATTTAAGGTGTTAGGATTTTCACGTCATTGTCGGTAGGCAATATGTTTAGAAGCAACAGCTTCTTTGCATTTTTGGTCGAACCAAGGCTTGCCGTTGGAGGAGCATTTCTTCGAAAAAGGGATGTAAGCTTCCATACCAGCCAAAATAACATCGGAGACCTCCCTGGCGCAGTCAGATGGTTATCGAATCGAAAACAAACGTCCATCCAAGGGAAAGTTCGAAAGTATTCCATGAGATCTTCCCATTTAGCAGATTTGTAGTGCCAAATCTTGCGCGGCCTAGGCGCCTCTCTGTCACTGATTGGCAGGATACTCGATGTCGAAAGCAGTTTATGGTCGGAAGAACCTAACGGCGGATTTACGGTGACCGTGTAAATCTCCGGATTGGTGGTTAAAAACAGATCAAGAAGACTGGCGAACTCCCCGTCTCGATCAGGGATCCGTGTTGGTTCGTCAATAAGCTGAGTTAAGCCATAACTGATTGAGAATGATTCAGCTTCACGACCTTGTTCGTCGGTAGTATTTGAATATTTGAGCCAGTTGATATTGTGGACATTAAAGTCGCCCAGGATGGCAATTTCGGCACTTGGATAGTTACTTTGTAAATGATCGATGGTGTCTGCAAGAGAAGCGAAAAGTGTTCGAAAATTGGTATCACTTGGTGGCCGATACAGGATACAGATGAACCTTGTGGTTTGTTGAGTCGTTATTTTTAACCACATAACATCAAAGTTTTGGGGGCTCCAGAGCTTCTTCTCGTTGACAAGAGAGGTCGCTTCTGACAAAAAGACAGATTCCAAAGTTACGCCTAAATCGGGAATAGAAGTCGTACCCAGGATAAAGATAGTTGACCGTGCTGGTCGATGGACTGACCTTGGTTTCACATAGAGCGAGTACATGAGGTTTATCTGATTGCAGGTGTTGATGCACTGAATTTATGTTCGAGTTTATACCTCGTATGTTGCAAAAATCTATCTTAAAATTATGATGTCTGTAAGTCGACGCCTCCGAACCAGCCCCTACCCGGAGATCCGAACGGGGGGCCATTCTACCTTCGGAACTTCTTGCATCCAGGCGCCTCATCATGCTCTTTGGTCCCACCGTGGTTAATGTGGAATTTTCCTGCTCTGTCACATGTTTATCTTTGCCTTCTTTGGCTTTGATCCAGGGGGTGTTATTATTGGGTAGTTTGGGTTCTGACCAGATACTTTTCCAATGATCTGCGAGTTCTTGTTTGTTTGATGGTTCGGTCACCGCTGTCTGTTTGCTGTGCATAGTTTTCCGGTAGAACTGTGTTTGGCTTCTTCGGAAGAGGTTGTTGGTATCTTTCCTCTCATTTGGTTCTTTGTATCTACGAAGTCTTGCGGCATATACGGATAATTTTTCTTTCAGAGTATCCAGGATTTCTGGCAGTATTCTGTCGGGAGACCCGGACTTGATCTTGTTTATACTCTGCGTGACTCGTTTGGACACGTTCCCGTTGATAAACTGGGTAAGGTGTCCTAGATATCTCCTGATGTTGTTGATTTGGTTTTCTATTCTTATTTGCCGTTTGAATTTTGGTTTTGTGCTGTTGGGATTTCTTTGTCGTTGCGGGAGTTTTTGATTAAATACTTCGTCGGTTGCGTTTGGGATTGATGGTGGTGGGTCTAGGGTATCATCATGATTGACTATTTAGAAAAGGGTAATACAGTCACTAGCTCTTATTACGCAACGTTATTGGACCTTTTGCAGAGTGAGTTGAAGCAGTTGAAGAGACCAAGATTAGCATCAAGACAATGCTCCTGCTCACATATCGGCCATTGCAACAGCAAAAGGGCACGAGCTGAGCTTCGAAATTGTTCTCCACTCATCCCATTCTCCAGATTTGGCCGCAAGTGCCTTTTTTTTTCATTTCCTGGCATCAAAAATTAGCTTAGAGGAAACCATTTTTGTCGAATGAAAAGGTTATCTCTGCTGTAAACAAGAATTTTTTTTTCTGAGGGAATAAAAAAATAGGACTCTCCCTGGATTTAATGTATTTAGCTCAATGGGGATTATGTTGAGAAATAAATTTTTGTTTTTGCAAAAAATGTTATGTACCTTATTTTTTACAAAAGTTTTTAATCCACCCTCGTACAGTCACCAATTTAAAGTTCTTAACGAGACTTGCATGTGTGCTTGCACAGCTTTGTTGAATTAATTTTGGAAGTATTGAAGATTGGTTTGAAGGCACACTGTGTTCATAGAATTGACAGCGATGACACTCGATAGATACGAGTTCTATCTTGACTAAATAAAAGTGATGAATTTAAGAAGCACTACCTGAACAAAAGTTTTAACTAGCTAAATAAGATGCACCGTTTTATTATTTTGATGGTAGTACAACCTAGATTAGCTAAGTCGGACCCATCACGCGTCCAGTGTTCCCCTGATTACAACATACGAATATTTTTTCAATAGTAACTTGAAACAGTTTTACAGAATATTGTTTGTATTATACACATTATTACATATTTTCTTGTATTCAATAGACGTTGTAAGGTGTTGGTTTAGCCTCTCTGTGACTATATTCAATCTTATCAGACTTACAGTATGTCACTACACAACAGTTATCCTCACTCCACCCAACACTTTATTCTAACAAGCGATGCACATATCGATATCCATGATAGCATCATCGGGAGCAGCGAATGACAGTCGATCATCATAATAATGGGGTTAAGTCAGTCATAGCAGGGTATATTGTGACAGCCGGGTCTTAGGAGTTATTGTTATGGATTGACTTTGGGATAAGTTTTTATTTTTCGATTTAAATCCTTGCTGAAGTTAATGAGCAAGTTTGGAAATTAGCATTGGTTAGTTTAATCTATTGTTTAAATTTTCAGTGGACTTTTTCCTTCAGTGTACAGGGTGAGTCAACGATAGAGTAAAGTTCATTATCTCATTTGTTTCGGGAATGACGAGAAAATGTTAAATACAATAGTTTTAGGGAATATTAAGGTGTACAGTTTAAAATTATTTTTTGAGTATACAGGGTACTTCAAAAAAGTGTGGCCGATATACCATATGTTTTTTTTTAAATGGATCATCCTATTTTCTAATTTATTTTTGAATTTTGTGTAAACTTTTATAACTTTTTTATTAATAATTATAATAGTCAATACCTAAACCTAGTAGTTTTTCTAATATTTCATTTTTTTTTAAATACTAGTTTTCAGTTTTGTAAAATATTGCCAGTAGCACCTTTGTTTCTGAAGGTGGAATACTCAAAATTGGTACGAGCATTCTATAGAGGAGGAAAAAAAAGGTATATGTAAAGAAATTTCAATTAGATTGTACAGAGTGTTCAAAATAAATTTATGCATTTCGACTATTTTAAATTGAAAAAACTTAAATTTTTTTAAATGGCACAACCTGTATATTATTATTTTTTCTGATAGATTTTACTAAATCCTCCAACTTTGATTAGGTCATGTTATATATCTTTTTTCTAATAGTTTTTTGATTAATTTTGAATTTTTCAATTTTTACCCTTGTTTTTAATACACTTAACGCTATTGTGAAAACATAAACAAATAGTTATATATATATATATATATATATATATATATATATATATATATATATATATATATATATATATATATAGTAATAATAATTTGAATTTAGTTTAACTTATCTAATAATTAATTATTATGACGTAGTAAATGTTCAAAAATATGCCTATCTACTTGAATACAGATGTTTAGTCGTTTTATTATATTTTCCTTCACTTTCCTTAGCATAAACGGCGTTATTGTCCTGCACGTATCCTATTTTTCATATCTACTGGTGTTGTAAGGGGATTCACATAAACACGATCTTTAATGTAGGCTTACAAAAAGGAGTCTAAAGGTATTAAGTCGCATGATCGAGGTGGCCAATGAATGAATCCATCCCTATCGATCCATTTTTGTGAGTAACGATCGTTTAAAAAATCTCAAACTTCCCGGTGGTAATGAGCAGGAGCTCCGTCTTGCTGAATCTACATTTGTTCCCTTTCAAAGTTATCAACTTCTTCAAGAAGCTGGGGTAATTCGTTTTGAAAAAAATTTAGATATCTAGACCCGTTGAGCGGTTCGCGGAAAAAATATAGACCTATAATTAAAACTTAACATTCCACACCATACATTAAGCGACCAATGGTTTTGGTTTTGAACTTCCCGGACCCAAAATGGATTAACTGTTGAATAATAATGCACATTATGGCTGTTAATTGCTCCGTTACTGCGAAAAGTAGCTTCATTAGGAAACATTATTTTGGATAAAAAATTTTGGTCGGCCTCTATTGCTCCATTCATGGTGGCACAAAAGTTTACTCGTCGTTTAAAATCACGGTCTTGAAGTTTTTGGTGTAGTTCCATATGAAAGGGATGATACTAGTATTTTTTCGTGGTGAGATTAGCCATAGATTGAAATGTGTCAGATAAGTCAGCTAGTTGACGGCTGTTGACCTGGGTATTATCTTCAACATGAAGTAAAATCTCTGTTTCTTTTTCCTCACTGGTAGCATTCTGGTTTACTACTTTCCGTTTCGTATACTCAACGCTACCACTACCATCAAACCGTTGCATTAAGCGCTGAAAACATTTTCTAGTTGGTATACGTCTATTAGGGTACTTCACTCCGTAAAGCCTTTCTGCAAAAAGACAATTTTTTGCCGCTTCGCCCAGTATATAAACCATATCAATTAATTCATTTATAGGAAAATCTATAACTATTACCTTTATACGTCACTTACTACAACAAATTAAACTATTTTTACTTGCTTAGTAGACATGCCAAAATTTGACAATACGTACATTTTTGTTTTGTCTTGGCAACTATGATGTTATAACGTAAGTGTATTAAACACAAGGGTAAAAATTGAAAAATTCAAAATAAATCGAAAACTATTAGAAATAGGTCTGTGACATACTTAATAAAAGTTGGAGCGTTTTGTAAAATCTATCAGAAAAAATAATAATATACAGAAGAGAGATAATAAACTTTACTCTATCGTTGACTCATCCTGTACAAATGTCTCCATTGACGACTACGTCGTACTTTCTTACTTTTCCAATTAGATCTTAGATTGCGTTCGTTTAAAATTGTTTGATTTTGGTTGGTAATTTACTGTTTCTTTTAGACAGAATAGTATTTTTTGACGGATCTTTTATTTACTCAATAACTTGGACGAACATGGAAGGTCTCCTACATCTGCCTTTAATCGCTCTGGCTTAGTTATGGCACTATTGGCAATGAAAATAACAACATAACTCACTTCAAGGCATGCAGATGACATAAGTATAGATAGTCGAAGAAGTTATTAGTTTTCATATTTACGAAGTTACAGTGATACTTTTTTAAGATTTTCCATCATCACGATATATCAGGTTTGTACAACGTGATCCGGATAAAAGATAATTTGAACATCTTCGTCATATTTAAAGATATCAGAAGTTGAAGGTTTGCATCTTATTTTTTTTTTTTTTGGATTTACACAGAACGTAATAACAACTGTGACAAAATAAACTTTTTAAAAATTAATATCAGATATATCAGTTATACTATAGAATACTATAGCCGAAATCAAAGTTATTACATACAATACGATTTATATAAAAGGCATTGTCTATAAGCGTGTTTTAAACGTCGTATATCAGTTGCTGCAGCGAAAAATGTAGAACTGAAATATAATAGTTTCTACTCAATTTCACATAAACATGTCATTACTTCTTTATCTGACCGCTGGTTGCTACATACATGAGTTACTAATGTACTTTCAAAAAGTTTTATCAGACCTTTGTAGAGAGCTAATATTACCATTTCTCGAAATAATTACTCCAGAAAACTCTTCTTGGGATATTAAAACATTGGGGCGAGATGTGTAATACCGTCTTGTTTAAAAAAAAAAAAACATTATTTATGTCAACACTCACCAGTTTACAACAGAAATGTTCTATTCTTATATTACTGCAGGGCTCGCCATTAACATTAACGTAATTTTAATATTCGTTTTCAGAAAAATAATGGTCTATCATTCCGTGAACCGTACAACAGTTACTTTCCTGGAATAGTGAGGAAATTTATAAATCATTTTCAGCAGCCTAAATTCTGCCATTGTGTCTCTTAACGAATGCATAAAATTAAGTTTTATACGAGAGAAATATTCTTTCTAAAATTCTGAATAAGTATTTAACTGCAAGATCCCTACGCAAACAATGATCGGCTGGCGGCACTTCTTAAGTCAGTGGCAATTCATAATTCTTCTGATGAATATCGTGATGCAAAGTTTTTCATGTAGTCTTCTCAAGAAGGCTGGGTTCTTCACAACAACATAGAACAGAGTAGATCGGATATAATCCGCCAAACGGCAGGTTCTACCACCTACAGATGTTGGTTAATCTACCACTTGGCGTGTCATTTCCAATTTCTCAAAGGTAAATAGAGTGCTTAGTTGGTCGATTATGAGCACCATATAATTTTTATAATATATTAAACGTCTATAGAAACGAACACACATTTTAAAAGTAAATTCTAGATTCTAAGCGTTGCTAAATTGTGTGTTTTGATAACTTACCAAAGGGTACTGAGCACAGTGGGTACAGTTTGACTTTGACATTTCCATTGCCACTTTTAAAATTTCAAACTGCTCGTATGTTAAATCTGTTAAAACTGCATGCCAGGATTCAGCTAGATAAAACCTTGTTTTTTTTATTACATCAGTATAACCGAGAAAATATATCTTTCTACTGTTCTCGTTATTATGTTCCTATCTCTATAATATAGCCATAGTACATCAACTGATAATGTATAAACTCAACATTGAATTGTCGAATAAAATATTCGTATTGACCTGCCACATCACCCCAAAATGAAAGGTGTTAATTTCATCCCTTGGGGGATGTTAATCACAAAATTAAATAGCGAACGCGACAAAAGCGAAATTTCTCGTTGAAAGTAACCAACAATTTACACGGTATTTAGATATTCGCTGACGCAGCGGGGCGTTTCTGAAAAAATTGGCTGCTTGAAAAATTTAAATACGTTACATACGCGGTACATTTGGTTTTCTTCCGGAATTTTTCCTTTTATTTTTCGTGTTTATGGTTTATTTTAGGTTGTTTATGATGCCACACAGGTTTGTAGAAGACAGTAAAGCGAAAAGAGTAATGAAATTAATATAAAAATTAAATATATGAATATATATATATATATATATATATATATATATATATATATATATATATATATATATATATATATATATATATATATATATATATATATATATATATATATATATATATATATATATATATATATATATATATATATATATATATATATATATATATATATATATATATATATATATATATATATATATATATATATATATATATATATATATATATATATATATATATATATATATATATATATATATATATATATATATATATATATATATATATGTTATAATAGATTTTTACGGATGGTGGAATGTAATACATCAAAATTCCGGGTTTCAATCAGTTTTTTTTTTGACATTTCGTTAAAATCTCATTTGTCATTTTCAAGTGCTCTTGCTGCTGCTGCTACTCGATACTGTGATTTTGCTGCTGCTGTCGCTCGAAGCTAATCCAGTTAGCTTCGAGCGGTAGCGAGCTTAGAGTTAGCTTCGAGCGGCAGCAGCAGCAAGATCACAGTATCGAGTAGCAGCAGCAGCAAGAGCACTTGAAAATGCCAAATGAGATATTGGCGAAAGCATCGTTAGCTTACCCTAATATTTTTATTTCATCTTTGTCTTGCCTTATTATCTTATCCATTATTAGGCTATTGATATATTTCGAGACTAGCATAGAAAAAATAAACAAATCTCAAAAACAAAAAGTGTAAGAACTTTATTCACTTACTGCAACTAATACAAAGTAACTCTAGACCTTGCAAAGAAATTATTTTGTCTTAGTTAAGAAACCAGTATTCGACAAAATTTATAACTAGTAGTAATATATTAAAGAAATTTGTGCCCTTTTAAATATTTTTTCAGTTTTGGGAACAAGTAATAGTCCGTGGTAGCTGAATTCGGGGAATAGGGGAATAATTAATGCTGCATTGTCTTGCAAAAACAGCATCTATTTAGACACTTTTTCTTGGCATTTTTCCATAATTTTTGGGAAACTTTAGTTAATAATGAAGAATAATTGTAGTAATTCTCCAGTTACTGTTTTGTCGGGTTCCAAGTAATCTTTTATGTAAATTATCCTCTTCCCAAAAAAAACGGAAGCAATAACTTTTACTGCTGATTTCTGTAAGCGAAACTTTTTCAGATGAGTTAAACTAGCATGTTTCCACTCCTCTAATTGTTCCTTTGTCTCTCTCTTATCCTCCGATCCAAGAAGTTGAATATGTTCCGTTCAAAACGGCTACAAACAACTTAAATGTTGTGACTTTCAGTCATTTTTCGGATCCATTGAGTTAATAATGTTTTCATACCCCAGTCAGAATGGATAACATGAAAACCATGTTCTTATGGATTGTTCGGAGTCAGCCGATTTTCCAAAATCATTTCATACAGAAGCTCAACATTCTCTCGGGTAGATAAAGAAGGGTTTTTAGCACTGTGTTCTTTACTGATGTTGGCTCTTTCTCTCTTAAAATCTACTGCCCAATTTTTGATAGGGGCGTAAAAATGATATTGTCCTTTCCTTGCAAAAAGGAGTGCTTTATCTTCGATCGATATTTGATTTTACTAACTTCATAAATTTTGTAGCTTATATCTTCCTCAAAAATTTACTACGAGGCTGGTTTGAAAAGTCCGTGCAAAGTCCGAGAGATGGCACCACCGGCGCGTATCGAGGTCATGTTTAGTTAGTAGCATCTCTTGAATGAACGCACACCAAGTTTCAGCCATATTGGTCTATTTCTTTGTGTTTGGCATTCGTGTGAATCAAGGAAGTCGAGTGATTTTCAAGAAATGGACGAAAAAGAATTTCGTGTGGTGATTAAACATTACTTTATGAAAGGCAAAACGCCTCAGGAGACTAAAGAGAAGCTTGATAAACATTATGGTGACTCTGCACCTTCGATTAGAATAGTTTATAAGTGGTTTCAAAATTTTCGGAGTGGCCATATGGGCACAAGTGACGCTGAACGTTCTGGACGGCCTGTGGAGGTTACGACTCCAGAAATCATTGATCAAATCCATGATATGGTGATGGATGACAGAAGAGTTAAGGTGCGTGAGATTGCTAGTGCTGTGGGCATCTCGACTGAACGGGTACATAATATTTTGCATAAACATTTGGACATGAGAAAGCTATCCGCAAGATGGGTGCCGCGATTGCTCACGCTTGACCAAAAACGGAATCGTGTGAAGTGTTGCAAGGATGGTTTGCAGCTGTTCCAGAAGAATCCGGAGGACTTTAAGCGTCGTTTCGTCACTGTGGATGAAACATGGATACATTACTATACTCCTGAGACCAAACAACAATCTAAACAATGGGTTACCAAGGGGGAATCTGTACCAAAAAAGGCGAAGACCGTTCCTTCGGCCGGAAAGGTTATGGCGACTGTCTTTTGGGATTCGCAAGGGATAATCCTGATCGACTATCTGGAAAATGGTAAAACTATTACAGGTGAATATTATTCATCGTTATTGGACCGTTTGAAAACCGAGCTGCAAGAAAAACGCCCGCGATTGGCCCACAAGAAAGTCCTTTTCCATCACGACAACGCACCAGCACACACCTCAGCAGTTGTGGTCGCAAAATTAATGGAAATAGGATTCCAACTCGTTTCACCTCCCCCCTATTCTCCAGACTTGGCTCCCTCGGACTACTATTTGTTCCCCAATTTGAAGAAATGGCTGGCGGGACAAAGATTTTATTCAAACGAGGAGGTGATTGCAGACACTAATGGATATTTTGCAGACTTGGACAAATCCTATTATTCGGAAGGGATCAACAAACTAGAACATCGTTGGACGAAGTGTATAAGCCTAAAAGGAGACTATGTCGAAAAATAAAAAAGGTTTACCCCAAACACATAAGTAGTTTTTTTTTTTGCACGGACTTTTAAAACCAGCCTCGTATAATAGCATAATAAAATCTGGAACACCAAACTTTGTGAACGTGTTTATTAAATGTTAAAACTACTGTCCATAGCAACCACATTTGTTTTTTAGAAACGGAAGTGCCCATGGAGTACTCTTGGCGAATTCCTTATCTTCGACGATATTTTTTGAATAAATACTTTTGATGATACTGTGAGGCCCGTGTTTTCCATAAAAGAAATCTATTAGTAAAAATCAATAATTCAATATTATTTTTTTATAATACTTAAAACAGAGAGCTGTAAATTTTTAATTCCATAATATTAATTAAGGAATCAATTTTATGGGAAAATATTGTGAAATTTTAAATATATTTTTCACCTCCTCTTTCAGGGCTCTTTGGAAGGAATTGCTCTGAACTGTGTTACCTACCAGCTAAAAGCTGTTGCTACTCAAGATCAACATCAACCGCTACTTCCGCACACGCGTCAATCTTCAAGTAATTACTTTTATTCTAAACCCATAAAACACAAGTGTAATGCTTATGTGTATAACATCGTTAGCTTATTCACTGTGATATTAACCTACACCTACATAATACTCACGCTAAAATCGAACAACCAATATAACCAATAAAGATATAAAACCTAAATTTATATTCACTTAATATTCACTTAGACGTGATTTATGAAACATTACTCTCTCTACTGCAATTTAATTTCGTCGCTGCATTCATATATCGGAAGATATGGGAATATTACCGGGAAGAGCAATTTACGAGTACAATGGCATTTAATTAATGTGTAAGATGATGTAACACTCATATAATGAAAACGTGAATTTTGCAAATTCATATTTAATTACATAAAAAAATTCAATTCTAAAAGTGGTTAATATTTTAAAGCTTTTCTGGGAATGAAAACTCTCCCTGTTTTATTCACAAAACTGACCTAATTTAGCAATTAGTGGGCTAAATTGATAAGAGTAAGTAAACTAAAGTTGTTGAGCTCTGACAAGAAAATTTGTGTTTACAATTAAATCGATAAAAATCGAATATTATGTTTATTAATTCTAATAGATTAAAAAGAGTATTGCATTTCCTACCTGTTCCGAGGCATTAAGTCTCGATTATTTTCTCATAAAAATTAGCAAAGTAATTTAACGAATACTTTCGCAAACACGCAGTTTTAAGATAAATATTGAATTTGACTTTCTTATACTAAAAAACAACTTAATCCAAACATTAGAAGCCATCCATCTACTCACTTATAAAATATACTGGTGTTAATAAAAAATTAAGTAGAGTAAAGGTTTCCATTTAAAGTTGGAAATAATAAAAAAATAAAATAATTTTTATATTTATGGATTTCAAGGACCATAAAATGATTTTGTATACTAACATATATATGTATCCACCTCTCTAATTCCTTTCATCAGTTCTACAACTCCATATATGTTTTACTATAAATAATTATGATGAAGTTTTGTATGGGGTGTGTGTCGATAAATTCTATATGGTTTTAACAGTAATATCTTAATTTTTCCTGGATATTTGTTAAGATGATAAGCAAATTTAATTATTTACAATAAAACTTGCAAGGAATAAAAGGGACGGGAGAGGAGGCTAAATATGTTGTTTCGTATATATCGTGTAAGACAGGGGTGCTCAAACGGTCGATCCCGATCGACAAATCGATCGCGAGTGCTTTTTGAGTCTATCTCGAGAAAAAAATTCCGATATAGAACTATTCACAGATTTTGTTTTAGGTAACTAAAACAAAATGTAATGAATAAACTACTAAAATTTATTCGATCTACAATTAGGCCAGAATAACCCCCTCATTACTTTCTTTTATCGTAATAACCCCCTGCTAGCGGCAAAAGGCGGCTTTATCAAAGGAACGCGCGGTACTTGTCAAAGAAAAGCCGCGTTTTTGATTCCCGCCGATTTTTCTAGAAACTTCGGGAGGCGTGTTTGACGGGAACATTCGAGACTTCGTTCGCGCCGATATAAATGTTGCGCCTGCAGGAATAGGAGTCAGTCTGAGTTGTAACTTGAAGGCGATACATCGATACAAAGTTTATTAATAAATAGTCCAAAATAAGTGCGGCGAAGAAAAGTAAAACTTATCATTTTAATAACGATTGGGAGGAAGAATTTTTCTTTTGTATGGTAAAGGATAAGTGCATTTGTCTCATTTGCCGTGCGTCAGTTGCAATACCTAAGCGTGGGAACTTAGAGAGGCATCATAAGACGGTTCATAAAAACTATGAAAAGGATTTTCCGTCACAGAGTGAATTAAGAAAACGAAAAGTACGTGATTTGATAACTTGTTTGAAAAAAGAACAAACCATGTTCACAAGGCCAGCCAAACAATCAAAAGCTGCAACGATCGCGTCATTTAAATTATCTCATATATTGGCGAAACACAAGAAACCATGTGATGATGGATTGGTTGTGAAGGAAGCATTTATTGAAGCGGGTGAGACTTTATTTGGAGATTTTAAAAATAAAACAGAGATTATGTCTGCTATTAGAGAACTTCAGTTATCTCGTCCGACTGTCACAAGACGTGTTGAAGTCATGAGTCAGGACATGGCAGATAAACTAAAACATGATATCATGGAATGTACTTACTTTTCTTTATAGCTCGACGAATCCACCGATATGACAGACACTGCCCAGCTGTGTATTTTTATTCGAATGGTATTCAATGACATGTCGGCTAAGGAAGAGTTTTTGACAATGATTCCTCTGAAAGGAAAGACCCGTGGCGAAGATATATATGACGTTTTTCTTCAATTTTGTAACAAACTACAAGCTACCAATATATAAACTAGTGTGCATTACAACCGATGAAGCACCAGCAATGACTAGAAACAAAAACGGTTTTGTGGCATTGTGTCGAGCTAATGATGATTTCCCTTCATTTTTCTCCTTCCATTGCATTATACATCAACAAGTTTTGTGTTCAAAAGTTCTAAACATGGAGGAGATTATGGGCATTGCAATAAAAATTGTGAATTCTATCCATGCACGTAGCTTGCAACGACGGCTCTTTAAATTGCAGTTAGAAGATAGTGAGTCAGCTGAACACACTGATTTAGTTCTTCACACGGACGTCAGGTGGTTGAGTCGCGGAAAATTCCTAGAAAGATTTCAAGAAATAACAGCTTTTCTGGACGAAAGAGGTGATGACACTCAGATGCTGAAAAACGGAAAATGGCTGACTGATTTGGCATTTTTGACAGACATCACAATGCATTTATACACCATTAATTTGGAGCTTCAAGGTAAAGGAAAAACTATTATTGAGATGATTAGCGCAATAAACGCATTCAAAAGTAAATTGCAACTTATGATAGATCAACTGAAAAGAAAGGATCTGACAAATTTTCCGTCTTTGAAAGCAAGCATTCCTCAGTTGAATTATGATATTTATGAGGCAGAATTATCAAATATTTTGGGCCAATTCGAAATACGTTTTTATGATTTCAGTAAATTGGCAAATATCGCCTCATTTATGAGTTATCCTTTTTCGTGTAAAAACATTGAGGAATTAGCTACTGAAATAGCAAGTCAGTTTAACATGGACTCATGTTCTGTTGAAGATGAGTTAGTGCAGATTATATCAGATATATATCTCAAAGCCACAGCATCTGATACAGAATTCTGGTGTTTTATATCTGAAGATAAATATCCGAATCTAAGGCAAATCGCCCTTCAACTGACGGCAATGTTTGGGTCAACTTACTTGTGCAAGTCTGCATATTCTGAAATGAAGATAATTAAGTCAAAATATCGCAATCGACTAACTGATGAACATATGTCTTCATGCTTGCGATTAGCACTCGGTAATTACGTACGTATACTTATGAAAAGTATGCTGAGGACATGCAGTGCCACGCTTCAACATCCAAAGTCACTCTTTAGTTAAGTTTAGACATTAGAACTCGTTTGTTTTGTAAGAACCGTAATTTTGAATTTTTTCATTGACATTTTAGAGCAGACCTACACTTACTTACATTGACTAAAAAAATGCATATTGTGCGGAAAACTAATATCTATGTCACGATACACCCTACCTAGACGACAATCCTGCATCACACTTACTTGCAGCCTCTCAGAATCGATCGATCGTAGTCTAACAAGATTGAGGTAGATCGCCAGCAGTTCAAGTTTGAGCACCCCTGGTGTAAGATCTCCATTAGAGAGTTCTTGGAGTCGAGAATTAAAATATTTTTTCATGACTTTTACAAAGCAAATATTTTTAGTTAAGATAATAAACACATTTTTTTTTTCCCATATCATTTCTAGAAAATCTACAAGGGATTAAAGAAGTGGGATCTTACCTCCTTCACTCCTTATGTATATATATATATATATATATATATATATATAATATATATATATATATATATAACATATATATATATATATATATATATATATATATATATATATATATATATATATATATATATATATATATATATATACAGTCCCTGGCCAAATTATTAGACGCACTGTATTTTTTTTAGTAATTTTATGTTTCTTAAGAGTTTTTTATGCAATAATGGTATATTTAAACTACAATATTATTGATTTTTATTTAAAAGAATTGTTGTAGACTACATATTTGTATTTATTTTTAACATATGGCAACACTGTGTTGACAAAGTGATACATGAACGTAAACAAGTACAAACCTGTATCAGTCGCGATCGGAATCGAGTCAGGTACGGACGTGTTTCTGTCGCTTTATGGACTGTGATTGTTTGTTTAACAGTTTTATACTACTCAGTTATTAGTTTATTTTGTATGCAGTGTTTTAAAAAAGTAATTGGACTATTTTCATTATGGGTAGAAAAGGCGATCTTTCACCACGTAAAAAAGCTGAAGTGAAGGCCCTTGTGATTGCGAAAACATTTACAAACCGGAAATATCACGAAGATTGGAGGTTTCTGAAGCTAGTGTACGACGCATAAAAAAGAAAATTGAGTCAGGGAAGGAATTAAGCCCGAAAAGAAAGAGAGATGCGGTAGAAAACCAATTTTCACTCCACGGGCAGAGAGATGTTTGAAGAAAATTTGTGTAGAAAACAGATTTGCTACCACAAAGGTAATAAAATCACAACTCCAGGATGCTAGCGTAAATGCTTCTGAGCGCACTATTCGAAGAAAATTGAAAGAATTAGATTTTAAGGCCTGTCGCCCCGCCAGGAAGCCCAAGTTAACAGCTGCAATGAAAGCAAAGCGCCTGAAGTGGGCCAAACAATGGCAAGACAAAGATGTGGACTTCTGGAGATCGGTAAGATACAGCAATTTAATTAATAATTGATACATTATTATCATTTTCAGTTAAATAAAGCAAATAAACATGGAAGTTTATATATTTTTCCTATTTTTGACAGGTCTGCTTCAGTGACGAAAGCACATTCGAAATTTTGCAGAATAAAGCTCAGTATGTGCGTCGTCGTCATGGAGAAAAGTTTCATCCTGATTGTGTCGTCCCGACGGTGAAACATCCCACCAAAGTGATGATTTGGTCAGTCATCAGCGGCAAGGGCACTGGACGTCTGTACGTCGTCAAAGGAATAATGAGGCAAGATCAGTACAAAGAAGTATTACAAAATCGGTTGATTCCGCAGCTCAGAGAATGGTTTCCAAATGGGGAACCATTCACTTTCATGCAAGATGGAGCTCCCTGCCACACTGCTCGGTCTGTTAAAGCTTTTTTGGCAGAAAAAAATATCCCTCTGTTGGATTGGCCGGGTAATAGCCCTGATATGAACCCATTGAAAATGTGTGGGAGCTGATGAAAAGAGAAGTGGCTAAAGATGTGATTACCAACAAAACCCAGCTCCTAGAAAAGATTATTCATGTGTGGAATCATCATCCTCAAATGCAGGAGACAGTACAATCTTGCATTGATAACATGCCGCACAGAATTAAAGCTTTGATAGCGGCTAAAGGTGGCTCAACTAAATATTGACTTTTACTAACATTAATTTCACTTTTCTTTAAAACTTAATAAACTTATGCTTTTCTAAATTAATGCTGTTTTATTTATGTCAAATAAATAGGTAATTGATTGGATAATATAAAAATAAAAAACAAATCAATTTAAAATAATAAAACAGTACAATATCACTCGGTAATTAATATTTTACATGAAATCTTGCAGTGCGTCTAATAATTTGGTCAGGGACTGTATATATATATATATATATATATATATATATATATATATATATATATATATATATATATATATATATATATATATATATATATATATATATATATATATATATATATATATATATATATATATATATGTATGTATATATATATATATATATATATATATATATATATATATATATATATATATATATATATATATATATGTATATATATATATATATATATATATATATATATATATATATATATATATATATATATATATATATATAGCACGTGGGCTGAAAAGTTTTTGATCTAGCTAATTAAAACATATTTTTTTTCAAAATTCAAGAGCGATGGAATCAGTCCAACCCTTTTCTAATATTTCTATACCTTTCTTGCAGAAAGATTTGTCTTTGCCTTTATTCACTGGAGCCAAATCTATATCCCGTGAGCATTTTTTTGAGGTCTGCGAATAGATAATAGTCGCTGGGGGCCAAATATGGAGAATACGGTGGATGAGGAAGCAATTCGTGCAATTTTGCCATCGTAACCATTGACTTGTGACACGATGCATTGTCTTGATTAAAGAGCAGATTTTTCTTGTTCATTTGAGGCCGTTTTTTTTGCTATTTCTGCCTTTAAACGCACCAATAACTTCATAATATTCACTATTAATGGTTTTTTTCCCTTCTCAGCATAGTCGAAGAAAATTATTCCATGCGCATCCCAAAATACAGAGGCTAAAACCTTCCCAGCCGACTGTTTTGTCTTTGGTCACTTCAGGCGGCTTTCACTAGCTGCTGTTCACTCAGCTGACTGCTGATTTGATTCCAGTGTGTAGCGGTGGATCCATGTTTCATCCATTGTCACATATTGCATGGAAAAATCCTTTTCATTGTGCTTAAACAGGTTCAAACAGCGCTCAGAATCATCAACACTTTGTTGTTTTTGGTCCACTGCACTGTGTGCAAACGCGGTACCCATTTCGAACAGAGCTTTCTCATGCCCAAATATTCATGCAAAATATGACTAACACGTTCTTTTGATATCTTTAGGGTCTCAGCTATCTCACGCAATTTCACTTTACGCTCATCCAAAACAATTTTGTGGAATTTTTAAATATTTTCCGGTGTAACCACCTCGTTTGGGCGTCCAGAACGCTCAGCATCACTTGTAACTGTGCAATCGCATTTAGATTCAGCATACCAGTAAATGATGAGTGACTTTCCAGGGGCAGAGTCACCATAACACTTATCAAGCCATTGCTTTGACTTGAACGGTATTTTTTCCCATCGAAAAACAGTGTTAAATCTACAATTCGATTTTTTCCATTGTTTTGAAAATATCAAAAGTAGCGTGACTAAAACCATTGTAACTTGTAAACTAATCATCGAAATGTCATGAAATTTTTACACGTATCGTTTGAATATTGGTATATTCAATATATATATATATATATATATATATATATATATATATATATATATATATATATATATGTATGTGTGTGTGTGTGTGTGTAATTACATCTTTGGTTAGGACAATGGATAAATTTTAACCCTAATTAATTACAGTTAATTTTGTGTGAAATGGGGAAAGGCATTAGAAAGGGTGATTGGTTACTGGAGTCAGAAAATCCAAGCATTATTTTATTAGTGTTCCGCACAGAACACTTATAAGATCACTTCGATGTCTGTCCGTCTGTCTGTCTGTCACACCCGATTTTCTCCGAAACTATTTTCCATAGGAAGTTGAAATTTGGCACTAATATAGGAATTGATAGCTCCGTCAGAATCGTGTAGTTTTGAAAGTTAAATTTTAACTTAAAGGGTTAGTTTTCAGGAGTAAAATCGGAAGCGAAAAAAAATTACCAGGTCATCGAGTGGGGTGTTAAATGAAAGCTTGTGAAAACACGAGTTCAAAAATATATATAATGTAATACTTGTGCACACTTTTCTTTATTTTATTTTTAAAAAAATTGCCAAAAATCGCTGTCCCTTCCCTTTATCTCAAAAAGTACTGCTCAAAAAATTAAATAAAAAACTCTGGAATATTTTCCACAGAGTGTAAATTGAACGAATATTATTACGACTGCATTAACTTTAATAGTTCATCTGGTATATAGAAGAAAAAACAAAAAATTCAAGGTCGTCAGTTTTTAACAAGGATCGGAAACAAACTTTGTTGAAAACTTATTTGGGATGTGTTTTGTGAAGTCATTCATTATTTTATGCTTCCGTAACAAAAATTTTATTTTAAGGCAATCAACCTACGGAAAACTAATTGCGCAAGTCAGACTGAATAATAAAAAATAACCGGCTAAGTAGCCGGTTACTTTTTATTATTCTTGATATTGCCTAGGATATAGGGTGAAAGAGGTAGGGGTTGTTAAATATTGCAGAAGGGTTTTTTCGGTTTTGGAGTGAATTTGAATTGACAAAGTTAAAGCATAAATATATAATACGTTTTTTTTTTTCTGAGAATCAAGGGGTCTTCTAACAGGAAGGGGGGAGTAAAATAGGTGGAGATCGTTAAATATTGTATAGTTTTAATAATATTATGAGAATTTTTCATCGCTCTGATTAAGGTAATGGATAAAATTTTTCTCATGTAGCATGAAATCTGTAGAAACCTAATAAAAACAGTGTCTTAACTATATTTCAGAGCGGTCGGGGGTGCAACAATAATCAGTTGTAGTAAAGTGGACTTATAAAGAGGAAAAGCTTTTTTACAGACTCACAGAGAGGGGATCATATGCCTCCTGACCCTCCTAGTTAAGTAGCTCAAAAAAAAGCAAAAATTTTAACTTGTAAGTTGCTATAACGAAATATTTCTTATGTCCTAGTTCGTATGTCATATCTTTATATACTACAGTATATAACTTTAGCGACCGCCATTCTTAAAGAGTTGACATGATTAATTTTTTTAGTTATGTACTATTAGTTTTACATTTGACCTGATTGGTATAATATATGTTACATCTATATTACAATATTGTATTCTTAGTAGGTCTCTGTTTTTTGTTAATATTGCTCCATAGATTTTGAGTCTATAATTTAGCAAGAATAGCAGCAGAGTGAAAGGGATGAGGTAGTGATTAGAGAGCAGCTTTAGATGTCGTAATATTCGTTAGATTCAGGATTTTTGGAGTCCAAAATATGAAAATAATAATATTTTTCATTATTTTCTAGTTTTTTAGAAGCATTTATCGTTTTTTTTATTGATATATCACTATAAAGTAATTATTATGTATAAAACCGAGTTATAATATTTGTATATATATTATTGTAGTGAAAAAGTCACATTCAGTATTTATTGAAGAAATGCGTGTTAACAAGAGAAGTACTGGGTAAATCGGTTTACCATTTTTTTTCTTTGTTAAAAATGGGAACCGTGACTACTGCTTTATGAGCTATTTTATTATTTCTTTCCTGAAATGCCTTATTATATGTGCAAGAAAGACCGTTTGTTTTGATGAACGTTCGAAAAAAGAATTCCAAACAGAAAGAAGACGATTGACTATTGTATTAAAGTTAGTAATTAAAATGCGTTAAATGCTTCAAGAAACATAAAAGTATGAGGACGTGTCCCGTGCTCTAGTTTACAAATGGTTTGAGTGATTTGAGTGTTATCGGGAGATGACTGAGGTAGAGAAAAGTCAGATCGTACGTAAGATAAAATAAGAAAAAATTAACATTCAAAAAATGTGTAAATTGTCAGTAGCATGAATTTAGCATTCTAACATCAACTGTACAATATTTTAGTCTTCTAATAGCTTAAACTTTCTTGAAACTGTCATTACTAGCGACGAAATGTGGTTCGCTGGTACTTTGTGAGACAGTTTTTAAATAATTGCGTTGCATTCGATGACGTTTTTGCCGATAAAAGGATAGCGATTTAACATCGTAAAAAATATTGGAGCGACAGTGACCACATTGGCATGATATAGGTATGTGGATGATATTTTCGCGATTTTTGATACAAAGAAAGCAAATATTGATGATTTTGTTTCCAAATTAAATAGCCGGTATGATTCCATTAAATTCACTTACGAAGTTGAGAACAAAGGACAATTGGCTTTTCTAGATATTTTAATTATTAAAATAATAATAGATTAGAATTTGATATCGATAGGAAGGACACAGTAACAGATAAATATATTCTTAATGATTCATTTCATTGCAAATAACATAAATTAGCCTCATTACATTTTTAGTTCATCGTTTGGCCACTTTCCCTCTGAATAGGCTAAACTTTAATAAAGAAAGGAAATATAACTAGAGTTAATGGTGATGACGATGACTTAGTAAATAAGCTAATAAATAGACATAAGTTTAGGTTTAATATTCAGAATTCCACCTTTTTTACACGCGAAGAAAATAACACCAAGTATGTCTCCATACCATATAAACCGAAATATAACAAGGGACTCAATAAGGTATTTAATAAAGTAGGCCTCACATTAGTCTATAAGTCATCAGACAATCTGAGGAATATCTTAGGAAATCCCAAAGATAAGATTCTTAATTCTGAGAAAAGTGGAATTTATGAAATTAGTTGTAATGATTGTGACAAAAAGTATGTTGGGTAGACTAAAAGGTCAATTAAAACACGATTTAAAGAACATTTAGCACACTTAAAATACAGTAGAACAGAAAAGTCTAGCATTGCCGAACATGCCCTTGAAGCTGATCATACTGTAACATTAGATAATCTAAGATTGATAAAAAATGTATCTGATAGGAGATTGTTGAACGCATACGAAAGTATGGAAATTATAAAATGTAAAAGTAGTTTAAATAAAGACAGAGGGCCTATTCCTTATAGTCCCCTCTACTGGTTACTTGACCGGAACTGATGGCCTTGCCTATGCTATTAGTTCCGCCTGAGTAATTCAATGGTTAGGCTAAGTATATATAAGGTAGATTTGTAGTCTAGCTTTAGTCAATCATCGCTCCTGATGAGGCTAACATGGTTAGTGAAACGCGCGTCGAGTGCAAAAATAAAGTGTTTGGTGTAGTGGTGATATATACTGAGTAGTATCATTGTGCCAAAGATTCCACATTCCCAACTTAGTGACCACAGTGTCTCAAAAGACGATATAAAAAATATATTTAACGAATCAGTTAACCGGGCGAAATGCAGTGTCTAAGCTGAGCAAGAACATAGGTAATAAATGATTTAAACTAATCTATGGTTTATTTCTTATTAAAAGATCGGTTTCTTTTTAAATCGAAAAGGTCTAGTGATAACATTAAACCGTCTAATTCACGTACAGTGATAACAGATAGCGGTTTAGTAGACAAAGCTGTCAGTAACCTTCATTTTAATTTTAAAATGAGAGAGTAAAAGACAATAGACCTATCCGGAACAGCTCCTTGGCCAAAAGTCAATCCAGTGTGATTTTTCCGTTGACTAAAGCTTATTAACTACACGTAGAGTAAAGATAGTAGGTATAGCGCTTCTACGATCATACCACGGAATATAATACAAATACTCTTTTACATCGCTTAATTCTGTCCGTCAAATTATCTTTGTATCATTTATGGGAACATCTATTGTAGTAAAAAATGCACTCGGTATTATTTTGGTGGATTGTCGAAATTAAGATTAAGCCAAGTAAATTTAGAGATAAGCGATTGTCACTGTCAGTTTATTTTGTCAATAAAATTATAAAATTTAATAAAACAATGACTATAATATTAATAAATTAGTTGATATTTTACCGTATTTTGAGATTAAAAAATGCAACTTTACTGCCTCGTTGACATTCCAGTAATCTTTATTACCTTCGTCAGCATTAAAGTGAAATGATAATAGCATTCCTGGTTAAGCTGATATTTAACAAGAATTATACAAAACTGACATGTACACAAATATTCTCACAATACACAGTAGTAAATACCAGTACGTTAATAAATCTAACTAGACAACTTTAGTAATGCTTTTAGAAATAAGAAAAATACATAATTTTGCGAGGTAACTTTAAAACTTATGTCTTATATTATATGTTTTGCTATTAAAATTGTATAACCATCCTTGTCTTTACTTCTTAATATGAAGAAATTTGTTCGGAACGTTATCGAACTGCCTATTGATCACGTTTACCCCGTATGTTGTTAGTTGCTATGTACTGTACTAATCAATAATAATTTATCCAGTCAAAATAGCCATTTCTTTGCAAAAATTCGCATAGAGCTGAAAATTAGTATAGGTCTTAAATGCACTATTACAAATAAAATATCAAAAGTCCCCACCGATCCTACGTCTGTTAAAAATTTTATTCAAGGTCAAAGGTCAAAAATATCAGTTCTTCGTATTTTTCTCGTAAACGGTAAGTGTCATCGTGAAAATAGGTCAGACAAAAGTTGTAGACCATGCAATTCTCTATAAAAATTATTCTTATACTTTTTTTCCTACGAATTACCATTCCTGGGATATCGCGAGTCCAAAAGTTGGAGAAGTCGTATTCTACATAATATGCACACATTTCCGCACCACCTATAAGGTAGTATACTTGGTGCATTTTTTTTCACGAGGTTTGCCCAGTAGGCATACTCCACGATCTATTGTGATTAAGTCTTATTAGACAGTATCCTATTGATTGAAAAAATGGTACTATTGGTAAAGAATAAAGTAGAATGGATTATTGTTGATTTTGGGAAAATTTTAGTCTGATTGATAATCTTCAAATGCTACTTCAACAGTAATGTCTTCATCTGTTTATCAATAAAATAGATAATTGTTAAACTTCCTTGTTTCTGAGTTATAATAATTTTATGGCCATAATTTAACTTTAATCTTTTCCTAATTGTTTTGTTATCTATAGCTGGATTTTTGCAAATATTTTTTAATTCTTCCAATGAAAACTGACAATCATCAGTATTTTCAATGTATGCAAATATTTCTTCCATCGCCAAGTAATAGAATCATCTTCAGGACGACCGATTTTATCCCCCGTGGTAGGCCTCAAAAAGGAATTATAACAATCATTATGGTACTTAGCCTCAGCAGCATCTAAATCATATTCATATTCAATGGGTGAAATAACAACTTTTTGCTACGTCATCAGAACGAGTCCGAGCTACCTTCAGAATAGAATCTTTAAAGGAATTGTGGCAACATGATAAATTTTACACCGAACATTTAGCGCTTTTTTCTTTTCAGCCTCTTAATTTGCTTCACTACCGCAAAATACGCAATAATTTTTAAAACAAAAAACCGACTCACTTACTCGCACTCTAGTACGAGGTGGACTAATCGTAGATGTACTGGCTTGTTCCATCTCGTGCTGTCTTTTAGCTGCAGTACACTCTTCCGAGTGTACATTTTACGACACTGCACATGGATTGTCACAGATTTCAGGTATTCAAGAAACTCATCATTTACTTCAACACTCGAATCAATCAAAGTCTTCATTCCACGATCAACAACAACAAATTCACTTTCAGTCAAAGGTTTATTACAAATAAAGCAAAAGTGCGACGCTTTTTAAAAATTATTTTAATGGTACAAATTGAAATCAAAAATATTACTAATAAGCACGTCTGTTCACTACAAAGAACCCTTCGACACTAAAAGTAGTTTACGTCCTCCAAAAAAGGACAGGTATACGACTGTCGCCACTCGTACAATGTAGTAGATGTTACTCAAGGTTATACGGGCGAACGGAATTAGGGACCGAGTGTATATTCATTCAGAATCATATAATTTGTACCTATTTTAGTGCGTGAGTCACACAAACCAATATTTCCATATTTTTACTTATATTGAACGTCCAGTGATGTATACAGGCCGCGTAAGAGTGCATATTAGTAATTTCTATGTTTGAAATCTCGATATCTCAGGAATGCTGATTCGTAGGAAAAAAGGTATAAGAACAGTTTATGTAGAGAATTGCATGGTCTACAACTTTTGTCTGATCTATTTTTACGATAACACTTGCGAAAAACCGATATTGTTGTGACTTTTGACCCTAAATAAAATTTTTTAGATCGGCATTTTATTTGTAATAGTGTATTTAAGACATATACCAATTTTCAGCTGTGTGCGAATTATTGTGAAGTTACCACTTTTTTCGTCTATTTTGACTGCATAAAATACTGATATTAGTATTTAGCAACAACTCTCAATTAGTTATTAGTGAACTACATGAAACTGATTGTGATATATAATTTACTATTCTTTGTTGACATATCATATACTTAAACTAATAGTTTTCCTTACGTTCCAGAATTTATTTTTTGGAATTTTGGTAATTTTAGGTTAAATACTATTAGAAATCTTAAATTATTCGGTACTTCTATAATATATATAAAATGCAACGTCTCTATGTCTGTCTGTCTGTCTGTCTGTCTGTCTGTCTGTCTGTCTGTCTGTCTGTCCGGTCAGTGCGCTTATCACTGGAGAACCACTTATCCGATTTACGTACTTTTTTTTTTTAAAACATACATATGCTCTCTGGCCAGGTTATAGGCTATATTTTATTACGACAGGTAGCATAAGGAATGAGCAGTGACGCAAAATAATGAATGAAGTCGGATAAAAATTTGCCGCTAACGCGTTCCCTTGCAAGCACAGCCTAAACCATTAAATATGGAAAAATATTATGTAACAGAGAATATCTATAATCTCTAATCTATACTATATATAAAATGGAATGTCTCTCTGTCTGTCTGTCTGTCCATTAGTGAGTTTTTCACGCGAGAACCAATTATCCGATTTACATGTCTTTTTTTAAATTCATACGTATATTCTTTGGCCAGGTTATATAATAATATTAATAATCTATATCTATAATGTCTATAAAATGCAACGTATCTCTGTCTGTCCGTTAGTGCGCTTATCCCCCGAGAACCACTTATCCGATTTACGTGATTTCTTAAATTCATACATATGTTCTCTGACCAGGTTAAAGATATATATTTTATTACATCTATAATATATATAAAATGCAACGTATTTCTGTCTGTCCGTTAGTGCGCTTATCGCTGGAGAACCACTTATCCGATTTACGTGCTTTTTTTTAAACATGCTAAACCATTAAACATGGAACAATATCATGCAGCAAAGAATATCTATAATATATATAGAATGCAACGTCTCTCTGTCTGTCCGTTAGTGTGCTTATCACTGGAGAACCACTTATCCGATTTACGTCCTTTTTTTAAACATGCTAAACCATTAAATATGGAACAATATCATGTAGCAAAGAATATCTATAATATATATAAAATGTAACGTCTCTCTGTCTGTCTATCTGTCAGTTAGTGCGTTTATCACTGGAGAACCACTTATCCGATTTTCGTGCTTTTTTTTTTAAACATACATTTGTTCTCTGGCCAGGTTATAGGATATATTTTATTACGTTAGGTGACATAAGGAATAAGCAGTGACGATAATAGTGAATCAAGTCGGAGAAAAGTTTGCTGCTAACGCGTTCTCTTGCAACACACTGCCTAAAGCATTAAATATGGAACAATATCATGTTTCAAAGAATATAATATATATAAAATGCAACGTCTCTCTGTCTGTCTGTCTGTCCGTTAGTGCGCTTATCGCTCGAGAACTACTTATCCGATTTACGTGTTTTTTTTTTTAATTCATACATTTGTTCTCTGGCCAGGTTATCTATAATCTCCTATCTAGCATATATATAAAATGCAACATCTCTCTGTCTGCCTGTCTCTCTTGCCTGTCTGTCTGTCTATCCGTTAGTGAGCTTATCACTTGAGAACCAAACAATTTACGTGTTTTTATAAATTTATACATATGTTCTATATAATTCAATATAAGCCTAGATAATGGGAGATAAGATGAGATAATGGGAGATAAGATGAGATAATGGGAGATAAGGAGAAATAATGGGAGATACGCCTCGATAATGGGAGATAAGGTGAGATAAGTAAAAATAATGGGAGATAAGGAGAAATAATGGGAGATGAGATAAGTCTAGATAATGGGAGTTATGGCGAGATAATGGGATATAATGGAGATAAGGAGAAATAATGGGAGATAAGGAGAAATATTGCGAGATAAGTCGAAATAAGCCTAGATAAGTCGAGATAAGCCTAGATAATGGGAGATAAGGTGAAATAATGAGAGCTAAGGAGAAATAATGGGAGATAAGCAGAACTAATGGGAGATGAGCGGAGATAAGCCTAGAAATGGAAATTATGTAGAGATATTGGGAGATAAGGGGAAATAATGTGATATTTTATTACGTTGGGTAACATAAGGAATAAACAGTGATGACAGTAGTGAATTAAGTCAACGCGAGCGGAACCGCGGGCCCGGCTAGTTTAATAATACTTTATAGTAGATCAAAAAATTGTAGTAATTTGTAATACTTTTTTATTATTACTAAGCGCTACGCTACTTTCTTATCCAAATTTTTGATTATTTGTCGGTAAAGTACTAGACACAATAGCAACTCAACATGTTACAGCTGAAAATTGTTCATGCCTTCTCTTTTAAAAATATCAGAGGAATATAATTATGATTCTTGCTTACTCATCCTAGAGTAAGGTAGTCAAAATAAGTTTAGATTTTCCCTCTAAAATCTAAGAGAGATTAATTGCTTTTTCTGAATATGGCTGTCGGAATCAATCTGGGTCAGGTAAAGATATATTATTTATTACATTATACTATACATATATTATCTTGATTATTTATCACTCTCCGTATAGCAGACCAGAAAAATGTTTGACAAGATATTATAAATATATATATATATATATATATATATATATATATATATATATATATATATATATATATATATATATATATATATATATATATATATATATATATATATATATATATATATATATATATATATATATATATATATATATATATATATATATATATATATATATATATATATATATATATAATGCTTATATTCCTCATTGCAAACAGAACTATAGCTCTTCATGACATCAATCTTATAAATAACTCGGTACGTTTCAGCAATTTATATCTTGTGTTTTAAAATATTTAAAATGTAAAATTTATACAACTTGTAATTTTTTTGTGTTTAAGTATATTTTTCTTTGTTCAAGAGTAACGCAGCATCTTATTGTGGCAATTTTAAGTTATTTAAACCTATTAAATAAATATATCTAATAAAGTGTGTTGACGTTTATAGTTGATTTGTGTTATTTTAGTCTTTCAGTTAAAGATCTACCTGCTTGACCTATGTATTTTGAACTAATTTGACAAATTTGTTATTTGTTTATAATATTATTTTTGTTCCTATTATCGTCCAATAATAATATTTGTTTTTTACCGTGTCTACTTATTCTATTACTTATATTGCTGCTTAAGCTAGAACACTAGTTAGTAAATTTATATATTTTATTTTCTTTTGATCCCGAATTGCTATAAAATTTATTTTTTTAGAACCATCTTTTGTTTTCTCCGCAATAAATTATCGATGTTGTTTCTTGCAATCTGTTTCATTATCAATAAATCTTTTTTGAAGACCTTACGGAAACATCTCCAAATTTCCACCACGAATGTGTCGCTCTTGTATGTGCTTTAGGGATTTACCTACAGCACCTGTGCTAGGCCCATATATATATATATATATATATATATATATATATATATATATATATATATATATATATATATATATATATATATATATATATATATATATATATATATATATATATATATATATATATATATATATATATATATATATATATATATGTAAATATATATATATATATATATATATATATATATATATATATATATATATATATATATATATGGGTGAAAATTCGTGAAACAGAACACCTCCTACCGACTTTTCGGAAATCTAAAAATAATGATTTATTTTAACACTACATATAGATAGTGAACAAGCTCTGAAATACTTTCAGTTGATGTTGATTATTATAATTGTTATAAACAATACAAGTTTGAGGTCAATTTTTTTCAAAAATTCGTAACTCGGAAACTGATTTTTTAATGAAAATGCTCGTTGAGACCAAAAAATCTATTATGAATTTCAAAAAAAAAAATATTGAATAATAAAAAAAATTTTTTGATGACAAAAAATCAGTTTATTATATACAAATTGAAAGTTAATAAGGTTCTTAACCACTTATCCACAATAGGTTTGATTCAATAGATGTGCCAATGTTTTCTGCAGAAAATGAAATAAAAAAAATCTTTCTGCCCTCATTTGACCAATAAATGGCGTTAATTTTTATGAGCGAAGGCACCGGGTTGAGCGTGGCGTGGTGCACTGCAAAGCGGCGTGGCGCAACGTAGTATTATTAGATGCACATATAATTCAAGATAATCGCTTGTTAATATGATATGATGTAATGGGTATGACTTTTACTAACGAGATAGAAAAGCATACTCAAAACGTGTGTAAAACTCAGTTTTAAAAATTGCTAGGAGTCTATATTTCTTGTCGATATAATTACGACTTACTCTATTCTATTTGTATAAAAAACAATTCTGGCACTTTATATGTGCCAATTTTCTTTATCTTCCCAAAATTTCTATAAAATTTTAAATTTTATCATTTTTTAATTACCAGTTTAAATTTATTTGTGTCCCTTAGTTTTCGGGATCCCAAAATTGTTCCAAAGTAAAATAAAATATAATGTAAATGAACGACTATTTTATAAATAGATTTACTAAACTTAATCCAAATCCTAGTGCGGAAAATTAATTTTCGTACTGTTAATGAAGTAGAAGTGGACAAAATATTAGATTCCTTAAAAATTGATGCCATTGATTTAGACAGCTTAAATATTAATGACTTATTATTGTCTACTCCATATATAGTAAACATTTATTACTCATATTGTTAAATGTTGCTGACAGAGGAATGAGTTACCTGAGTATTGGAAGCATGCAATTGTTGCGCATAAAATTACTAACCCCGATGACTATAAGATTTAAGATCTATTCATGTTCTTTTCTAGCTTTCAAAGCCTCTGGGTAAGGACTATGGAAAGGTAGCTACGCAACTACATTGACAGATTTGCTGTTTTGTTTTTAATCAGGTTTTAGAGTGAGGCACAGCTGTGAAACGACTCTTTTGAGAGTGAATGATGACTAAGGGATGTTGATTAAATATGCCTGGCTGATTGTTTGACTTCTCTAAAGCTTATGACACAATGAGTCACATTTTATTGTGTTGAATATTGACTTGCGTTGGTGTCAATAGTAATTATTGCAGAGTTTTTTTAAAAGGAAGAAGTCAATCGATATTGCAGTACTGAGTCACAAACTCTTCCTGTATGGTATGGTTTTTAACAAGGTTTCATTTTGCAGTCACTATTAACACGTCTCAGGTTATTTATTTATTTATTTATTTATTTATTTATTTATTTATTCACCACATTCTACAGTATTCCAATTACAGAATGGGAAAATAACATAATGAAATGTACCAAACCTAATTAAAATTATAATATATGATATACTAAAATTATATTATAGTTTATTAACAACATATTTTAAAACTACATTTTTTTTATTTTTGTCACGCTGCAGTTGAAAATATCAAGCTGGTTCTGCATTTGATTATATTTCTCGCAAATTTGAAAAGGGGAGAAAATTTTAGGACATTTGTTCTTGGGATTGGTAAATTGAAAGTTTTCACATTATGTACGTGCCAAGGTTCTAGGTACATGAAAAGGCAGACATTTTATGTAAAAATATAATTTGGGCTTTGTTTCGGCGTGCCTCTAAACTTTCCATCGAAAATCTATCCAAGAGACTTTCATAGGGATAACTTATTTCGGGATATACTCCATCGAGTTTAAAACTAACGTACTTTAAAAAACGCTTTTGAAATTTTTCAATATTTTGAATGTGCGCTTAATAAAAGGGATACCAAACAACAACTGAGTATAAATAGGATAGTGCAATATGAAATTCACTTGTACGCGACCGATACCCAGCTTTATCATGTCTTTCATTCTGATAACACAGCCCCACAAAAAAAAAAGTGGGGTATACTTTTGATGCGATATATCAGATCCGTAGTATTTTTGCCCGCTGATCACGAATCTGACGTCAGAATATCGCCATCACATCTCAATTTTTTTCTAACCTCAAAAAATAGGTAAAAATTAGTAAAAATTAAGAAAAATATACTCCTAAAAAATTGATTCAAGCTTTTTTATGAATCCAAAGATGTATTAATATGTATTCGGACACGCTAAGCTAATATTCATCGGTTGGATTGAGCCATACAGTTCTGTTTTCTTTCTAACCTCAATAAATCAGACAGATATAGTGCTTCTTCTCGAATGCAAAAACGAATTCAAATTAAAATTCAACCGATCCTTACCAAATTTGGTACACGGGTATTTTTTGGATCGCTGATCACGAATCTGAGGTTGGATTTACAAAATTCAAGATGGCAGATGTTTTCGCGCCATTTTGAACGCCGAGAAAATTCATCGGTCGATTTTTATTCTTCTATCTGCATCCAGGGCACCTCCACGTGGTGACGGTGGGCAACGGTGTTACTCCACTAGCCGGCAGAGTCCCTGGATAACGGCTTAGATGCCGTCATGGCAGGTAGAAGAAAGAGAATTACGATGCAGGGACTCGGAAACCCAGTATCGGCGGTTGGTCGGGGTGGGAAAGCGGGCCCGCAGCCGTCGTCATCCAGCGACCGTAGCTCTTCATGTGTGGGTGACTTGGCTCATGTAGAGTATAATGCTACAAGAAAACGGTCTCACGGTACAAGGACTTTTCATAAGTGCGATAAAAAACAGTGATTCATTTTGTTATATTTGCTGTCAACACGTATTGAGTAAAATGGGGTCACCGATAACGGATAAGATTAAAACCTTATATAAGGATTGTTTTAACATTGAAATACAGCACCAGGATACAGATTGGGTTCCCCACATCATTTGAAGTTCTTGCAAAATAATGTTGTACATCAATAAGAAGGCGATTAAATATTCCAGACCAGCAATATGGAATAGACCATACAGTGAAAATGATTGCTACTTTTGTATGAATGTTGTATCTAGGCATAACCGAAAAAATAAAAGCACTATTACTTATAACGATGTTTCGACAGTAACAAGACCAACTAAACTAATTCCGCCTCCTGAACCACTTGATGCTGATGTTATGGAAACAAATGATTTTACCTTATCAGTTCATGCCGAAAACATTGAGACTGTCGAAAAAGATTAAAACACTGTTACTAATGAATGTTCAAAATTCTAGTGACAACCTATCATATACATAGTGACACAGATAAAGAATTTCTACCATACAACCGTAAACCAGAACCAATACTCGTATCACAGTCAGAACTTAGTGATCTAGTCAGAGATTTAGGCTTATCCAAAGATGGTTCAGAGCATCTTGCTTCCTTTTTAAAGAAAAGATATTTATTTAAAAGAGAAACAAGTCCTCAAAAGCGTTTGGGCAGAAAGCCTTTGAATAGGTCATTCGCGGAAAAAAAACAAGATACAGCCAAAAAAAGGAAAGTTAGGCGCGGGTCTAACCTTCGCAATTCTAGGTCTTAAGGGTCTACTATTTGAGAGTATATGGTTTAAAAGTCCTGGTTTTGAGTTTATTGGGTCTCATTTTTAAAGTTACAGGGTTATTGAGGTCTATTTTTTGAGGTTACAGGGTGTAGGAGTCTAAGGTTTCAGGGTTTAGGGTTTAAGAGAATCAGGTTTGAGGATTCCCCAACTGTATACCAAATTTGGTAGGAATCGGTTGGTTTTCAAAAATTTTGTCCGCCATCTTGGATCCGCCATTTTGAATTTTGCAAATCCGACCTCAAATTTATGATTAGCAACCCAAAAAACCCCCGTGTACCAAATTTGGTAAGAATCGGTTGAATTTTAATTTGAATTCGTTTTTGCATTCGAGAAGCACTATATCTGTCTGATTTATTGAGGTTAGAAAGAAAACAGAACTGTATGGCTTAATCCAACCGATGAATATTAGCTTAGCGTGTCCGAATACATATTAATACATCTTTGGATTCATGAAAAAGCTTGAATCAATTTTTTAGGAGTATATTTTTCTTAATTTTTACTAATTTTTACCTATTTTTTGAGGTTAGAAAAAAATTGAGATGTGATGGCGATATTCTGACGTCAGATTCGTGATCAGCGGGCAAAAATACTACGGATCTGATATATCGCATCAAAAGTATACCCCACTTTTTTTTTGTGGGGGCTGTGTAATCTTCACAAATATGTTCAGGAAGTGAATGATAATTTGGTAAGACTGGTCTCAGATAGCAGTGCCCATTCGCACGTAGAGTTTGAAAAAATTATTTGCGTCTCACTAATATTACGATTAATAAGGAAATGTCGCCTATTACTTAAAATTGTAGAAATTTAGATCTTAATGATTTCAATTTAGAACATGATTGATGAACAAAAATGATATTCAAATGTAAAGAATACCTACATGAAAAAATAAAAACTACATTTCTTGAATCGTTGGTTTATCCAGAATTTTTGTGATTCTTTTAATAAACTTTCTAATAGATGCAGTATTCAAGTGCTTCACAATTTATGTCTGCGTTCAATATTTGGTATTTGCAGAGGAAATTATATTTCTTATAAACTAAATAATTTAGGTTGGTGATAGATGTTTGTTGTTTTAACAAGGATTTTTTACCTACGTAGAAAAGTTTAGCTCATAGAACTTGAACTCATTTTTATGCTTTTACGAGGCTGGTTTGAAAAGTCCGTGCAAAGTCCGAGAGAAGGCACCACCGGCGCGTATCGAGGTCATGTTTAGTTAGTAGCATCTCTTGAATGAACGCACACCAAGTTTCAGCCATATTGGTCTATTTCTTTGTGTTTGGCATTCGTGTGAATCAAGGAAGTCGAGTGATTTTCAAGAAATGGACGAAAAAGAATTTTGTGTGGTGATTAAACATTACTTTATGAAAGGCAAAACGCCTCAGGAGACTAAAGAGAAGCTTGATAAACATTATGGTGACCCTGCACCTTCGATTAGAACAGTTTATAAGTGGTTTCAAAATTTTCGGACTGGCCATATGGGCACAAGAGACGCTGAACATTCTGGACGGCCTGTGGAGGTTACGACTCCAGAAATCATTGATCAAATCCATGATATGGTGATGGATGACAGAAGAGTTAAGGTGCGTGAGATTGCTAGTGCTGTAGGCATCTCGACTGAACGGGTACATAATATTTTGCATAAACATTTGGACATGAGAAAGCTATCCGCAAGATGGGTGCCGCGATTGCTCACGCTTGACCAAAAACGGAATCGTGTGAAGTGTTGCAAGGATGGTTGGCAGCTGTTCCAGAAGAATCCGGAGGACTTTAAGCGCCGTTTCGTCACTGTGGATGAAACATGGATACATTACTACACTCCTGAGATCAAACAACAATCTAAACAATGGGTTACCAAGGGAGAATCTGCACCAAAAAAGGCGAAGACCGTTCCTTCGTCCGGAAAGGTTATGGCGAATGTCTTTTGGGATTCGCAAGGGATAATCCTCATCGACTATCTGGAAAACGGTAAAACTATTACAGGTGAATATTATTCATCGTTATTGGACCGTTTGAAAACCGAGCTGCAAGAAAAACGCCCGCGATTGGCCCACAAGAAAGTCCTTTTCCATCACGACAACGCACCAGCACACACCTCAGCAGTTCTCGTCGCAAAATTAATGAAAATAGGATTCCAACTCGTTTCACATCCCCCCTATTCTCCAGACTTGGCTCCCTCGGACTACTATTTGTTTCCCAATTTGAAGAAATGGCTGGCGGGACAAAGATTTTATTCAAACGAGGAGGTGATTGCAGACACTAATGGATATTTTGCAGACTTGGACAAATCCTATTATTCGGAAGGGATCAACAAACTAGAACATCGTTGGACGAAGTGTATATTCCTAAAAGGAGACTATGTCGAAAAATAAAAAAGGTTTACCCCAAACACATAAGTAGTTTTTATTTTTGCACGGACTTTTCAAACCAGCCTCGTATAATGGAATTACTGATGATTTAAAAGCAAGGAGTATACATCCAATTATATTATATATATATGGGACGTTTCACGTCAACGGGGCCACCCCAATACCCAAAAATAGAATTAACGAAAAAAAAATTCAAAGGTGTCAATTTCTTCATGGAAACGTAAGCTTTCAAATGCAACTTGGCCCTTTTGAAAAAAATAAGATGGCGGCTCAATATGGCGACTAGAAACAAAAAAATCATGATTTCTAAGCGTAGTCAGTTCAAACTCAGACAAAATGCAATATTGATGTAATAGAGTAACCAACATAATTTTATGTAATACCAACATGGCGGATCTAATATGGCACCTAAATCTGAAAATTACCCCGGTCAAAAAAAGTGTTATCTCACTGCCAAAGTACCATAATAGGCGCCATAATGGATACGCCATGTTGGTATTACATAAAATTATGTTGGCTACAATATTGCATTTTGTCTCAGTTTTGAAGTTCAGTTAACTCCGCTTAGAAATCGTGATTTTTTTGTTTCCAGCCTCCATATTGAGCTGTCATCTTGTTTTTTTCAAAACGGCCAAGTTCCATTTGAAAGCTTACGTTTCAACGAAAAAATTGACACCCTTGAATTTTTCTTTCGTCAATTCTATTTTTGGGTATTGTGGTGGCTCCGTTGACGCGAAACGCCCCATATATATATGTATATATATATATATATATATATATATATATATATATATATATATATATATATATATATATATATATGATATGATGCAAATCTAATAATTATTTGTATCGTAATTACGTATTTTTGTTTTACCGTTCATTATTATAATTCTTACTAAACGTAAAGTAGAGGGAGAAAGTTCTTCCTCATATAATCTAATATTCCAAGCTGATCGTTGGCAACTTTCACATCAAACCATCAAATTTTGTAAGTTCCTAAAATTATATTATATTTTCCTGTTTTGGTAAATGAAAATAAAAACCCTATTTATTTATTTCATTTATTTAAATACAACATATAAAATTGAAATTTTGGAATAGAAATTCAATAATTTTCCTAAAAGTTACACGAGGTAAAAAATATAATTTTAATTTCAGTTAACCGTCCATGGAATGTTTGATCGAAAAACAAAATCAGTTGGATATTTATGTTTCTTTTAAAATAAAAATACATTCTCCCAAAAAAGTTTTCCTCATCCATGCGTAACAGCCAATTTATCCATATCCAATTTGACGTTAAATAAAATTTAGATTTAACAGCTTTCGTTTCAAAAAGAAAAACAATATATTTTAAATTCATACACCGTGAAGCCGTTTTCTTTTCGTTTTTCTTTTAATGGTGGTAAATTTTTCCGGTTAGGTGAAATATTAAAAGTTTTTTAAGGTTGGGGAAAAGTTTTATATTGAATTGCCGAGTAATGAAAATAACTAGAGTGCATATGGATATTCTAATTTTTATGAAATAAATAAATACATAAACAAGAGTCCTCGGTATATAAATTGTACATGTTTTCGATACCGGATCATTTCGTAGTCGTTTAGCATTCTTTTAACATACATAGCTCACAATCTGATGAAATTTTGCCAATATCTTACTTAAAATTGGCCAGACAGAATTTATATTCAGATCATTCAAAAGATCTTGAGGAAAGGCTTCTTATCTAAGATTTGAAATTTATGGGTTTTTAGTTCAAAGTTTGAACAATTTCACACAATTTTTCAAAAAATATCCCCTAATCGATTTTTCTCAAAACTTGTTATTTTTAAGATTATGTTAGGGATATGAGGATGTTTTGTAAAATATGAACTCTTGACTTATATACTGACATTTTTTTTGGAATGCGCAGCTCTGCACCTCGGCACCACTGGACATCATTGCATATCAGCACCATTTCCCTTCCCTTCTCCTTTTCTTCCTTGCCTATCCACGTCTGCCAGCTGCAGAGTCTTTTCTTCTAAAAAGTCTCCGAATTTGAGGGACTTGTCATAGGGCGAGCTCCATGTCCGGTCTATCCCTACCTCTCTTTCGTTGAAAAGAAGAGTACCTTGGTTATATGCTGAAGCATATATCTGTTATTAAATACAAAACTCCTTAATGTTAAAATTAACTGATTTTTATGTACTGTATTATGAAAAGTCTTCAGTTATCTCAAATTTTGAAATTATATAAACTCAACTAGCCGGCCATGTTGGAAATCAGTTCTGCGACTTATGTTTTCGAAGTTTCGAAGTAAAAGGAGGAGTAAGGCAAGACAAAGGGTGAGAAAAGCGCTCTAATATATTACGGGCTAATGCAATGAAGTCACATTGTATTGGAATGCTGCACGACACATTGCTAAAAAACCGTAGTTTGCAAGTCAATAAGTTTATTTCCCTTATTTCCCAAAACATTTCTTCCACAGCATCTTCAAAATAAATTTTGAGAAAAGTCGATGAGGTAGTGTTTCTTCAACATTTGGTTTGTACAAAAAAAATCTAAAATTTCAAATTTTCAAACTACAAATACCACTGGCAGCACATAAAATGGACTACTTAATTGTAATAGATGTGTTAGTTTTAAGTATCTGTCTATATACAATACTCTGCTCTTAAAATTAGTTACATAATGAAGACCATAGATTTTACTAATAGAGAAAAAAAAATAAAAAAAATACATTCAACAGTTTATATATATTTTCTAAGGCTTTGTTTTAGTAAGTTATATGTCAGTAGCTATTAAAATTAATACTTATAAGTGGCAACACTGCTATGATATCCGAAGCGGTTTGTACTACAAAAAAGCAAGAGGCCATTGAGTATTATTTGCAGTATTGCATGGAAGTAGTGTAAACTAACCTTTTGCATTGCAGGGCAGGGTTACAATTTAGTTCACTGTTTTCTACTTATTCTTCATTTGGTGGGGAAAACGATTTGATGACATGATTTGACTCCTCTTGCGTACCTATCTTTGACTAGTTCGAATATATATGAATAAAAACAAGCCAAGAGGCTTTGTTAAATCGTAGTTTTTTTACGATATATCTCACAAATTTTAAACAATAGCCTAATTGGCTCCATTTCATTTGATTTATTTTAATTTTAAAAGTTTTAAAAGTTGTTCTGATTTCTTTCTCACCCATCTACATAACTTCGTCAAAGATGAAGATGAAAATCAAGTTACACGGGTCCGAGTAAGTATTAAAATCGATATATCCGCTTATATTTAGTCTTTAAGTTTCGTAAATAACAAATATATTGGTATGATTCTAAATGTTTCTCATACCCATTTTTCAATATGAATAATGAAAATTTGTCCCTACAGTTTTTCAAAAGCCAACTTATTTTTTTCAACCTAATCTGGCAAGATCTTAAGACCCAAAAAACTTATGGACCTAAAACAAGCTGTCTTAAAAAAGTAAGATAAGTTTTGTTAAAAAATTAATATATCAAGCCTACCGTCATTTTTATAAATTAAGACCTGCTCTTAAGTATTATATCTTGCCTCTTATCAGTATTTTTTATACTTATGGGTTGCTTATTGATGGATTTGGTGCCAAAGTGTGAAACATTAGATATGGACAACAAAAAAGTTATTATGAATTTTTTAGGATAAAAATGTCGGGAAAAAATGTAAAAATGTTTAAAAGATTTTACTTGTCTCCACGAAACAATTTACAAAGTTAAAGTCAAAAATTATTGTTGGCATGTGATGTTCCAAAAAGCGGTTGTAAATATCAATCATAATTTATTTTATTTTCAGTGATAAGTGTGTTTCAGTATTTTATTTTCACAATATTTTAGATTATCACAGTATTTTCTTTATCTGATATGAATTATGTCAGTTACACTTATAATGGATTTCACTGTTTTTTCACTTTCGGCTGCAGTGACTGAATTTGGCATTACCCGTAAAAAAATTTTCTTGGAAGTTTTATCAATAATAATAATATTTATGTATGTGAAACCTTGTCCAAAAGTGACGTCTTGCGATTGTATAAAAAAACACGTAAAAGTAGAATATGATTTTAAAAGTGTGAGAACCTTCGGGTATCACTGTAGAAAAGTAATATTTAGCTATCTTTCATCAGTCATACCTGGTCTACTCATCGAACGAACCGTTATAATACCCTGTAAAGTTGCACATCCGGGACTGTTTTTGGAAGTGTAGAAAAATTGAAGCTTCCCAAATCTGAAAACTCATCAAATCAGTTAAGTCATATCCGAACTACATATTTTGAAAAAGATGTTAAAGTATACATCAT
Source organism: Pachyrhynchus sulphureomaculatus (assembly GCA_019049505.1). Classification (NCBI taxonomy): domain Eukaryota; kingdom Metazoa; phylum Arthropoda; class Insecta; order Coleoptera; family Curculionidae; genus Pachyrhynchus; species Pachyrhynchus sulphureomaculatus. The sequence goes on along the minus strand of CM032447.1, from coordinate 196,848,061 downwards.
TGTTCTACCTGTATATTTTATTCACATTTAAAAAATAAAGGTTACAAAAATTATATTTGATTTAAGGAAAATTCCTTGTATTCCAGTTTTAAGTTTGTTCATGAAAGTCATAACTTGTTTTTTTTTTGTTAAATAGATTACAAAATAATTATTTATAATTTTATATGTATTTAACATCAGTTAACAACAGTAACGTGCTGCATCAATTGTAGCGGTATTCCCAGGGCTATCTTAAGGACCAATTATTGCTAAAGACCAAAATGCCTCCCAAACATTTACAAGCAATTTCACGAAAAACAATATTTTCATTCGAATGAGCACTTCTTAGTCTACCTTTCTAATTTTAATTTTGCTACGTTATGAACAGACTAAGTTTTTACAAATTTTTGTGCCAATTTTTGATTTCTCAATCCATATAGTCTATTATGTTGATCAAAAAATTTAGTCGCTTTTTAAAGTAATTTTGCATAACTGTAATATGTTGGTCTTTACTATGTTGTTCCGTGATTAAATTTGCGAAACATTTAACTAAAGAAATGTCAAAACAGGAACAGAAAAAGAAGCGTCAAATATGAATTATTAGGAGGCGAAATGACTTATCTAGGTGTCTGTATTGGATCAAACTGTAGTTGCAACTCCTGGCTTGGAAATATTAGGATTCACATTAAAGCGTTTGCTTTTAACAGATTTGTAGTTAAAAAAACAAGTTGACAAACGGAAAAAATCTTCATTGTACATAAAATTACGGTCCCAAATGTGAACCATTACGTTCCCGGCATTCTTCTAAGCCAGTGGTAAAATTATTAATCACTGCTCTGCACGTCATCTTTGTAATCGCCGCTATTCATTGTCGGATATTTTATTCTAATTGGCCCAGGAGCGACAATGGTTAATGAAAACTGTAAAATTCTTAGAGATACTTACAAAAAAATATACGGACAGAAATAAGGACCACATGAAAGCCAATTTGTACCACATTTTTTGTAAAGTAACTTTTTAAATGGGTAGTAAAGATGTTTTTGAAGCTTGTGATGTGGCCCAAATCCTGTTGAAACTAGGCTTCTTTGGTATAACCATTAAAAGAGAATGTGTCGAGTGTCTAAACATATTTAAGGCCCTTGACCGTTTGTGACCTGATATCTAAGCGCACTTTAAGTTAAGAATGTTTTCTTGATGTCCTTGGTTGAATGTACTCACAATCGAATCAGTTTCTGTAAACTTATGCATTCTTTTTTCAGACAGTCGAATATATGGGGCTACATAACTAATGTATAAACTAGGTTGAAAGTGAAATTTTAGTTGAATTACAGAATATCCTGTAATTGTTATTCACTATATGTTTTTTTTTCAGGTTAGTGCGTCCGAAATATATCGAATATGGTGTTTTAAAAAATATACTGTTTTAATATAAAACTATATATATATATATATATATATATATATATATATATATATATATATATATATATATATATATATATATATATATATATATATATAGTTTGTTCCGTTGACCTACAGTTAAACTTTTTCCAAATTAAGATTGTGCATAATTATAAATTGACAACCCTTTAACTAGCTTATTTAAAAAGTTAAGCCAAAATATTAAGAAATTAGAAAAGTTGTAGCGTATGTAAAGAAACAACCGACAATCGCGGTTTTTATATATGACATAAACTGAATAGTTTTTAAATGACACATCTGTGTGTTATTTTTCTGTTTTGGTCTTAATCCTAGAAAAGCTAATATACATTTTTATAGTGTTATTGTGTAAAAATAGTGGAAAAAAAAAGCTTTTTCTAACTTATGCACTTGTTTACCTTAAGAATTTTGATAGTAGTAAGTTATCCTAAATGTTAGTATAAAAATAGTTTACTTTTGAAGTTAATAATGACACAATTTATTAAAAATAGTTATGCCAGAAGACAAATGCAACTGGAATATGCGAGAGTATGCGAGGCAGAGAAATTCTAACTTAAATACAGGAATGGAAAATTCAAAGAGAAAGTTCTTGCACAATTAGTGTTCCGTACGTATTGTTTTTAAAATAAAAAATTTTGTTAGGGTGGTATAAAATACAGTTCACAAAACACACCCCAAATATGAGTTTTCAACAAAGTTTGTTTCCAAGAAAACTGGTGACCTTGAAATTTTGTTTTTTTTCTATACCAGATAAATTATTAAAGGTAATGATAATTTTCGTTTAATCTATACCCCGTGGAGAAAATTTTTTGATCAGTACTTTTCGAGATAAGGTAGGGAAAAACGATTTTTCACGATTTTTTAAAAGTAATATGAAGAAAAGTGTGCGCAAGTAAACATTAAAATAAAAAAACCGATGACCTAGTAAAAAATTTTTTTTTTCAACTGCCGAAGTTGAAAAATTGCACAATTGATCAGTGTTCCGTTTTCAACAAAGTTTATTTCCAATCGTTGATCGTTTCTTTAATAAGATAAAAATTTTCGTTAAGGTGAATATTCCAGAAAAAATGATCAGTGACTTCACAAAAAACACCCAAGTATTACAATATGAGTTTTATATAATAATATTTATATATATATATATATATATATATTTTACTCGTTTTTCCAAGCTTTACTGAAAACACTGGATGACCTAGTAAAAAAAAAATTTTTTTTTTTTTCACTCCCCAAAACTATACCAGATAAATTTATTTTTAAAACTACATGGCTCTAATGATAATTTTCGTTGTGACTGAGGACAGACGGAGGACAGACGGACAGACAGACGGACAGACGGACAGACGGACAGACAGACGGACAGACAGACGGACAGACAGACGGACCGACAGACAGACGGACAGACACCGAAGTGATCTTATAAGTGTTCCGTACGGAACACTAAAAATATAGGAAAGAGGTTTCTTCATTTGATACGAAAAAAGATACTCTCACTTGACCATTTAGAACCGCCATTAATTATAGATCCCCTTTGTCTGTAGAATACTTAAAAGGACACCAACTCCAAGCCGAGGCGAGAGGGTCATCTGTATCGGATATGAAACTTTAAGAAGAAGATGATACTCTTACTGTAGTAGTACTCAGATAAACTAAAATCAGTTGGGATAAAAAAGTGTTAAACATAGTTAAATCTCTGCTATTTGGTATCATCTTAATTTTTTAAATCTGCCAAACCAGCAAGGACAAGTTTCAACTAAACATCGACTACTGCGAGAATGATAGGTATCTAACTCAAAAATATTGGTCCTCTTATTATTTTTCAATATACGACACCAGACCTAAACAGATTAGCAGTGGGTGTTCTATCTCTAATGTTACTCAATGAGTTTTGTTAGCTCAAAAGTAAACAATTCTTTATTAAAACCATTAATTGTTGAGAAAACTCACTCAAATAACTTTATAGATAATTATGTATCATGTTTCATATATTTTATTAATTTTTGACAGTTAGTTAAACGCTATTCTTGAGATTCCTATGTTAAATGTTTGCACTAGTAAAAATTTATCAAGGTGATAACCATATTTCTGTAAATCATTTAGAATCCTGTAAATATATTTAAGATAGGAATTCTTCTTTGCCTTGAATAAAAGATTGTACAATCTCGTTGTTCTTGCCTTTTGTTACAGCTATTTTTAATAAATAGTTCATAAACCCTGTACTTCACTCTATGAAGAAAACATTTTTTAGAGTAATAATTTTCTTTGTGGTAGCCTGTGGCTCCGTAGCGTAATACGTTGCTTACGGTGTAGAAGGTCGAGGGTTCAATCCCGCAGGTCGGTATACTTATTTATTAATTTACTTGAGTATATTTGGCCTGGCCACGTACATAGGTAGTAGTTGTTTGTCGAAATGCAATAACGTCCGTGGCAGCACTACCGCGTTATCTAAAAAGTGCTGTGAAATACAAAAATGTATGTTTCCGCACTTGGACAACGTTGACGGGTATTACGATATCCTCGCTGATATCCTTGGGATATGGAACAAGGGTAAAATTCCTTCTGGGACGGGGAGGTGAGTAATAAAAAAACTTTTCCTTATCTTATTATTCTAAATATTCTTATCAACTTCGGTAAAGGTAGAGAAAGTGTTTCTTCTTCCTTATTTAGCGCAATAATACGTTTCTAAAATTTTGAGCTTTAAAAAACTCCACATGAAGATTCTCATTATAAGGGCGCATGAGTTTCGTCTTGCATTTCTCGTTGTCAGTAAATAGTTTCACTTAAATTGATGGAAATTTCTCTGTGTCCTATACTCGGAGACTGACCCTGAAGTACGCTTAACGATATCTATGTAATTTGTTTGCTTTGACAATCTTGCAACGCTGCAGCTTCTTTACCCACTGCATCAATAACAAAACGCAAGCCATCGAAGCAGACATGCATGTGAAATACCATCATGAACTCAGTAAATAACTTTTTATATTAACTGTCTACGATTTACATGCAATGCATAGGTTCAAAAATTTATTTATTGAACTCTGCTGAAACACATACATCTTTGTATACATCTCAACGGGAAATATCTAATAATGAATTCCTAGGCCCATTACGATACCAAAAAGTCGAGATTGTCAAAAACTCGCGTACTCGAATTCATTTTACCTTTGCTGTGTAAAATGATAATTAATTCACTCTTTTGGTTTGCAGTCGCAGAAGAAATACTGCTGAAACGCTCCAAAGATAGTTTATGCTCTCTACCTCCTTCCAAATTTAAACCCGTTTAGAACACACTGTATAATGTATTTATTTTCCACATCTGCAACCTATCGTCAGGTTTGGCAGCGCGGTGGGCTTAGCGCCCGCCAAATGAGCCTATGGTTGCGGTCTGTTGTATGGCAGAGCTGTCTAAGCGAAAAATAAATCTACAACAATTAAAATTTATTAAATGAACCTAAGCCCATTCGGTAAATTACAAAACATAATAGATCTCATCGGCTTAATGTCAATAATTAAAACATGTTACGACATTCCCTATGATTAGAGTTTAACTTAAAATCCTGCTTGACATAGTAATCCATTACGACGTACCGGCAAAGCGGCTTTAAATTAACTGCTACATTTTTGCATTTTATATTGTATTTTGGCTCATTTATGCAAAATGGTGATGTAAATTATAGGAGTAAACTTGAAATTGGTAATGATTTTTAATACTCGTCTCTTAAATTGCTCTAATATCTGTAAATAAATCTTCACAGACACTTAAATTCGTTTGCTATACAAATCCATCCAATTTATTGTCGTATATTTTTATAAAAAGTTAAGTTTCGTAATGTAAAATTGTAAAAAACCTACGTAAATACCAAAATCATACAAAAACAAGTTCTGCCCTATTATACTTGTAGCTAAGATCTATATTAATACTAGTGCAATGATTAAGTTGTAACTATTTTCAAAAACTTTACTTACATTAAAAAGTTTTTGTAAGGTTTGATATAGCGGACTTAAGATAAATTGACGGGATAAGATTAGACAATAACGTTGTTGTTACTGAGGTCCCATAATGATTTCCCCTCCATCTTCTTCTTCTTCTAACAGCCCTTTACAGTCTACCCTGGACATAGGCCTCCCTCATACTCTTTTATAGTCTTTTGTTTTGTGCTGTCTGATGCCATTTATTCCCTACATTGTTTTTGATGTCATCTAGCCAGCAGAACTGAGGTCTGCCAACACTGCATTGATGAAGGCGAGGTCTTATCCATCTTGAATCGTTCTGTCGTGCAACATAGCCCACCCAGATCTACTTGAATTGAGCAATGCACTCTAAAGCATCTTTAACTTTTGTTCTATTCCTAATATTCTGACTTGTGATATGATCTCTGAGACTTATTCCTAACATTATTGACTCAATAGCTCTTTGTGTTGTCCTGAGTTTGTTGGCTGATCAAATGGTGAGCGTCATGGTTTCCATCCCGTATGTCATTACTGGTAATATGCAGGTGTTAAACACTTTTATATATGTGACAGTCTACCTATGGCTGCCCATGTTAACCGAACACGTCTACTTATCTCGGCAGTTTGATTTTCTTTGCCTAATTTGATATTGTGATCTAGGTAAATATATTCCTCGATATTTTCAATAACTTGTTCTCCTATGTGTACATCTACCGCGTCCTTTGTCATGATTTTTAGTTTTACTTAAATTTAATGTTAATCCAATTTTTGCAGATTCTTCTTAAAGTTCTTTTAACATAGTTTGTAGTTCCGTTATGTTTTGGCTAATAAGCACAATGTCGTCCGCAAAGCGCAGATGGCTTAGGTTCCTACCATCTATCCTGATGCCCTTTTCATCCCAATTCAGTTTTTTAAAAATATCCTCCAATGCGAGGGTAAATAACTTTGGGGAAATGGTACCTCCCTGTCTGACTCCTTTTTTGATTTTTGTTTATTTTATGTCTTCTGCAATGTTAATCGCCAGATGTAATGTTTCGTTTTATTCATTGCATTTTTCTATTAGTGTACAAATTGTCTGTATATGTTCAGCTGTGATATAATGTTTCCGGAATCCTGCCTGCTCTGGAGGTTGGTAAGTATCTAATTTGTTTATGAGTCTGTTTATTATAATCTTGGTTAGGAGTTTGGATGGCTCGCAGAGTAGACTTATAGGCCGGTAATTATCAAGTGTTAATTTATCATCTTTTTTGTATAATAGGATTACTTCGGCATTACACAATGCATCCGGTATTTGTCCTTCCATCAAACATTTATTGAGAAGTATCGTCAGTGCTTGATAGTAATGATACCGCGAAATTTTATTATTTGTGATAAGGTTAATTCTACTTAGTATATCGTACTTGTTTTGTGTTACTTTTTGCGTATAACGTTCTATAGAACTTCTCAGTAATTGTGTATTAGATCCTCTCTATCTTCTTTGATGATGCCATTTGGGTCTTATCCAAATTGATGACGTCCTATGTTGTTAACTGTTCTAAGAATTTTCATATTTTTATTGCTTTCGATTGTCGATTTTATCATTTCTGTATTATAGTGTCGTAAGTCATTTCTTAAATTCTTCTTTATAACTTTGTTTAGTTCAATATATTCTGGTGTACCTTTATCCAATTTTCTTCTTTTTGTCATAGGTTCTTTAGTGTTCCTTCTTACCTTTAAATCTTTCTTTCTGTTGGTACTGCATATCTTTTTGGCAACTATTTTTATATCAGTTTTTATTTTAGTTTCTAGGGTATCAATGCCCATTTTATTCAATATTTCTTTACTACATAGTTTTTTGGTTACTTCATTTTGATATCTTTCTAAATTTTCCTGGATTATTTCTAGCATCGGGCATCGTTGTTGTTTAATTAATTTACTTCGTTCTATTTTGATATTTATACTCTATTTTCTCTATTTTCAATCTGTGGTCGCTGCCAGTATCGAGATAGTTTAGGACTGTTACATCGTTTACTATATGTTTTCGATTCGTTAAAAATCGCTGTAAATATAGTCAATTTCATTTTTTACAGTTGAATCTGGGCTTCTCCAAATCCAACGTCTCTTTGCTTGCTTCTGAAAGAAGGAATTCATGGGAGCAGTATTCCATAGTTGGTCAGTATATTTTCTCCTTTTGAAGATAATCAATAATCTTTTTTCTGCATGTTTCATTTTGTTGAGTTGAACGACCTTCTGCTGTCTGCGGATATTCGTACAGCGAGTTCAAGGTGAATGAAGAGACAAGTGTACTGTCATCTGCAAAGCTATGGATTGGATTCCCGGTCTTTTCCAGCAGATTGTTAATGTAAATGAGAAAGAGAGTTTGAGGAAACATCCACAAACAGAACCTTTCAGACATACCATAAGAGCGTAAACACGGTCGAATGCCTTGGATATGTCAAGAGCAACCGCTCGAGATTCTCCAAAGTGTTCAATTGCGTAAACATGTGTTACATAAGTCAGAAGAACTTGTTGATCTATGTTTACGAAAACCATTGGTATTTATTGAATCTAATGACTTTCGATATTATTGAAAGCAGTGGCATTTTTTAGGTATCGAAACATTTCCAGCAGGACGGAAATATTCCCTCACTTATGATAACAGTTGGCTGGTATATCAGCGCCAGAAGCCTTCCCATTAAAATACGCTTTATGATGCGCTGTCTGAAGATGATGAAGATGATAAGTTTATATTGTCCCTCTTCTGTTTTAATGCTTTGCTAATATCTTTGTACCAGCCTTCGAATTTCATCATCTGGTGCAGTACTTACAGGAGCATAATACTATTTGAATTGTATAGCGTTTTGACAGTTTTATCGTTATATATAACTCGACGTGGTATTAATTTCATTTTAGTAACAAGATGTTTCATCTTTTTATGGATCGTTATTGCTATTCCACCTACATGTGGATTTTCCACTTTATTGTTTTGATTAAGGAGGTGTCCAGATTTTAATGTAGTACACCTTTCTCCTCGTAGTCTTGTTTCACATAGGCTAGGATGTTCCACTTAATGTAGGATAATTCATCTTCCAATTCTTAATATGCTCGTATGTTCTTAGTGCTTCGAGTGTTATATGTGACAACATGGTATTTGGATTTTGGTGTTTTTCCTGTTGGGTTATGGTATAACGAATTTTTGCCTCCCCCAGAATCCGCAAAGCTGACCTTAAAGGTGTGGGATTTGCCGTTTACTGATCCACCCACCTGGGGTACGCTTCTATTTGTTTTAAAATCTGTCATGATGAGGGGTTTTAGCTCTAATTCTCCACATTAGCTAAACGGCTTGGAGGATGGATGGGATGTGTGTAGGATTTAATATGGGTTGGATAGGATTTAAGGTTTGGGTCATGACTTCCCTCAGTATTCGGAGGTGAGGAAAAGTCAAGGCTCGCGTGAGCAGGGTCGCTTCCCTGAAGTAGGCCTATCTCTACCAGTGTCGTAGAAAGTGCCAACCCACTACTCGATTCCTCTCTATACTGTTCAGTAAATAAAACATGTTATAAAAGTAGTTTAATGTATTGAAATCCACAAATCGTTATACCAAGGACAGTTGCAAAAAAGCAATATGTGATATAAAATAAAATGATGGTTCTCTATAACTAAAGAGTAAATTGACCAAGAAGTTTTATGATTGTTCAGCATGCACGCCAGTAACTATAGGATTGTGACAGTATCTTAATTCCTATTTTTGGTCTGTCATAATTTTTTAGTTAACACAACGTAATTTTGGCCCCAATTGAAAATAAAAATGTAAGATCAATGTTACCAATATTAGAAAAATTTTCAAAGAATTGCAGTGAAGAACTACGGCAGATATTAGAACGATTAACTATAAACAATACAGCAATCGCCGTATTAAAACAGCTGTACGACCAGTCACGTTCCCGAGTAAAGTTAGGAAACATTCTCTATGAAAATTTTTCTGTAACAAAGGTTATCAAACAGGGCTGCTGTCTGTCCCCTACATTATTCAAAATTTTTCTGAATGAGGCATTGAGAGATGACGAAGAACATTTGGAAGAATGGGAATATAGCTGATCGACGAAACAACGTTGTACACTCTACATTTTGCCGACGATCTGGTGGTTATTGCTCAGGGCAAGGAAGACCTTGACTTTATGACAAGAAAACTGTTTGAAGATTATAAAAATTGGGGTTTAACAGTTAACTGCAAGAAAACCAAATATTTATGTATAAGAGGAAAACAAGGAAGCCTTACTCTAAATATCGGTGAGATCATTGATGCTTGTGGGGAGTATATATATATATATATATATATATATATATATATATATATATATATATATATATATATATATATATATATAATATCTTGGACGGTAGAACGGAAAAAGAAGTGAAGAGTAGAATAAGTAAAGAAAAGGCGGTCATAGGACACCTAAACTCTGTTCTGTGGTGGACTAACATAACATCACAGACAAAGCTCATTTATACTGTAGTATTTACGAACATCATGTTATAGGGTTGTGAAACTTGCAATTAACGAAATGATTGGAAAAGAAACTAACTACACACTCGAAATAGATTACTGGGGAAGAGTGTCAAGAATCGATGAGGAAATTCAACAATGGCAACTTAAATGGTATAGACATGTGGAAAGAATGGAAGAACAGTGAATACCAAAGATGGTTCTAAACTGGATACCAATCGAAAGGAGGAGGAGATGGTGACCACGAGCGACATGGTTTGGAGATGTTTAGAGGGCAATGTCAGAGAGAAATCTAAGACCCGAAGATTGAGAAGATCGAAGAAGATGGAAATTGGGAACCGGAAGGTGAAGAACGCTATATTGATGATGAGGCAGAGTATAGGAGAAACGAACTCTAGATAACATTACTGATAATACTTATTATATTTATTTCATGAACTCTTAAACACTAAAAAAACAAATTTAATATACCATAAAAATCTAATACAGATCACTTACCACAAAACGCCCAACAAGGAACAAAATCTAATTAACATGTAAAAAAGTGCCACTAAATCATAAATAAATATCGATAATAAATTAGTTAAAATTGAAATCTTGCGCTCGCATTGACAGTTATATTGGCTTGTTGGATTCAAAAATAAATCAAATGGGATATCCCTGTAAACGAGAATGTACGGGCTAAAATTATATTATTTACGACAAGAGGGAAATTATATCAACTTATACTTTGAAATATAGTATTAACAGTGTAAAGGGAACACCAAATATTTCGTCAAAGTTACAGGTGTTTTTTGGGCAGCTGCTTCATGTTATTTTAATATTTGATAACTTGTGAATTACTACCACTTACTTAAAAATGGTGGTTCTGTGCATTTTATGGCTTGAACTCTAGCTTTCAACTACAGAATCTAAGCTGTGTATCACTAGATCTGATAGAATAATTCTGATAATTGAAAAGTATCTCTACTCTAAACGCTATGCTTAAACTTTTTGAAGTTAGGGACTCTAGGTAGGTGTCGTATTCATGAGCTTGTTTTCTTTTTAAGTAGCTCTGAAAGAAATCCCGTAGAGCTTAAAAAAATTATATAACTATCATCTATATTAATACACTTAGTACAGCGTATCTCGAGCTGTTTTATTTCATCCAAAAAAGAAAATCTGAGAAAAATTTTTTGTTCCGAGAGGTTTCATTAACTCGGTGGACTACTAATTTCCGGTATTGTAGTAGGCTAGGAGACTCTGCAGGCATCTTGTAATTAAAAAGTTTTGGTTCTCCATACATTTGGATACTTTACTCTAACAGCCTGCCTTAGATTTTATATTTTGCGTCCTTCCGAAACCTTTCCATTAGGTATGAATCTCTCTTTCATACATTCAATAAATAAAACTTCCAACATAGTCCCAAAAAATGGTCGTAATGATTTTTCTAAAAGGCCACTGGGTTTCTGCCTCCTTTAGGAGTGAAGAGGCCTTATGAACCCATTTTATCGTGTCCTCTTTCATGGAGAAACCTAGTGAAACACCCAGGTTTTCTTACCTGCCATAATTCACGAAAACAACCCATCGATTGTTAAAGCTGCTAAATATTCTTGACAAATTTCTTTCCTCGTTACTTTCCCCGCTGCTGTAAAGAGTTTGGATCCACCGCGCAGAAACTTCTTTTATCTCTAAATCATCATACGCATTCTTGGAGACTGTAGTTTCAGATATCACATCTTCTTTAGCAAGTACTGGGATTTTCATTTGTAGATTTCACAACAGCATATTCCAACAACAAATGATGGTGAAGTTTTAGCTTCACCTGGTTTTCTGATTTGGGATCTTCCAGAAATAAGTCACGACCTCATTGAATCTGTTTAGACCAAACTTGAAAACTTAACTTGAAAATAAGATGGACCGTCATTTCCGTACACCTGGGATGATCTTTCGTAAATAAATTTTGGTCCATTTCCCTCTTCAATGTGAAACTGTATCTCTGTACGATGCTCCATATTACGTTCACTCAAACAAAACCGGAAAAATTGAAAAACGAATTCAACGACTTAGTAAAAAAATTTTCAAAGTACTTAGAGCAGTGACAATAATTTGACAAGGAAGCAATTTTTTGTATGATATCATTTACATGACTAGATAAATAACATGAAAAAGGACTTCTCATCTATCTTTTCGGCGAATGTGCTAGAGGAGGTACAGCCGTATTTATAAAACAAAGCATACAACGTTTCCAACAAGAGGAAATAAAAGAACAAGAAATACAAGTTACTACAGTTAGTATTGAAAACAACGGTACTGAGATAAACATTGGCGCTATATATTGTCCACCGAGACATAAATGACACAACAATACAGATACTTGTTTTCAAAATTATGCCCAAGGTTGGAGGGGACTTCAGTGCTAAACACACAGCTTGGAGTTCACTACTAATAACACCTGGAAAGGGCAATGAATTACTAAGAGCCATTAACATTACAAACTTATCATTCAGGACGTGAGCCCACTTACTGGCCCACCGACAATAATAAAGTGCCAGACCTGCAGGACTTCTTCATCTCGAAAGGTAGCCCAACAAACCAAATCAAAACTGAAAACCTGTGCGAACTAACATCTGACCACACTATAGACATACTAACTCTGGGTGCGACAATCATGAAACATCCAACAAAACAAAATCTCACCAAAAAATATACTGATTGGGATAAGTTCAGACTATTGATAGGAAAGCAAATCAATTTAAACGTACGACTCAAAACTAAAGAAGATCCAGAGCTACAAGCAAGAAATCTAGTAGAACAGATTCGGTCAGATGCAAAAGAAGCACACCAGTAACAAAAGAGAAACCAAATCATGAAGTAAATTACCCCCTTGAAATTAGGGACATGATAAAGGAAAGGAGAGAAGCAAGAAGAGTATGGCACAGAACCAGAAATGCTGCAGACAAAAGAAAATTCAACCAAGTCAGTAACCAGACGAATCAAAAGATTAAAGAATATAAACGGAATTGCTTCGAAAAATATCTTAGTGAATTAAGCCCGGAATCAGACAAAGAGTATTCACTATGGAAAGCAACTCGCAGATTCAAACGACCAATAGTTTGAGTGCTGCCTATTAGAAATACAAGAAATGAATGAGTTAGACCAGTGATTTCCAAAGTGGTTCAGGTGGACCCCCAGGGGTTCACGGGACACTCGACGGGGGTCTACGTTGGCGTGAAAAAAAAATGGGGGTTCACAAGTTGTAAGTGGGGGTCCACGAAAATTTTTCTGGTTTCGATAGTAAAGAACAAAAATGTTGGCTTGGCTTTACCTATCAATGTAGGCAGATAATACATACTCAAAACAATTAAGGGAGCAAAAAAAAATTCCAAATTTTTCGGTGATTTTTGATGTCAAAATATTCTTTAAAAGTATAATTTACAGAAATGTATCAAAATATAATTAATCAAAAAATATTTTATATTACATTAAAATAGGTTCAGCCGTTTTGTGAAAACCTCTATATGGGTCTTAGCAGTTTATTGCTTTTAATAATTAAAATCAGTTTTACCGCCGGCATTTTGGTTTTTTTCATTGCAATAATTAATTAATCCTATTTTATTCTGTTAAAATAGCCATATCCTGTTCAAGTCGCCTTATGATTACTAAAACAAACATTTTTTTCTTTACAGCTAGGTAACTGATACGAAACATGGCTGAATCTAAGAAGAAATGTCGACAGTACAGTGTTGATTATTTGAAATTTGGTTTTCTTCCATCAAAGGCAGACAAACGATTGTCCATATGCCTTTTATGCAACAAAGTTTTGAGCAATGAGTCTATGAAACCATCGAAGCTTAAAGATCATCTAAGAAGGTGTCATCCTGATAAAATAGGTAAAGATTTAAAATCTTTTCAAACATTGAAGGAAAAAATATGAAAAGAGACCCACCGTGCACAGTATGTTCGCTTCAACGTCTCAAAGTAACGATGATGGCTTGCGGGCATCTTACAATATCTCATTGCTTATAACACGAAATCTGGAAAACCGCACACCATCGGAGAACAGTTAATTTTACCCGTTGTTGAAAAGGTTTTAAAAACTGTTCTGCACAAACCTCCATTTGACGTACTCAAAAGAATTCCTTTGAGTAACAACACTGTACAAAAACGTATTGATGAAATGAGCTCTGATATTGAAAGCTTCTTGTGTAATTATCTGCAAACAACTCATTTTTCTATTCAACTGGACGAGTCAACTTTACCTGGCAATGAAGCATTATTATTGGCATATGTTCGATTTGGTATAGACGAAGAAATCCATGAAGAGCTGCTATTCGCGAAAACTTTGGAGACGGACAATGAAGGCGATCAATATTTAATGTCCTGAGTGATTTTTTTAAGGAAAAAATCGATTCCATTTACAAACATTATTTCGGTGGCAGCAGATGAAGCTCCTGCCATCTTCGGGCGATATCGTGGGTTTATAAGCCATCTTAAAAGAATTATATCAGGAGTAACTGCAATTCACTGTATCATCCACCGACAACACCTGGTAGCGAAAAATTTGAGTGATAGATTGCACCAATCGCTTCAATTTGTGATTAAAGCAGTTAACAAAATAAGAAGCAATGCGTTGAATACCCGTTTATTTGCACAATTGTGCGACGAAAATGATGAAGACTTCCAACGATTGCTCTTACACACTGAAGTAAGCTGGTTGTCGAAAGGTGCATGTTTAACAAGATTTTACTCACTTTTTGAATCAGTTTTAGAGTTTCTGGAAAGTAAAGATCCAGATTTAAAAGAAAACCTGATCAAATTGAAAGCAGACATCGCGTATTTGACAGATTTGATCAATGACATTAACTTGCAGTTACAAGGGGACAGCCTAAATTAATAAAAACAAAGGTTGTAATTTCGGCTTTTCTTGGAAAATTGAAATTTATGAAGCAAAATATTAGTCGGCGCGAATTCTCCCAGTTTCGAAACTTGTCACAGGCAGAATGTCTTGATGAGGATATTCAGACATACGTTCAACATTTATATGCCCTGCATGATGACTTCAAAAATAGATTTGAAGATATTCTGATGATGGAAATACCACCATGGATCATAAATCCATTTGATGAAACGGACGTGGCGAATGTGGTATTAGAACAGGAGCTACTCGAGCTTAGCACCAATGAGGAGCTGAAGGTGAAATTTAAAAAAGGCTATCAAACATTTTGGCTGCAGGCAGAAATACCCGAAAAATATCCTGGGCTGTGGGAAATTGCGAGAAAACTTTTGATAGCGTTTCCCTCGTCATACCTTGTCGAAAAAAGTTTTAGTGTCGTTACAAACCTATTAACGAAAAAAAAGGAGCAGATTGAACATCACAGAACAGGGAGATTTGCGGTTATTCCTTATAAAACTGAAGCCAAATATTGATAATTTGCTGTCAATCCATCAAGTACATCCCTCCCATTAAAATTATGACTATTTTTTTTAATTGTTGATTTGCATTGTTGAAGTTACGGTACGTTATTAATGTTTAATTTTAATTCTATTAAGTCTGTAATCATATTATTTTAATAAATAGAACACAAGAGAATATATTATTTCTCTTTTTATTTTTACCACTCCGAATTGAGGGTTAGAACTCAGCCACGACGCAAATTTCTATCGTTAGATCTAATCTTCACATTTTTTGACGAGTTTTGGGAATATGGTAGAAATGTAGCAGCAGGGGGTCCACCGAAACCAGTAAAATTTTGACAGTGGTCTACGAGAAAAAAATGTTTGGGAACCTTGGGGTTAGACCAATGATGAAAAAGCTAAATTATTTGCACCACATTTAGCTAGTGTATTTCAACCGAATGATATCCAATTACAATGGATACAACATCTGCTTATCAACTCGAAAAAGCTGTAAAGATGGTTTCTCCTATGGAAGTTGCCATATAAATTGACAACAACCTCAACCCTAAAAAAGCTCCTGGAATTGGTGGAATTTCACCTGGCTTATTGAAAGAACTCCCACGTAAAAACAATCAGCATGTTGACATAACTATTTAATGCCTGTTATGGGATGTTTCAAAACGGCACAAATAATTATGCTTAAAAAACCTAACAAACCAGCAGAACAAGTCGGGTCATATAGGCCTATCTCGTTGCTACCTGCCATATCAAAATTGTTTGAAAAACTACTGTTAAAACGTCTTAAACCACTTATAAATATACCAGATTTCCAGTTTGGATTCCGAAATCGCCACTCAACAGTAGACCAAGTGCATAGAGTGACAGCTCTTATTGAAAATGCGTTTGAAGAAAAAAAAATACTGCCCTGCAATATTTCTTGACGTGTCACAGGCGTTTGACAGGGTATGATATATGGGATTGATCTACAAGAAGAGAAAATTGCTGCCGCGGAACTATTGTCAATTATTAAAGTCGTACCTTTCCGAAAGAAAATTTAGAGTGTCACATGAAGGAACATTCTCAACATTCAAATCAATCTCAGCTGGAGTTCCACATGGTAGTGTCTTAGGACCACTCCTCTACCTGCTCTACATTGCCGATATCCCAGCAACAAAAGAAACAGTACTTGGAACATTTGCTCACGACACAGTCATTATAACCAAAGATATATCTCTGCCTAGAGCAATAGAAAAACTACAAGTTACAGTTAACAAAATCCACAAATGGACTAAAGACTGGAAAATACACCTTAACAGCTCGAAATCTGTCCATGTCAACTTTACTTTGCGACGAAAAGACAGCAAAGTAATCATATCACTTGGGGAGTGTCCAATCCCTCAAGCAGAGTCAGCGAAATACTTCGACATCCATCTCGATGGTAGACTAAATTGTAAACATCATATTAGACAGAAAGCTGAGCAGATCAGACTCAAAATTAAACAACTATACTGGTTAGTCGGAAGATACTCCTAACTTGACCTAAGAGCAAAGAAATTGATTTATCAGTCCATAATAAAGCCAATATGGACTTATGGGTTTGCACTAAGGCATCAAATCGGCTTATAATCCAACGCTGCCAAAACAAATTTCTTCCATTGATTACTAATGCTTATCGCTACGTAACCAACGAAGAACTGCACGATGATCTCGAAATCAAATAAACCCACAAAGTTATTCAAGATTTCGCCATAAAACATGAAAGAAGGTTACTGAATCACACCAACGTAGAAGCAATATAACTCCTGGACAACACGCAAGAAATCACAAGTTATAAGCGAACCAAACCACACGAACTTGTATAAAGTGTTAAAGCTAAGTTTAGATTAAGTTAAATTAATTTAATCTTGGGAAATGCATACTGATGTATTCAACCCGCACTCACCTTGCTTGGTAATTGATCCGAGTACAAATTAATCTGTAATTAAGCTTGTACTAAGCATATCCAATAAAAGATGTTATAAAAAAATATCTATCTTTTCAGTCTAAAAATCAGATGGACATTCACAGCAAATTGACAGAAATTCAAATTGTATAAAAATATTTACTCGAAAACTGAAAGATGCCATACTTTTTATTATTATATAACATATTCATTTTGATGTTGTTTGTACGTATTATAATAAAAACAAGAAACATTTTGCTATATAAATAATGTTGAATTATTTCTATTAGGCAGCTTTATTTTTTAATGCATTGCGAATATTCGTAAGCAAATAAATACGAGAGTGTTGAAATAAATGAAATTAACTGTAGTTAAATAAATTACATGTAAATATGTTAAATAAAACAAAACATTAATTTGGAACAATTAAATATTCACCCAAAATTATTTGTGTTGTGTTGTATTAAAAAAGTGAATAACATACGAGGGCTGAAAGAAAAAAGAAAAAAATGATTTATTTACAGAAGTTAGATACACATATTAGTTATTTTTCTTCTTAATCGACTTGAAGGTTGAGACATATGTACCGATGAACAAGATTTGTTATACCGTCCTCAAAGAAACTTGCCTCCTATGTGCCTCTATGGTGTTCCAAAGCTTCTCATTTGAGGGGAAGCGTTCCCTTCCCAACTTTCTCAATCATTTTTTTTTGTCTCCCGAAAAAGGTAGAAGTTACTTAGTGCTTAGCCTGATCTGCGTGATCAAACATTTTCCATTTGAATTTGGTCAGAAGGTCTTTAGTTTCTGCAGCACTGGCATTGTCATGAAAGATGACAATGCCTGAAGGGAGCGTTCTTTTCCGATTGTTCTGAATGACTTTTCGTACAGTTTGTTTCCACTCTTTAGGCCTCTTAGTGAGTTGCTATGTATCCATTGTTACGACGGCTGTTTGGTTTCAGGATTATCATAATGGATCCACATTTCATCGCCTGTCATAATTTTTTTCAATAATTTTTCTTTCTTGTAGTTACGCAGCAGAAATGTTTAAGCTGATGCCATTCGTCGTTCCTTGTGGTAATTTTTTCGCTTCCCCGTATTGACAATTCTCGGAATTTTGATTCTACACTCGAGCTTTTATCTCAAACTTGAGACTTTTGACCACTTTGATCATTGACCATTTCGAAAACAAATTCTGAACATCATAAAACTTATATTTTAAAAAATTTTAGTTTTGTTATAGGGAATTTGTTTGTGATATTTATGTTTAATAATGCCTTTAAAACAATAAGACTAAACTGTAGTATGCATCTGCAGCATCAAGCTGTTTACTGTAACTATTGGAGTACATGCTGTATAACCCAAAATCTTTAGGTTCGATTTTGTTACTAGTTACAAGGCAGCTCCATTCTTTAATATTGTTTCATAGTTGCTCTTGATACAAAGATTTACTAGTTTAAATATATTAATTGCTTTTCATAACTACCTGTGCCCGCTATAAGATATATTTTTTTAGAAACGACTTTATACACGAATTTTACTGAGACACCAGTAATGGTATTTTTTACTGACCGGGAATACTTATCTGACCATTAAACTTGCTAAAGATCCCTGTATACTAGTAACCAAACTGTTAATACAGCCTATATTTTTGGCTTAAATCTAAAACTGCAGTGCCAAGTTTTAACATAATAACAAACAAAAACTGCACCGATGTAACAATGAGTTCAGAATACTATTCTCATTGGACACTTTGAGGAAACTTTTGTTCCATTGTTTCATATTAAACTTGTATGTGATCCGGATTTCAAAGTTGCTGTTTAACTTTGCTAACTAGCTGTTTACAAAGACATTTTAAAAAAGCCTAACCGTTGTCCCTACGGGCTTTTCACGGAATGAAACTTTGTTCACGGAAAACGAAAAATTAGTTCAATATAGAAGATTAAAGCTTTTGAGCGGTAATCTTTACGATTTTTTTTTTTGTGTGCTGTTGCAAGTTAATTTAAGGAAATAGAAAATGTAGTATATAAATGAAAAAAGAAAACCTTTATTGTACATCAAACGACGGTTCTTGAAAATAGTACTTTAAAAATGATGATATCCTAATATTGGGCGTCATGCTCATGGTATTCTGTTAAGCGAACGATGGTTCTATTGATTACTGTTAGGTTCACCGAAAAATTATCGTTGAGATTTCTTGGGAAATATTTACTCTGAGTTTCGCGAAAGGGTGAAAATTTATATTACAAACTTTAATTTTGAGATATTTCTAAAATAATCGGAAACACATTGTTGCCAACTTACATTACTCCTTCTTGGAAACCAATTTATTGGGAAAAATCTATCAAATCATATTTCTGAATTAACTATTATAAAAAATTTCTTACTGAGTCACGGACGTTCTTTCTGGATACTAAATAACGGACATGAAACTGATGATTATTTCTAGATCCTGGAAGCCATTAATGTAAATGAAGTTATTCCTTGTAAGGGGTGAAAAAAAATGACACCCCTGGTCCTGATGGAATAGGAATCGGGTCCATCAAGTGTGGACCTAACAGACTTAGCTCATTAGTTTGATATTTAACAAAGACTGATTTAGCTCATTAGTTTTATATTTAACAAATGTCTAGGGGACTCTCCCCTCCTCCACCTTGGAATGGAAAGAGGCTTACATCATGCAAATTTTTATGAAAAATAATAGACACCACATAGACACCAACTCCTTTTTGGAAAACAATGTATTCGGAAAAATTTTCCAAATCATGTTTTTGGGTTAACTATAATAAAAAATTTGTTGCTGAGTCATGATAATTATAATTCTAGATCTTCTGAGCCATTAATGTAAATGATAATGATGAGGTGAGAACATCCGTAGATGAGTATTTGAGGATCTTCCGGAAAACCACTTCAGAGATGAGAAAATCGCTAGAAATAATGCCACGAGAAATTCAGCGCACTAAATCTTCGTTTATGGTTGTCGCAACTACAATAGCACAATAGTTAGCAGTATTCGAATTAGTAGTTAATGCCCTGTAGGAGAAGAGCATGACTTTGTTAAGGTAGCACAATGGACCATGAAGACGCAAACCGAATAAAATTACTTCAGGCATTGCAATAGAATCGAAGATAGAGGTTTTTGTTCCGCGACTGGCTCACAAGTAAAGTCGCCGCGCCGGAGTAATCCTCCATCAGGTTGTTATAATGATTACTAGAGACTTTTACTAATTACACCATATCTTGATTTGCACCTCATCGTTAAATATCCGATTCTCCCAAGAACATACTCCATCTTTTGTCTTGGCCAAACTACACCTGGAATACATGCTAAAAATGAGTATTAGTGACCTAAGAAAAATTGCAGAATCCTTTTTAAAGTTTTATGAATTGAAAGATGTCACACGGAGTTGGACTTACGATATAACTAGTAAAAGAAAAAAAACACGAACACATACTAAAGGAGGTTGAAGTCTTTGATCTTTTAAATGAAACCAATGTTTTTTCCAGCTGCTGATTTTGAGCACAATTCCAGCCACTACAGCAATCATAAAACGTTCCTTCAGTACTCTTCTAAGGATCAAAATCTGGCTGAGGAGCACTGTGGAAGAGGAAAAGCTAACTTGATTATGTTTGATGAACGTAGATCGAAATTTTGCTAAAGAAAAACGGAAGGAGTCGGAAGTTATTGAAAAATTGTGCAGCATTTCCGAGAAAATTGTTAGCTTAAAAATTTAAAAACTATAAGACGATAATAATAAATTGATAATAGGACAATAGTGTTTAACGGTTTATAGTGACTAATGAAACGATTTTTTCCAAATCTTTTTTTTTTTGTATGGAAAGCCTTACCCCATTCACTTTCCTCCGTTGATTTGGAATAAGCTACCCTCCTCCCTGCCAAGTTTAAATCATGGGTACGCACTTGTTCTCAACATATACAGGGTGTCCCAGCATTTCGTGTGCAAAGAGTTACTGTGGATTTCTGGGATGAAACTATGACCATTTAACCCAACTTACCTTAGTCCAAAAATTCGTATTATTGAGATAGAGGGTGTCAAAATTATACTTTTATTTAAATTTTTCTTAAAGACCTTTCTTAATAATTGTACTATTTGTACAAGATTCGGTGAGATGACAAATCGAAATCAGCTCACAATTTTGTTGTAAATTGTAGGAGGCGCCACTTATTGCACTGTGTATACTTTTAAATTCTCATAACTTTTTTATACCACTTTGTATAATATTTTTAAACAAAAATTCGTATTTTCCGCCGTACCCTGTCTAGAAAAGCTCTCTTGGTAAATGTTGCTCCGAGCAACAATTTTTGAGATAATGGGATATTTGTTTCCATTTTTTAATTCCATTGTCAAATTCGCAAATGCATTCTTTCACACTTCGTACAGGCTTAGGACAGGTCCAAAAGAATAGTCTTTGAAATTTGGAGTATTCTTAAAAGCAAACAGGCTAACAACAATAATAGATTTAAAGACCAACGAGCCCACAACAGTAAGAATGTAAAAATCAACTGGCTAAGAGCATAAAAGTTTACCCACAAATTGATAAATTCGCTTAACTGAGAAGGTATTGGTTTCATAATAAATGTTCAATATGGCCGGCACCTTCGTGAATGCATAAATTAACACGTCGCAGGTAATTTAAATGTACTCTTCTTAAAATGTCTTCATCTCGTAAAGCGTTAGCCGTATTTTGAGTCATATTCCACAATTGCTCAATGTTGTCGATTTGAACTTGATAAACTTTCGATTTCAATGCACATCAAAGGAAAAAAATCGCATGGATTTAAGTCTGAGGAACGAGGTGGCCAGTGAACAGGAGCATCTTCACCTCTTCCGATCGATTTATCTGGGTAACTTTGGTTCAAAAAAATTCTCACATTACGCGCAAAATGGGATGGTGCATCATCATGCATGAAAAACAAGTCGCGACGTAAATTAATGGGTAAGTTTTCCAATAATTTAGGGATAGTTTCACGGATGAAATTTAAATAAATGTCACCATCAAGTTGATCTGGTAATCTAAACGGCCCGATTAAATAGTTCGCGACAAATCCTATCCAGACATTAATACTGAAATCGCGTTGAAACTGTCTTTGTTGCACAGCATGTGAATTTTCTTCAGCGTAAACATGATTATTATGCATATTATTATACCACGTCGAGTGGAGCGTGCTTCATCTATAAACAGGATTTTAGTGTGAAAAGCTGGAATAGTTGCTATGTGTGCTCGAATAATTTGTGAAAAATACAAACGGGATCCAAGATCTGGAGGTAAGAGTTCCTGAACGGACTGTATATGAAAGGGGTGAATAATTTGTTGTCTAATGATCCGGTTATTTGCACTTTTTGATATTCCCGTTTGACGTTCAATTAAACGAGTGCTGATTCCAGGTTTGTCGTATCAGTTTCACGGATTTCCATTTCAAGATCGGGTGCTCTAACTTGTGAAGGCCGCCCAGCATTATTCCTGATCGGCTCAAATTGTCCAATTTCTCTAAGTCGCCTATCAATATGGCAAAAGTCTGATGGAATCCGACGATGCGGAAATCTTTCGTGATATACGCTAGCACTTTTGCGACCATTGCCGTTACAAAAACCAAACACTAAAATCATATCAGTTTGCTCACCAAAGGTGTACTCCATGTTAATCTAGATGAACTTGAGAATGGATTAAGTCTCGTTAATACTCCTAAAACTTTTGATATCTGCCAAAAATTACTTTCTGTCAGTATTACCACAAACCAGTTAAGTCATAGAACATTACATGATATCTCGTCATCATTACCAGAGTGGTTTTTCAACGTTGCCAAGTAACTATACAATGTGAAGGAACGTGTAAAGGAACGCATTAGCGAATTTGACAATGGAGTTAAAAAAACTGAAACAAACGTCCCACTATCTCAGAAACTGTTGCTCGGTGCAACATTTAAAAAAGAGAGCTTTTTAAGAGAGAAAGGCAGAAAATACGAATATGTAATTAGAAATATCATACAGAGGGGTACAAAAAAGTTGTGACAATTTAAAAGTATACACAGAGCAATAGGTGGCGCTCCCTACAATTTACAACAAAACTGTGAGCTGATTTCGATTTCTCATCTCAGAAAATCCCTTAACACCGAATCTTGTACAAATAGTACAATTATTAAGAAAGCTACTTAACAAAGACTAAAATACAGGTATAACTTTGATACCCTGTATCTCAAAAATTACTTTTGGACTAAAGTAAGTTGAGTTAAATGGACATATTTTCATCCCAGAAATCCACAGTAACTCTATGTACACGGAATACTGGGACACTCTGTATGTTAAATAAGAGCTATAGCAATACACATCCCACTCGAACTCTTTTAGTAATCTTAATGTTTCCTTTAGAAACTGAGTCAGTATAGATGATGGATTATTCCTGTTTCTTTTTATTCAGTCTTATCTTTTGTAAGATTTATAGTAGTAGATTATGGTGTATGTTGTCGAATGCTGCCTCGTAATCTATACAAACGTGTCATTACTTTGAATTATATTTAATCAGAAAAACAATGAAAAATCGCGTGGTGCATTTGTAGGCAAAAGAGTGGAAAATCACTGAAGGTTGACACGGTCCAATCGTAAATATGACTTTTTAGTCGTGAAAGTTTCGCTTTCCTATTAAAAAACACCGTGTTAGGTAAGCGTTTTACAAGAGTACTTATAACATTTAAAATACGTTTTTAGTGTTCCGCTTATAAGATCACTTCAATGTCTGTCCGTCTGTCCGTCTGTCCGTCTGTCCGTCTGTCCGCCCGTCCGTCTGTCCGCCCGTCCGTCCGTCCGTCTGTCCGTCTGTCCGT
>CM032447.1:196779040-196814040 GCA_019049505.1 Pachyrhynchus sulphureomaculatus | reverse complement strand
TAATTTCTGATTGACTGACAATAGAGTACAATTCTAGCTCATAGTGAATATATGGCCTTTGTTATTGTGCACAATCTGTATGACTCTTAAAAATGGTTATTTTATATTGTATATGCTAAGGTAAAAGTTTTTTTGTAAAAGCAGTTTTTAAATCTATTGCATAAAATAACTTATTCTGACACATCCAGAGCTGGATTACCATAGTATCTCTACTATCTTGTATCAATATATATATATATATATATATATATATATATATATATATATATATATATATATATATATATATATATATATATATATATATATACATATAGATATATATATATATATATATATATATATATATACATATATATATATATATATATATATATATATATATATATATATATATATATATATATATAATATATATATATATATATATATATATATATATATATATATATATATATATATATATATATATATATAATATATATATATATATATATATATATATATATATTATAAATATATGGGTCATTCTTCGTCAACCGGACCCCCCCCCCATAAGTCCATAAATTGTCGCAATTTATGAAAACGCAATCTGACCCAGATTAAAGCTTATGATATGTAGTAGCATATTAAGAAATTGTGCTGATTTGGGCTCAAAGCGACCCAAATCTGAATAGGGATTTCAAATAATTTCGGAAAAACTAAAGTTAAAATGTAATTCTTTAATATAACCAGAAGTTTTTCCCTAATCATTTTATTCTAAGGCACGAAACCTACAGTTTTTGTAGAAAAAATTTTATTTTATGGCCTCAATTTTCAGAGATATTTATCACAGCGTATTTGCCATATTTTGGATATTCAACAATTTTTTAATCGAAAACTAAAACTTCTAGAGAAATTATGTAAGAGACAAAAAAAAAATACTTATTTTTATTCATGCAATTACCGATTACGATTTTTTTTGTAATTTTTGAAGCAGTTTTTAACAATTTGTTATTTTGACCTACATACACCAGTAAATTGTAACAAAATAACGAACTGTTAAAAATTGCTTAAAAAATTCTGAAAAAAATCATAGTGATTTTACGAATAAAAGCAAGTATTTTTTGTCTCTCACGTAACTTCTACAAAAGTTTTAGTTTTTGAATAAAAAATTGTTGAATATCCAAAATATGGCAAATTATCTGTGATAAATATCTTCTAAAATTGAGGCCATAAAAAAAAACTTAAACAGACTAAGATTATTAGAGAAGACTTTTGATTATAATGGAAATTATATTTTTATTTCAGTTTCTCTGAAATTTCATTTTCAAATTTGGATCGGTATTGAGCTTAAATCAGCACAATTTCTTAATATGTCTCTCAAAATTCAAAACTACATATCATAAGCTTTAGTTTGGACCAGATTGTGTCCTCATAAATTGTGTCAATTTATGGACTCATGGGGGGTATCAGGTTGACGAAGAATGATCAATATATATATATATATATATATATATATATATATATATATATATATATATATATATATATATATATATATATATATATATATATATATATATATATATATATATATATATATATATATATATGATATGTATATATGGTATAGTAAAGCAATATATTTTTGTAGACAAAGAAAATTTACACTTTTTTGAGTACAAATAGTCGTCGGGTAATCTATAGTATCTACATTATTCTATTCTACAACTTGAATAAAACATTTATGCCCTATGGTGTCCATTTTTTTGTCATAGAATTATTATAAAGAAAAGCCTGCTTGTTTACTTAGATTATAAAAATAAGATTTAGAGCATCTGTTTATCAAGATATAAGATTTAATCTAAAAACTTGCTTACTCCGTCTCAACACAAAACAGCTCAGTTTCACAAATCCTTTTCTTATGGCGTTACTAAGCTGTACAATGGTATTCCCGCAGTTTCCAAATCTTAAATCTTTTTAACTTTAAGCATAAAGTTAAGATACTGCTAATGAAAAAAAAAATAAATATAGAGAAAATTAAATTTCTGAGTGCTATATTTTAAGTCAAAACAGGTAATACGTTTCTAGTTAAATAAAATTTATACATTTTCTTCTCTATAGTTTCTTAGTAAGAGTGCTATTCTTCCTAATTCTAAATTATTCTAGGTAAAATTAATTTTGTATTGTTTTTAGTATTATATATAGGCTATTTATATGTATGTGGGTGTGGATGGCATGTTTTACATCTGTATGTGTGTATGAATGTATATGCATTTATATGTGGATATATATATATATATATATATATATATATATATATATATATATATATATATATATATGTCTGTGTCTATGTAATTACTTAATTTAGTTACTACTTGTTACTTCTTTCTTGTGTAAGACTTTTTTTCTTGTAATTCTTATTTAAGGCTACGCGTATGAGCGCTGCTCACTATTATTAGTGCGAACTCTGTGTAGCAAATATTTCCAGTATATATATATATATATATATATATATATATATATATATATATATATATATATATATGAAACGTTTCACGTCAACAACCGTATCAAAGTTCTGCCCAAAATTGTAAGCGACGGCTCAAATTATTCGGAATCCAAAACACTTTCGAATGCTGAATGGAAAAACATGAACACTCAAAATGACGGGCACACTATGGCGGCTGTAAGTAAGGTATGCGTCGAAAAAAGTTATATTAAAGCTATAACAACAGCTATAAAATATTCGAGAAAACATTCAGATTGCTATTTATAAATTTTACCTATGCACCTTAGTGCGTTTGGCTCCCTGATGAGAAATTCAAAATGGCGGACTTCAACATCGATCAAATCTTTCATTCTCATAGATTTTGATATATTACTTGTTCTTGAGGCCTCTAAAGTGCGATTATAAACTTATATTTTTAAAATATGTTTAACTTTTGAATCATAAGACCTCATCTCTTAAAAAGGCTCATCCAATATGGCGGTTGCAACCGTGAGGTAAGCGTTAACCCTTTTCCAGGTTAGAGAGTTTGAGTAATTCCGACATGAAATAGTTTGTAGTTCAAAGGTTGTCGATAGTTTCTGATCACGAATCTAAAGTAAAATATTAAAAATTCAAGATGTCTGATCCAATATGGCAGACGTCGATCCAAAAAATTAAAAAACTACAGTCGTATTCTAAATGAAATTTTCAATAAAAAAGGTCTCTAGTAACTTTACACTAAAATCCATAGATTCTGAGAAAAACTCCTAAACTATCTGTAATTTCATAATTTAGGTAATGAAGGTCCGTATTTATAAACATGTTTTCAAAAAAAGCTCTCTGTGTTTAATAGGGTTGAGACTGTCTTTAAATGCAATTTTAAAGCCCAGATTACTTTTTTTCAATTGTTTCGGTTCATTTTTAGTTTTTTTAAAACTTTTTTTTAAATTTATTTATTTATTTTTCTCTATTTATATCTAATGAAATTTTCAAAAATCAAACCTTTTTTTTACTCAGATTTATTAACTATGCTCTTAGGAATATTTTAAGAGTTTAGCCATGCCAATATTGTGGATTATAAGACGCTGAAGTGGTTTTTTTTTGAACTTCTCTCGAAACTACTCTTTTTGAACTGATGTCTATGAAAAAAAATTAATGCAAAAATAACAGTTAAAGTCATTCTTAACCCTGTTAAACGCAGAGAGCTTTTCTTGAAAATATGTTCATAAATATGGACCTCCAGTAATCAAAATACGAAATTGCAGAGAGTTTAGGAATTTGTTTTTTGGAATCTATGCATTTTAGTGACAAATTACAAGAAACCTTTTTTACTGCAAATTTCAAGTAAAATATATTTTTTTATTTCAAAATATTTAATTTTTTGGAACGACGTCTGCCATATTGGATTTTTAAAATCTGACTTTAGATTGTGATCAGTAACCATCCGTAACCTTTGAACTACAAACAGTTTCATATCAGAATTGTTCAAAACCTCCAACCTAAAAAGGCCTTAACGCTTACCTCACTTGCAACCGCCATACTAGATTAGCCTTTTTTAGGGGATGAGGTCTTAGCACTCAAAAGTTAAACATATTTTTTGACAATATAACGCACTTTAAAGGCTTCAAGAACACGTAATAAGTTCTATGAGAATGAGAGTTCTGATCGATTTTGAAGACACGATGTTGGATCCGTCATTTTGAATTTCATAGCCGTTTTATAGTTTTAATAACTTTTTTGGACATATACCTTACTTGTAGCTGCCATATTGGACCCGCCATTTTGAGTGATCATGTTTTGCGACTCAGCATTGGAAAGTGCTTTATATTCTGAATAATTTGAGCTATCAAACATTATTTTCCGTAGCAATTTTAGGCAGAGCTTTGTCCCGGTTGACGTGAAACGTCCCGTATATATATATATATATATATATATATATATACATATATCACTAGCACGTTACTATATAGTAGTAGGTTCTAAGATAGCAAATATGAAGGTTATAAAAACATAAACAGTTTACAGTTCTATTAGACTTGTAAGTTTACATTTTGATTTACGTCAGAGAACTGTTTTGCTATTTATCAGCTGTCATTATCATTTCTATTCAATTAAGAGTTTTCATAAGAAAATACACACAATTTTAGAAAATTAAAGACGACCAACTTCGCCTAAATTGAAATTCAATAAGTAATTCCGATTAGCTGACTGTTGCCTTAAGATAAAAACTTAAAAATATAGACTGTGTATATAAAATGCTGAAAATAATTAAAAGATATTAAATTCTTATGTCTAATTTCAAACAGGTTTGAAACAAAAAATCCACCCGTGTTGAAATTCTCGTTTAAATTAACGACTAGTCTTTCAGTTTTAATTCCAATTAGAGAAATATTGTAACTTATCAGACTGGATTTTACTGCTTATCATTGTTTTTAGTTCCGACGAGTTGTCGGGAAACCATCTATCATATAAGTTACATTTTACTAAAAGTTATATGAAGATAATGTCACGATGTAACAATTTTTGTTTACCTTGTCTACTGTTGTGACCCTCTGTGGGCGACATATTAGATTGTTAATTTTCCTGCATACAAGTAAGTAATTACAAATCAAAAAAAGAAAATTTATCACATTACATTACAAATTTATATTCTTAGGATATATATATATATATATATATATATATATATATATATATATATATATATATATATATGTATATATACATATTGTATTCTTGTGAGTGCAAAACAGACTGCCACATAAACTGCGCTCATAAATCTATCGATGTTGCCAATTTAGTCTCGCTGTATTATCGTGGAGGTGCCCATACTGCGTCTCAAGATTTACCCTAGTAGACAGGAAAGATATAACGAAATGGATGAATGAACAAGTACAAGAAGCTCTCGCCTCTATAACTATAGCGGTGGAATGTATAAAAGTTGATTTAATTTCGGTAATTTCCGAAGAATTATCTACCTTAAACATAAAAGAAAGTAGTGAGCCTGTTAGCTACTCAAGTGTTGCCAACAATAATACTCAACCTGCAATATTGGTTGTACCTCGGAATCCAGAGCAAAACGTAAAAAGGACAAAACAAGACATAGCTGAACGAATTGATCCCTCAGTCTCAAATATCTAACTAGCAAAAGTTAAATCATCTAATAATGGATCAATACTTATTGGTTGCAAAAACTCGGAAGAAATATATATATATATATATATATATATATATATATATATATATATATATATATATATATATATATATATGTATATAATTTAGTTCAATTCTCTTTGATAGCGACCGTAATTATTGTAAAAAATAGTCAAAGTTTTATCTTTTTATTTTCGGGAAATTGGTCAATAAGTGGAAACTCATTTGTTTTTTAATTCTATATTTCGTTGGTAATTTCCAACTTTATCAGGAATGTAAAAACAACATAGAGTATTACAAAATCAAAGGTGATGTTAACATTTGCCACACAGTACTAACAATTAAAAACACAAACATGACAAGCAAGAATATAAAACCTTTTGGTTTTATATTGTTCCTTGTCATGTTGTTTGTGTTTTTATATTGTTTGGTTTTATATTGTTGTTGTCCTTGATTTTGTAATAATCTATGTTGTTTTTACATTCCTGATGAAGTTGGAAATTACCAACGAAATATAGAATTTAACAACAAATGAGTTTTCTCTTATTGACCGATTTCCGGTGTTATATTGCCTGCTAGTTATATGCGGCACACTAAAATTTATTCTTGACAGAATAGCGGGAGAATCTATATCATTATTTATAATTTTGAACAGAGTCGTCAGTAGCAAGTAACCACGACGAACCTTTAATAACGAACAGCCGTTATCTGCAAGTAGTACCTCATGCGGAAACCCCTGTTGTGGATAGATACCATCTCATTTAAAGCTAATATATTTTAAAAATTTGCTCTGGACCCTCTCCAGATTATCAGTATGGGTGTCATAGCCTGGAGACCAGACCATAGTAGCGTATTCCAATTTAGAACGAACATAACAAATATATAAAGTTTTAATTACGTCAGGATTATGAAAGTCACCGTTGCAGCGTGCAATAAAGCCATATGTTTTAAAAGCTTCAGAGAATATGGTGTTTATATGATCTGTAAAAGAAAGTCTTGGATCAAATGTTACGCCCAAGTCCCTGAACACATTCACATGGGAGACATTACTGTTATCCAGCAAATAATTATGAATAATCGGTGAGATTTTATTTGAGAAAGACATGATGTTACATTTCTTAATGTTGAGCTGTAAATTGTTTTTTACGCACCGAATACCTCTTACTCAGCTGTATAATTACATCATCGACATAGAGTAAATAACCAACATTTAAACCCCTCCCAATATCATTTATAAAAAGAATTAAAAGAAACAGGGGTTCCAGTACAGATCCTTGGGGAACCCCAGAAGTAGCATCATAAGATCTTGATTTAGGGCCATAAATTTCCACATATTGTTTACTATTAGTAAGGTAAGAATGAATCAAAGACATCAGTGAGTCTGAAAAAACAAAATTTAACAGTTTATTCAGTAGGAGAGAAAAATTCAGCCGATCAACGGCTTTGGTGAAATCTAAATAAATTATATCCATTTGGCAACCCTCGTCAATTACCTCTGCTATTTCTTGAGTTATAGTAATTAAATTTGTAGATGTAGACCTACCCTTGTAGAAACCATGCTGATGAGGGGTTATTAAGTTTTTCGTAGCATCAAATATATGTTCGTGTAATAAAAATTCAAAGATTTTACTAAAATTATATATTATTGACACTGGCCTGTAATTAGTGATATCTGATCTATCTCCTATTTAAAAACAGGATTGACTTTAGAGGTTTCCCATAATTCCGGGAAAGTACTCGTCTTCAAGCTTAAGTTGAAGAGAGTTAACAGTGGTTTGGCTAAAACAAACCTACAATCACGAATAAAAAAGGCTGGAAGTAAATCCGGGCCCGCAGTAAATTTTGGTTTTAGTCTTCTTATGGCATTAATAATGTCTGATTCACAAAAGGTACTGACTTGGACAATAGGCGAAGAAGCCACGACATCCTCACTGATTAATCTAGGTTGGACGGGAAAATGATTATTCGAAATAAGTTGCAAAAGCGTTTAGAATATCTTATGACGAGTTCAAAGTACTCCCGTTATAAGTCATACTGCTAGGTATACCCTTCTGTTCTCTTTTGTTTTTGACAAATGACGAAAACTGCTGCGGATTAACCTTTATATTCTCTTCTGTTCTCTGAATAAAGCATCTTTAAGATTCTGTAGTATCGCGTTTTATTTCCGATCTCAACGTTTTGAACTTTTCAAACTGATCCATGTCTCCATACTTTTTATATTTTCTATGACACAAGGCTTTCTGCTTTATCTTAAGTATTACATCACGCGAGAACCACGGAGGTTATTTCCTGCTATAACCTTTTAAATACTTCGGTACATGCTCATCTATTATTTTATACAATTTTTTATAGAAACTTCATCAATACATGTAATATTGTTTAGAATTAACCAATCGATTTTCGTAAGGGAGTTATATAAAATAGTATAATCTGCTTTTTTGAAATTATAGTTGCCTTGAAAATTTATTTGAAAATCGCTTTTAGCATTCAACGATTGGCAGTATTTCAATGTAACTACTAGTGCCGGATGATGAGCGTCCTCTTCAATAAACACATCGACTGCCCTTTCAACTTCGCACTTTCCATTATTATGCATCACTAAGTCTAATATTCTATTTTTTGTGTTCCTGATGCAATTACTTTGAGTAAAACGGACGCTATTTAGGAAATTTTTGAGAACGTTTGTAAAATTATCTTCAGTTTTGTTATCCAAGAAGTCAGAGCAACGAGATACATTGAAGTCGCCAAGTATGCATACATTCACATTAGATAGGCATCGCAACGAAATTAAGCAATCAAACAAATTTTCCAACCGAAAAGTAGTTACCGGCGGGGGAATGTAAACAACAAAGATATATATAGACGAGTAGTCAAAAGTAATTTTAACACCTATTAGATCAATTTCCGGGCAAAGTTCTGGATATGGAATTGAAACCAAGCTTTCTCTAAAGCTTTGATCAACACCAATCAGCACGCCACCTCCACGCGATTTATTTATTTCTGAAAAATTTTTACTAAAAACCTATCACAAATTATTTCGTTGTTAGTAATAGAGGAGTCCAGCCACGTTTCTGTGATCGCTATTAAATCATAACAAGAATCGGTTGAATTACTAAGCATGTCAACTGCTTTAGTTCTAAGTCCACGAGTGTTTTGATAATAGACTGAAAAACAATTATTAAGTAATAAGCGATTTGCTGAAGTAGGCACTACTTGAGATAAGGCGATCGATCTATTCTGAGCTTCAATCGGTGTGGACGTCGTGGTTAATTGCTATTGCGACAGAATATTTGCACGAAGTTTTAAACATGCATTTTTATAAACTAAACATTTATTTATATCCCAAGCAGCATGGGCAATATCTACAGCATTACCTCGACCGGCTGCATTAAATGCTACGCAATTAGAACAGCTTAGGGATTGAGATTGACATTCTTTAACTGAATGACCATTACCACATTTGGGGCAACAGATAGATTTAGAACAGTTTTTAAAAGTGTGATTAAATTCATTACAATTATAACATCGACGTACCTCAACACCATCAAATACACTACCGGCAGCATATCCTACAAAAACATTACCTTATCTTAAGTATTTCTATTTTGTTGCAACACAGTTGCACTTGGCATGCCTCTTTATTTTACATATTTTTACAGTTTCACAAGTTGATGTAGTGCAAAAAATGTCCGAGTTGAGTTGACAGTTAAGAGGCTTTTTTCATTGTATAAATCGGAAAAACCAACAATTCGAACTCTCCGGTTAATGCCATGTAATTCCCGTATTTCATATGAGTCGGCAAGCTTTTTTCGGCCAATTCTTTAAATCTTTTGTTTTCTTCCGAGTTTTTGCAACCAATAAGTATTGACCCATTGGATGGGATCCATGGATCCATGATTTAACTTTTGCTAATTAGATATTTGAGACTGGGGGATCAATTCGTTCAGCCATGTCCTGTTTTGTCCTTTTTACGTTTTGCTCTGGATTCCGAGGTACAACCAATATTGCAGGTTAAGTATTATTGTTGGCAACACTTGAGTAGCTAACAGGCTGATTACTTTCTTTCATGTTTAAAGTAGATAATTCTTCGGAAATTACCGAAATTAAATCAACTTTTGTACATTCCTTCGGTATAGTTATAGAGGCGAGAGCTTCTTGTACTTGTTCATTCATCCATATCGTTATCTTTCCTGTCTACTAGGGTAAATCTTGAGACGCAATCTGGGCACCTCCACGATAATACAGCGATTTCTGAGACTAAATTGGCATCATCGATAGATTTATGAACGCAGTTTATGTGGCAGGCTGTTTTGCACTCACAAGAATACAATATGTATATATACATATTGTATTGTAAGGGAGTCAATTTTTTCATTTAAACGTAAGCTTTCAAATGCAACTTGGCCCTTTTGAAAAAAAAAACAATATGGCGGCTAAAAACAAAAAGTCATGATTTCTAAGCGGCGTTAACTGAACTTCAAAACTGAGATAAAATGCAACATTGATGTAATAATTAGAGTAACCAACATAATTTTATATAAAGCCAACATGGCGGATCCAGTATGGCGCCCAACACCGAAAATTAGGCGAAAAAAATGAGCAATTCTGGATATTTTGCAGATAGCGCTTTTTCCGTCCGGAGTAATTTTCGGTTTTAGGCGCCATATTGGATCCGCCATATTGGTATTACATAAAATTATGTTGGTTACTCTAATTTTGTCTCAGTTTTGAAGTTCAGTTAACTCCGCTTAGAAATCATGATTTTTTTATTTCTTGCCACCATATCTCGTTTTTTTCAAAAGGGCCAAGTTTCATTTAAAAACTTACGTTTCGATGAAGAATTCGACACCCTTGAATTTTTTTTTTTTTCGTCAATTCTATTTTTGGGTATTGGGGTGGCCCCGTTGACGCGAAACGTCCCATATACATACCCTCATATATATATATATATATATATATATATATATATATATATATATATATATATATATATATATATATATATATATATATATATATATATATATATATATATATATATATATATATATATATATATATATGTGACAGTTTTTTTTTACCTAAACCGCCACCCTTATGTCGTAGAGAATGGATTTTAGCTGTAAAGACGCCACTAAATATGCCTTTCTTATTTATTTTGTGCACCTCCTAGTTTTATGCAGCCTTAAGTCAAAATTTAATTTTCAGAACTACACTGCTCTAATGAGGTCATCAATTCCTATATTAGTACCAAATTTTAACTTTCTATGACAAATAGTTTCGGAGAAAATCGGATATGACGGACGAACAGACAGACGGGCAGACAACGAAGTGATCTTATAGGTGTTCCGTATGGAACACTAAAAATGGAAAAAATAATTTAAAAGATAATGCTTTTCTCAAGTTACTTACAATTCCGTCATAATCACAATTTACTATTCAATTTGTTTTATATTTTTATATCCGTGTTTTAAGGTAAAACTAAGAGAAATTTCTTTTAGGATCTTTAGAATAAAATTCTTATCTAAAGATATAATTTCAGTGTAACTTTGCGGAATTTATATCAGACAGAGGTAATTCCGGAGCGCTGATTGCACCTTTTGTTATGCAGCTAACTGTACACCAACCACATGAACTCATCAAGATTGCAGATTGGACCTTTATAGTTCTGTTAAGCTCAGAGTAATAAGTGAAAACGGAGTGAGATTCGTATAATAGAGTTTATTATGTTTAAAGTTGGAAGTCCAAGTTTAATTATTTCACTACCTAAAGTTTTCATGTGAAACCACGTTTTAGTAATTTACGTATACTTTGTGAAAGTGTTTATACTAAGTATTTTATAATACGCTCTTAAACAAGTGAATTAGAAAGTTTAAATTATGTGTTTAGAGTTTCTGTAGCTTTTAAAAGTGACTTTAAACATCACCAACACCGGCGTAAACTATAATTTACATCCTATTAACCAAATAGAAAATAATTAATTTTTTATTTTTGTTTCTTAAAAACAAAAGATTTTTTTATTCTAATCTTACATCTGTTTGTCAAATAAAAGAAAAGTGAAAAATATTTTTCTCAATTACTAACCTAGCGATCACACAATAAATACTTTTGACTTTTTAAAAACGTAACTCACTCCAAGCGTTACAAATTGATATTTTAAATGTTATTTACTTTATAGTAAGGCATTATTTAAAAAAGTTAACCAGATGAAAGCACCTGTTAACATTGGATATAAATGAAAAAAATATGTTCAGATTCTTGAAGTCTAGGAGCCTTTACCGTGATATACTCAAATGAATTTCATATTTCCCACACCTCCAATCCTTCTAGCCCTTATATATTTGGCTATAAATAATTATGTTTAGAATTATTTAGCGCACTTTTAAATTAACAAATACAACGGAAAATTTTTACAATACAATTGAAGCTACACAAAATTTATAGACCTTCGCTCTTAATCCCTTGAAGCGATAATGGTCAGGAGGTATAGGTTTCTTTCTTACTTCAAACATTATGTGTGCATAGAAGGATCGACAGATATACGGAAATTATAAACTATGTTTTTCGTAATTTGAAGAGCGTAAAACGTAAAGAAAAGCAAAAGTTTCGAAAGGTCATTTTTTTATGACTATAATACTTCCTTTAACGAGTAAAGTAAAAAGACGAAAGTATTAGTAACTGAAAGAAAACTAGGTTTAAAACATATTTTGATAAAAGCTAGACGAGCTTCGTTACGAGTATAGGAGATCTAGATTTTCATATAGCGCCTGTTGGGAAGTAAAGGTATCTAGGGAAACTATTGTTCATCATTTTGACCCGTATAGTTCAATTATTTTATTATTAATACTATTTTTATTGCAAATCTTGTAAAAAAAACCGGCCAAGTGTAAGTAGGACTTACACAATTAAACTTCCGTACGGTCATTGCTTTCAAAACAAAAATTTTTACCATGGAAGTATAAAATGATCAACGACTTCACTAAACACTCCACAAATCAGTTTTCAATAAAGTTTGTTTCCTATCTTTGTTTTTATATACAAAATAAATTATCAAAGATAAGGCATTCGTACTAATTTTCGTTCAATCTACACCTTATAGAGAATATTTTCGAATTTTTTCGAAATTTTCTGGTTAGTACTCTTTGAGAAAGGGTGGGGGCAGCTATTTTTGGAAATTTTTTTCAAAAAATATAAAGAAAAATTTGCGCGAATATATGTTCCTGAATTTGTGTTTTCACAAACTTTCATTTGACAGCCCACTCGATCACCTTAAGAATTTTTTTTTCACTTCCTATTTCACCCCCCAAAACTAACCCCTTATGATAAAATGTAACTTTTAAAACTACACTATTCTGGTTGAACCATCAATTCCTATATTCGTAACAAATTTTGATCTCGTAAGTACAGTTCTATCAAAATGAATTAAAAAAAGATACTTTGATATAAGTTCCCTGCATCTTGACTACATCGTAAGTTATAAATTATTTCGTATAATAATGGACTAATACTGGGAGTAAAATTATTTTAGAGACAAATAGTTAATATGTAGAGATGTAATAAAATAGACATATCATCGGTTTTAAAAGCCGTAGGTGGGAAATTAATTTTATATATTTTAAATCATCATCTCTATGAGCGGTTTCGAGACTGAATAGTATTAGTTATTTTTAAAAACAGAGAAAATAAAATATTTTAAATATCTTTTTAAAAATCTGGTGTATATAATAGAAGTTAAGAAGTCAGAACCAGTGTAGAATCGTGAAAATTTCAGTCTCAGCCTATGGAATCGAATATATATGGAACTTACACTAAATATTAGAGACTAATATGAACACTAAAAAAGTTTTCTC
Source organism: Pachyrhynchus sulphureomaculatus (assembly GCA_019049505.1). Classification (NCBI taxonomy): domain Eukaryota; kingdom Metazoa; phylum Arthropoda; class Insecta; order Coleoptera; family Curculionidae; genus Pachyrhynchus; species Pachyrhynchus sulphureomaculatus. The sequence continues at coordinate 196,800,558 of CM032447.1, read as the reverse complement.
AAAATGAAATTTTTATTTTATAATTTCATTTTTTTCTATTATTTATCTAATATTTGTAGAGATATCTTATAATTTGTTAAAAATATAGTATTTATTTTAAAAACTACTCCTTATAACATGTAAGCTGAAAAGTTTTTGATCTGACATATACATGTAGCGCTATTCAAAAAATTCATATGATTTTTAGGAAGTACCAACCTTCAAAATTGTTTTGGATGACCGTAAAGTGAAATTACGTAAGATAGCTGACACTCAAAGATATCAAGAGAACGTGTTGGTCATATTTTGCAAGAATACTTGGGCATGAGAAAGCTCTGTTTGAAATGGGTACCGCGTTTGCTCACAGTGGACCAAAAACAACAACGTTTTGATGATTCTGGGCGCTGTTTGGACCTGTTTAAGCGCGCGATAAAAACGATTTTTTCATGCGATATTTGACAATGGATGAAACATGGATCCACCAATACACACCGGAATTAAATCGGCAGTCAGCTGAGTGGACAGCAGGCGGTAAAAGCCACCTGAAGCGACCAAAGATACAACAGTCGGCTGGGAAAATTTTGGCCTCTGTATTATGGGACGCGCATGAAATAATTTTTATTGACAATGCTGAGAAGGCAAATACCATTTATACCGAATATTATATAAAGTTACTAGCAGTACCCGCGGCTCCGCTCGCATGGATTTGATTCACTCCTATCGTCACTGCTTATTCCTTACGTTACCTAACGTAATAAAATATCTACCATTATTTCCCCTTATCTCCCATTATTTCTCCTTATCTCCCATTATCTCTACATAATTTCCATTTTCTAAGCTTATCTCCGCTCATCTCCCATTATTTCTCTTATCTCCCATTATTTCCCCTTATCTTCCATTATCTCCCATTATCTAGGCTTGTCTAGACTTATCTCGCAATATTTCTCCTTATCTCCCATTATTTATACTTATCTCCCATTATCTCACCTTATCTCCCATTATCTAGGCTTATATCGAATTATGTAGAACATATGTATAAATTTATAAAAACATGTAAATCGGATAAGGGGTTCTCGAGTGATAAGCGCACTAACAGACAGACAGACAGATAGAGAGACGTTATATTTTATATATATATCATAATCTTTGCTACATGATATTGTTCCATATTTAATGCTTTAGGCAGTGTATTGCAAGAGAACGCGCTAGCGGCAAACTTTTCTCCGACTTGATTCACTATTATCGTCACTGCTTATTCCTTATGTCACCTAACGTAATAAAATATATCCTATAACCTGGCCAGAGAACATATGTATATTTAAAAAAAAACACGTAAATCGGGTAAGTGGTTCTCCAGTAATAAACGCACTAACGGACAGACAGACAGAGAAACGTTGCATTTTATATATATTATAGATATTCTTTGCTACATCGTTTTGTTCCATATTTAATGGTTTAGCATGTTTAAAAAAAAAAAGCACGTAAATCGGATAAGTGGGTCTCCAGTGATAAGCGCACAAACGGACAAACAGACAGAGAGACGTTGCATTTTATATATATATTATAGATATCCTTTGCTACATGATATTGTTCCATATTTAGTGTTTAGGCAGGGTATTGCAAAAGAACGCGCTAGCGGCAAACTTTTTTCCGATTTGATTCACGATTATCGTCACTGCTTATTCCCTAACGTTATAAAATATAGCCTATAACCTGGCCAAAGAACATATGTATGTTTTAAAAAAAAAAAGCACGTAAATCGGATAAGTGGTTCTCCAGCGATAAGCGCACTAACGGACGGACAGACAGACAGACAGACAGAGAGATATTATAGATATAGATTTATATTATTATATAACCTGACCAAAGAATATATGTATGAATTTAAAAAAAGACGCGTAAATCGGATAAGTGGTTCTCGCGTGATAAACGCACTAATGGACAGATAGATAGTCAGAGAGACATTGCATTTTATATATATTATAGATTATAGATATTCTCTGCTACATAATATTTTTCCATATTTAATGGTTTAGGCTAAGTATTGCAAGAGAACGCGCTAGCGACAAACTTTTTTTCGACTTCAGTTACTATTATCGTCACTGCTCATTCCTTATGCTACCTATAGTAATAAAATATAGCCTGTAACCTGGCCAGAAAATATATGTATGTTTAAAAAAAAGAGTATGTAAATTGAATAAGTGGTTCTCCAGTGATAAGCGCACTAACGGAACAGACAGACAGACAGAGATACGTTGCATTTTATAAATATTATAGATGTAATAAAATATATATCTAACATGGTCAGAAGAACATATGTATGAATTTAGACAGACAGAGAGGACGTTGCATTTTATATATATTATAGATATATATTATTATTACTATTATATAACCTGGCCAAAGAATATATGTATGAATTTAAAAAAATAGACGTAAATCGGATAAGTGATTCTCGCGTGATAAACGCACTAATGGACAGACAGACAGACAGAGAACATTGCGTTTTATATATATTATAGATTATAGATATTCTCTGTTACATAATATTGCTCCATATTTAATGGTTTAGGCTGTGTATTGCAAGGGAACACGCTAGCGGCAAACTTTACTTTTTTCCCACTTCATTCACTATTATCGTCACTGCTCATTCCTTATGCTACTATCGTAATAAAATATACCCTATAACCTATATGTATGTTTAAAAAAAAAAAAAACGTAAATCGGATAAGTGGTTCTCCAGTGATAAGCGCACTAACGGACAGACAGACAAACAGACAGGCAGACAGACAGACAGAGAGACGTTGCATTTTATATATATTATAGATTGCTGCGTTTAAAGGCAGAAACCGCAAAGGAACGGCCCCAAATCAACAAGAAAAAAGTGCTCTTTCATCAATACAATGCACCGTGTTACAAGTCAATGTTTACAATGGCAAAATTGCATGAATTGAAGCTCGAATTGCTTCCTCATTCACCGTATTCTCCAGATTTGGTCCTCAGCGACCATTATCTATTCGTAGACCTCAAAAAAATGCTCGCGGGAAAGGGATCTGGCTACAATGAAGAAGTTATCACCGAAACTGAGACCTATTTTGAACCCAAAGACAAATCCTTCTACAAGAAAGGCATAGAAATGTTAGGAAAGCGTTGGACTGGTGAATCTCTGGAGAAAAGCTGCATTGATAAATAAAGTCGAATTTTGCAAAAAAAAATGTTCTCTAAGTAGCTAGACCAAAAACTTTTCTACCTACTTATTAAATTAGGCGTATGGAAATATCTAATACCCTCAATCGCTTGCGATATAATGCACGTAGGAATCTAATTACATAATTTAAACTTCCTTTAATTAATAAGAAATAAGACTAATGTGATGAGTGATAGTTATTGCAGTGAAAATTCCTTAAATTTTTCGGTTTTAAACCAACCGGACCTATGTCAGCAAAGGTGTCCAGTTGACGTATCCAGAAACGTTCCAAAATATTAGGACGTTTATGGATGCGTGGCCCGCTCTAGAGTATTTTTTCAAATAGTTTATGGCGTCCCTTGTTATTTGATGAAAATCCATATATAATTACATAATATAATAGTAATAATATTATACCTTTGTACATCAGATGAAGTAGCAGAGTTACGAAAACATGGCATGTGATTGCTAACATACAGTTAACATCAATAAATTGAAAATCTGAAAACTAAGTGCTTTTTTAAAATTTTTATTTTTTTAAATAGTATGATAATTTAAAATTTAGTTTATACAGTTAGTATGTGGCAAGTTAGGGAAAAGGCCACTAACCAACATTTATCAAAGGACCTGAAAAGATCACCGACAACCAATATGGTTTTCATAACCAAGGATCTGCCGGGGATCACTTAATCGATATCACACACGTTTGGAATAACTCTATTAAACATGGAGAAATTTATCGCCTAGATATTTTTACAGTATTTAGTTTCTTCTCCTTTTTGGTGGATGATAGCTGATGGTTTTTTTCCGGTACTTTCAGTATCAAAGCAAATTAAAATCTAACTCATCTCATACTATCCTTTTTTTTAAATAATCTAAACGAAGAGACCAAAATTCCCTTGCTACGTTTATTTCTTCTTTTACCTATAACGCTTGAACTTCAGCAGGAAGTTTTATTACTTAGAAAAGAGCTGGAAGAAATTCGGTTATGGGGTAACACTAACCAGGTAGGATTTAATGCTACAAAGCTCAACTAGAATATCATCTCTTTGAAATGAATTATTGTAAAGAGTGTTGCTCACTTAATCCAATCTGTCTTAATTTAATACAAAGTTAAATCGTTACTTTTTTTCCTGGGTATAGCACACGTACTGTGAGGAAGTTCCTAAAGCTCTACAGAAGCGACTTGAATGAGGAAAAAGCTATTCATGTTGGTTTTGAATCGCTGTAAATTGTACTTGGTAGGAAACAGTCCTGGGTAAACCATTCCAAATGGATGATGTTCTCCATATAAAAAAATTCTTGAAAAGGGTTGTAAGAATAGTAACAAGCTGAACTTTATACGGATGGGATGTATTAGTGCGACGTATATTCCTAGCGTGCACTGCTCTGGGAGGACTTAAGCGGGTTACATTCATCGAACACTTTTCATAAAAGTACTTCTAGAATAGACTCAAGTTACCAACCGTTCTTCATTCCAAGGCGTCAAGATTACTGGTAAGCCTGCGTTTCCAATCAGGCGAATAGCCTCTTTTGAATAGAATCCAACAAATGCAGCGTATGTTTGGGAGCAGTGCAAAAAACATGGGAATGGTATTTCACCGTTTGTCAAATTTGAGCTTTGTTTGTACTGAAAGTTGCTGTGGAGTCTAAAACTTTCTAGTTCGAAATAATATTCCTAGATTTTGAAATCTCGTATGTTCATGTTCATGCCAAGATATATTTTGCTTCCACCCAGCCCAGCAAGTTGAACGACTATGCTAGGGTAATTGAGGACTCTCCTAAAAAACGCTCTGCGAGGAAACGCGAGAGCAATAAACAAAACTTTTCAGACGTATCATAAGAGCGTAGCTTAGCAAAGATAACAAACACGGATGGTATGACTGGATATATCAAGTGCAGCCGCTCAAGAAGCTCTAAAATGTTCAGTCAGGTGTATGAACCAAATTAGATCTACTACTAATCTTACTAGGTTTACTCACGAAAGCCATATTGACGGTCACTAAAAATATTCAATCCTATCTGATATTTTAGAAGATATTATTGAAAGTACTGTGACTGGTTGGTACTTGTTTGTAAAGGTCTTCTTTTGGGTATCGGCTGAACTGTAATGCATTTATAAAAGACAAAAAAAAATTCCCTTTTTGTAGGATAGATTGAAAAGTCTATAGAATACTGAGGTTAGTTAATCAGTGCATTTTTTGAGTACGCATGGCAGGTGTTTCATCAGCGTTAGAAGCTTTTTTGGTGTCTAGATTCATTAAAATACGTTTTATGACACTTTGTCTGAAGACAATATCGGGCCTTGACCGCATATTGAGAATAGAAGGAGGAATTTTTTCTTCGAAATCGACAGTGGCATATAAAGTAAAGAGTTCAGCTAACAAGTTGGTTGTCTTAACAAATATTGTTACTTCGACATACATGCCACTTCTGTAGCGAGATACAGATTTCTCTGCGTTGCTGTGCTCATAAAAACAATACAAAGGTACATGAAAAATGAAAAATAATTTTGTATTTTTGAATAAGAGCAATAAATTAATAAATAATGCGGCAAAAGAATGATATTTTACAGTTATATCTTCTTGTGTTTACATTATCTTTTTAAGGTACTCTTCCAGACATAAGAAAAACCAAAACTAAAAAAAAAATATATAAATGCGAAAAAGGTAAATATATACATTCTTTTTAATCAAAAATAAAAAATAAAATAAAATTATTCGTTATTCTATATTTTATATCCTGCTCTTAAGGTAAAAAATCCATTTCGAAAATATACATATCTCTACGATACACTTGCAAATATTCGGCGTTTCGATTGCAATAAATATGAAAAATTCACAGATGTCAATTTTATTTTAGTACTTTTGTCACGTCTACATACACGACGTTTATAAATATCGCGAAGCATTACAACACCTCGAATATATTATATTTATGGAGTAACATGGTTTTTACTAAAAAAGAGAAATAAGAATTCAATACTTTTGAATATGAATGTAACTGAAATATAGTGATAGGTGCCAATAACAGGTGTAGGATTTATTTCATTACGTATTCATTTCGTCGAAAATAATAGTCGTTAATTTAATTTAATACTAGTTTATTGAAATTTTCCTTTAATAATTTTCACTTACGAGGATCACAGATAGTATTTAATAAAAAAATAACCGGTCAAGTGCAAGTTGAACTTACGCAATTAGTGTTCCATACGTTGATTGCTTTTAAAATAAAAAATTTGCAATCTTTAATGAAAACTGATGACCTCGAAATTTTTATTTTTTTTATATACCAGATAAATTATTAAAGGTAATGCAGTGATAATTTTCGTTCAATCTAAACCCCGTGGAGAATATTCCAGAATTTTTTCAAAATTTTTTGATAAGTACTTTTCGAGATAAGGACGGCGATTTTTCTCGATTTTTTAAAAATAATACAAAAGTGGGCGCAAGTATTACAATATATATATATATATATATATATATATATATATATATATATATATATATATATATATATATATATATATATAAACTCCTGGATAAAATTAACGCAATAATCTGAAAATTAATTTATCTTTTTCTTATGTCAGTTTTAAAGTTTATCGAGTATTTGAATAGTATTTTGTTTCCTTGTTCATGACAGAAATCAAAACAATTCGTTTAGATTTACAGTTTTAAAAAATTTTTTAGAAGATAAACAATTTTCTGTAATAATGAGATAGATTTTCTTTAAAAGTACCCTTATAAATTGTTCCCTTTTTCAAATTAATACGTTTTTGTGGTAGACTGTTTTATTTTTGACCTCGAAGACATAGAAAAATGAATCGAACAAGGAATTTAACTAAACACGAGGTAGTGCGAACCTCAGTTTTATTGGACGAGGGATATGGTCAGAGTTATGTTGACAATTTGTTAGGCAAACATCGTTCCATAATAAGTCGTATGGTAAGACGCTTGAATGAAGTAGGAACTTATTCTAGAAGGCTAGGGCAAGGACGAAAACGATGCACTAGCGACCTAGATGAACGTTTTATAAGACAACATGCTTTAAGAAACAAGACTGTCACTAGTTCTATAATAAGAAACGAACTCGAAGCTGTTCGCAATGTCACAATTTCTTCTAAAACAGTTAGAAGACGGTTAAATAAAGCTGGATTAAACAGTAGGAGACCAGCCACTGCGCCCTTGCTTACTAGAGAGAACAGAGTTGCCAGGTTACGTTTTGCTCGAAATCACGAAAAAACTGGTCTGTGGATGATTGGAAACAAGTTTTCTTCGCAGATGAAACTAGGGTTAGTCTAAAACATCCAGATGGTCGTGAGCGAGTATGGCGAAGACCAGGAAAGAGGTTCGCTCCTTGCAATATCTCTGCAAGGATTCCATTCGGCGATGACTCTGTTATGTTCTGGGGTGGCATCTACTTTGATGCTCGCACAGAGTTAGTTCCTGTCCATACGAGATCCATGAATGCTGACTACTATCTTGAGAATATTGTAATAGAACATGTGATGCCTTTCGGTGATTTTGAGGGGCCCAATTTCCTGTTTATGCAAGACAACGCTCGACCTCATGTGGCTAGGGAGGTACTCGATTATCTTAATCAAGTTGATATACCGATTTGCAATGGCCACTAAAAAGCCCGGATCTGAATCCGATAGAACATGTATGGGATCACCTTAAGAAAAATGTGAAACGTCATATACCTGCACCTAGAAACCTGAGGGAACTTGAAAATGCAGTTATCACAGAATGGGAGCAAATTCCTCAAGATTTTATCCAAAATTTAATTAGAAGCATGCCTAGGCACATAAACGCTGCCATCCGAAGTAGAGGAGGCAACACACGCTACTAGTGCCCCAGTTAGGCCATTAATTTTGCTACTAGTGTCCCAGTTTATAATTTTCATTAATTTCAACGATTTTGTTATTAGGTCTTAAGAATAATTTTAATTCGAATCTTATAGAGAAATTTGGTAACTAATTCACTTTTAAAGTATCCGAACAAGTTTTTTCTAACTTTTAGTATAACCAATGCTCATAAAAAATTATTAAAATTAATTCATTATAGAGATTTGTATGATTTAATATATTGTTGGGTTAATTTTGTCCAGGAGTGTGTATATATATATATATATATATATATATATATATATATTACTCGTGTTTTCACAAGCTTTCATTTGACGCCACACTCGATGACCTAGTAAAAAATTTTTTTTTTCACTTCCGATTTCGCCCCCCAAAACTAACCCCTTAAGTCAAAATTTAACTTTCAAAACTACTCGGCTCTGATGAGACCATCAATTCCTATATTAGTATCCAAATTTCAACTTTCTATGTCCAATAGTTTCGGAGAAAAATCGGGTTTGACAGACAGACAGACAGATAGACAGACAGACACCGAAGTGATCTTATAAGTGTTCCGTACGGAACACTAAAAATAACCGGTCAAGTGCAAGTTGAACTTGCGCAATTAGTGTTCCGTACTTTGATTGCTTCTGAAATAAAAAATTTTGTTACAGAGGTATAAAATGATCAGTGACTTCACAAAACACACCCCAAATTAGTTTTCAACAAAGTTTGTTTGCAATCTTTAATGAAAACTGATGACCTTGAAATTTTTGTTTTTTTTATATACCAGATAAATTATTAAAAGTAATGCACTCGTGATAATTTTCGTTCAATCTACACCCCGTGGAGAATATTCCAAAATTTTTTCAAAATTTTTTGATAAGTACTTTTCGAGATAGAGGGGGAGACAGCGATTTTTCACGATTTTTTCAAAATGATACAAAGAAAATTGGGCTCATTATACAAATTTTTGAACTCGTGTTTTTACAACCTTTGATTTGACACCCCACTCAATGATCTAGTAAAAAAAATTTTGTTTTACTTCCGATTCACCCCACAAAACTAACCCCTTAAGTCAAAATTTAACTTTCAAAACTACATGGCTCCGATGTGGCCATCAATTTCTATATTGGTACTAAATTTTAACTTTCTACGTCAAATAGTTTCGGAGAAAATCGGGTGTGACAGACGGACAGACCGACAGACAGATAGACAGACAGGCAGGCAGACGGACAGATAGACACCGAAGTGATCTTATAAGTGTTCCGTACAGAACACCAATGATACATTCGTAAAAATAGTAATTTATACATTATGTCCCTCAGATGGCCACAGTTTTAAAAGTGCTGAATTTGATTCCCTCAGAATAATGAATACCTTAATCTAAACATACAAAATCAATATTTTAGGTGATATAATAGGATCAGATATTAATCACAAAAACAGAGGAAGGATTTCAGAGATATTTATTACACAAAAGAAGAATTACAAGAACTGCTGATGGAATTAAATCACAAGTCTCGGAAAATAGGTCTAAAAATAAACTTCACCAAAACCACATATTTGAACAATGAGAGTGAAGATAGCAGCCAGGAACTATTAATAGAATGCGAAAGAATAAGAAAGGGTTAAACATTCATACATTTAGGAACTTGGCTTCTATCCAGTCTCGTTAGCTTGGTCTGCGTTCGGACGGTTACAATCCATATTTAAATTAGACATCACAAATGCAATAAAAGCCAAAGGGTTCGATCAATATGTACTGCCGTAAGTATAATATAAAAACTCCGGGTAACCCAATGAACAACGGAGAGGAGAATGCTAAATATTAGATCATCGAGATACGAAGAAGATCAAAAGTGGCAGATCTAATACGAGGATGGATTGAAAAGTTCGCAGACTAGTCAAGAAGACAAAATAAAATAAAAAATATTTTTATTTTTCGACGTAATCTCCACCTAGCTCTATGCATTTCATCCACCTACCTTCCAAAGCTTCCACACCTGTTCTGATTCCTCAAGGTCTTCAAAATACTGGTTAACTGCAGCTTCGACTTTTTCATTTGATGAAAATTTCTGGCTACCGAGGTGTTTTTTTAGGTTTGGAAACAGATGAAAGTCCGAAGATGCCAAATCAGGAAAATAAGCCGGGTGGGGCAGCAATTCGAAACCACAATCACGAATTTGAGCCATAGACTCAACAAACGTGTGAACGTAGGCGTTGTCCTTATGGAACAAAACTTTCTTTCTCAATAATCCTGGGCGTTTCTCTTTAATTTCTTGACGTAAACGACGCAAAGGAGTGCAATAGTAAGTCGAGTTTATTGTTTCGCCTTTCGGAAGGTAGTCCACCATAATAATAGCTTCAGCATCCCAAAAAACTGACGCCATCATTTTTCCAGTCGACAGAACTGCCTTCGCTTTCTTTGGGGTCGGTTCACCAGATTTTTTCCACTGCTTGGATTGTTGTTTTGACCCTGAAGTATAGTGGTTTCGTCCATTGTCACAAACCTGTTGAGAAAATCTTGCGGATCAGCCTCAAACATCTCCAAACAGTCGCGAGAAATCGTGAGTCGAATTCATTTTTGTTCAACTGAAAGCAATCTGGGGACCCACCTAGTGGAAACCTTAGAAAATCCGAGTTCGTTGACAATGATGTTTTGTGTTCGTTCATACGCGATGCCTATAGTGTTTGCAATCTCCCTGATAGTCATTTAATATGAGATCACACATTTTGCCGATGTTTTCTTCAGTCGTAGACATCGTGGACCGGCCGGAGCGAGGGTCATCTTCGATGCTCTATCGTCCACGTTTAAATTCTGAAACCCATTTTTTCACAGTGGTATATGACGGAGCAGATTCTTCTAGTGTTGGTTCCTATCACCGTGGATCTCCTTTGGTGTTAATATTTTTTTAAACAGGTACTTGATGACGGCACGTTGTTAAATTTTTTCCATTTTTCCAAACACGCTGCACTTGGTCTCACTGAAAACTCGCTCTAACCTAAAAACCACAAATTCTAGAGCAACAAAATTTTACATCGTGACAACCAAAGAAAGTATGAACTTTTTGAGAGTACTATCATAAAAATATTATAAATATTTTTTGGTGAGGCCGCGAACTTCTCAATCGATCCACGACAACGATTATGTAAATTAAGATGGAACTGGTCGAGGCATATTGAATGAGAACAGATGGACCCGCCATATGATTGAATGGAGGCCTAGAGAATATAAAAGATGAAGGGGTAGATCACCGACAAGATGGATGGCGACATGAAAAGATTAACGGGACACGATTGTATGCAAAAAGCAAACAATAGAGCTCATTGGAGACATCTTGGGGAGGCTTACATCTGACTATGGATGGGATAAGCTAATGATGATGATGATTACTCGTGCTAAAAAAAAATAATGCAGAAATAACATATTAAAAAAAAGTGGCAATCCATGACAATGACTTAGTGGAAAATAGCAAAATAGGTACCTAGTTGTTTATCATTTCGCCTGCAATGTCTCCCAGTGTACCAAGGCCCGTATTCACAGTCATTCATTGAGGAGCTTGTAGATATACAATTTACCTCAAGTAATGTTTTTTTTTTTACTTCACAGTCCCATTGAAATCTACTTGAGGGTTACGGATCCGTATTTATAATAGTTCCTAGATGCGCTCAAAGGCAGTTAATTCATCTCAAGTGATATTTTTCGTTTCATAGTCCCAAAATCACGCCTGGAAATTTTCTCAAGAAATATAAAGGTCGAGAGCTCACTTTGGCGACATTTTGGGGATAAGTTTTTAATTTTTGTGTAATTTTTAAGTTAAAATAATTGTTTATATGATGTTAAATTTATTTTCACTCACATCTGTAAGTTAGAAAGCAAAATTATATAATTTCGTATAAGGGTTTGATATGATAAAAAAACTGAATTTCACAGGAAGCTGGTATCCAACAAAACCGCAGTTGCAATTTCAGAAGCACTTGTTCAAAATCAACAGCAATTTCTACGTTGGTGCTACTCGGTCCTATTAGAGTTGTAATATTAATATTCTCATAAACATTCAGCACTGCAAGTTAAAATGGATCAGCAGGATTGAGTCTAGAGTGAAAACTTCTGACATATAAAGGAGAGCTTAATTATAACAAGAAAATAACTAAGTTGGGAATTGTGGAATCTTTGGCACAATGATACTACGCAGTATGTATCACCACTACACCAAACACTTTATTTTTGCACTCGACGCGCGTTTCGCTGAGCATGTTAGCTTCATCAGGAGCGATGATTAACTAGAATATGGTTAGCGAAACGCGCGTCGAGTGCATAAATAAAGTGTTTGGTGTAGTGGTGATATATATTGAGTAGTAAGAAAATAACTGTTAACTTGCTTTTACAGACATCTCTTATAGAAAATGCTAAATCAGATAAAATTTAAGTTTATAATAGATGATGCAAAACCAATTACGGTGGGAATGTCTTAACAGGTACTGCATGCACAAGGAACTCGAAATTTTTTCTTTGTTAAAAGTTATAACCATGAAAAACCTGAAGACAGATTATGCTCTTTATGAAATTGTAAAAAAATAATAATAATAATTTGGAATAGTATATATATATATATATATATATATATATATATATATATATATATATATATATATATATATATATATATATATACGAGGCTGGTTTGAAAAGTCCGTGCAAAAATAAAAACTACTTATGTGTTTGGGGTAAACCTTTTTTATTTTTCGACATAGTCTCCTTTTAGGCTTATACACTTCATCCAACGATGTTCTAGTTTGTTGATCCCTTCCGAATAATAGGATTTGTCCAAGTCTGCAAAATATCCATTCGTGTCTGCAATCACCTCCTCGTTGGAATAAAATCTTTGTCCCGCCAGCCATTTCTTCAAATTGGGGAACAAATAGTAGTCCGAGGGAGCCAAGTCTGGAGAATAGGGGGGATGTGAAACGAGTTGGAATCCTATTTCCATTAATTTTGCTACCACAACTGCTGAGGTGTGTGCTGGTGCGATGTCGTGATGGAAAAGGACTTTTTTGTGGGCCAATCGAGGGCGTTTTTCTTGCAGCTCGGTTTTCAAACGGTCCAATAACGATGAATAATATTCACCTGTAATAGTTTTACCCTTTTCCAGATAGTCGATGAGGATTATCCCTTGCGAATCCCAAAAGACAGTCACCATAACCTTTCCGGCCGAAGGAACGGTCTTCGCCTTTTTTGGTGCAGATTCCCCCTTAGTAACCCATTGTTTAGATTGTTGTTTGGCCTCAGGAGTATAGTAATGTATCCATGTTTCATCCACAGTGACGAAACGATGCTTAAAGTCCTCCGGATTCTTCTGGAACAGCTGCAAACCATCCTCCTGCAACACTTCACACGATTCCGTTTTTGGTCAAGCGTGAGCAATCGCGGTACCCATCTTGCGGATAGCTTTCTCATGTCCAAATGTTTATGCAAAATATTATGTACCCGTTCAGTCGAGATGCCCACAGCACTAGCAATCTCACGCACCTTAACTCTTCTGTCATCCATCACCATATCATGGATGTGATCAATGATTTTTGGAGTCGTAACCTCCACAGGCCGTTCAGAACGTTCAGCGTCACTTGTGCCCATATGGCCAGTCCGAAAATTTTGAAACAACTTATAAACTGTTCTAATCGAAGGTGCAGAGTCACCATAATGTTTATCAAGCTTCTCTTTAGTCTCCTGAGGCGTTTTGCCTTTCATAAAGTAATGTTTAATCACCACACGAAATTCTTTTTCGTCCATTTCTTGAAAATCACTCGACTTCCTTGATTCACACGAATGCCAAACACAAAGAAATATACCAATATGGCTGAAACTTGGTGTGCGTTCATTCAAGAGATGCTACTAACTAAACATGACATCGATACGCGCCGGTGGTGCCATCTCTCGGACTTTGCACGGACTTCAAACCGGCCTCGTATATATATATATATATATATATATATATATATATATATATATATATATATATATATATATATATATATATATATATTGTATATATATATATATATATATATATATATATATATATATATATATATATATACGAGTTAAATTAATTCAAACTACTTCAGACACGTCAGTTCTTCTGCTGTAGTAGTGAGCAAAAAAAATCGACTATTTGGCTTCATTTAACAAGGGTCCTAGAATTTAGTGTTTATATATTTTTACGGATTTTAGTATCATTTGAAAGCTCATTCTATTCTCTTTCTAATGATACTAAATTCCATAGCATACGCCATGCTTTTTACAGATCAGAAAGATTGAAAGGGGAAACAAGGAAAACAAGGAATAAAAATAGGAGTAAGTGGAAGAAAAAATTAAACAAATTTTAAGTTTAACAATTAAATTTATTGATAAAAACTTCGGTTTTTCATGGAGCGGGTTTTTCACCACTGTCTGTGGGATTCTTCCCCACTCTTCCGCCATCGCAACCTTTAAGTCTCTCAGCATTTTCTGCTTCGAACCCTTCTTTTGAGATCATCTCACATATGCTCGATTGGATTGAGGTCAGGCCAGCCTAATGTAGGGATTTCCACTTCCGCCAGATATTGCCGCACCGATGCAGCGGCATGTGGCCTCGTATTTTCATGCATTAGTACGAAGCTTTCGCCAACAAACCCAGCATCAGGAATGACGTGTCTCTGCTGGATCTCCACGATGTGCCGGTGAGCAACTAATCTACCCCTACGAGTCTCATCAGTCTCGAAAACCAAATCGGTTTTCGCATCCAGTGACATACCTAGCCACACGATGACAAAACCTCCTCCATAGGCGACAGTTTTAGTAATGCAGCATTGCGCATAGCGCCCCCTAAGCTTCCTATAGACTCGTCTTCTTTCATCATTACCATTGCTCTAAGGTCCAGTCGATATGTTCTCTGGCAAATCTGAGTTGCGTTTGTCGATGGGCTGCTGTCAATTTCGGTCCGTTAGCTGGTCTCTTTGGGATTAGGTTAGTCTTTAAGTCTTCTTCTGACTGTCCAATGACTGAGAGCCTGACCACGTACTTGTCGGAGCTCCTGCTGGACCTCAACGCCGGCCAAGTGACGATTTCGTAGAGTTCTTCTTCCTGATCCGGGTGTCTATGAAGAGGCGTCAGTCTCTTGATAATTTCTGTAGACTCTGGAGACAGCTGACTGACTCGGGTGCAATTGCGCAGGGATATATCCTTCTTGTAATAGTGAAATGACTTGTGCCGTTTCTTCCGGGGTGGCATCCATTTTCCGATGACGAAATTAGTGAGCAGATATAACAGAGATGTTGACGGCAAAAGCTCCAAGAAAGGAATGATAGAAAAATACTGTTACATGTGTTTTTATAGCGATGAATAGCGCGCAACAAGTACGTTGCTGAGCGAGCAAAAATTGATTTTTGGAAATCTAAATGTTTTTGGTATTATTGGAAAGAGCAGAAAATCAGCGTTCTAATGATACCGAAAATAATACCACTATGTAAAAGTTAAATTCAAGGATCGGTATCAAATGAAGCAAAATCGTTTGAGTCGATTTTTTTGCTCACCAGCATATTAAGAAGCGACAATAGGTGTCAGAGTTTGCATTTTTTTAAAATTTTGTAAATCAGTTTAAGATAAATAATAAAAACAATTTTTGACATCTATAAAATTAGTTAAGAAAATTACTATTTCAGGTAAAAAGTAAAAATACAATAATATGTGACAGAAAATACAATGCTGCGGTTACTCCAATAATTTTACCGGGGCGATAACCTGACTATGAAATAAAGACCAGAAGATGGGGTCGGGTAAGCCCATTTCCGGGGCGCTAGCACGAAATCTGGAAAACTTATAAACAGTATTTTGAGATTATGTTTGCAACTGGTACCTACGAAAATTGTTGTGATATCAACGACAAAAAACAATGCTAATAAAGGGGAATTTAAAAATGAATAAGATAGAAAAATCTACTTGAATGCTACTAATAATTGGAAACAATTTATTTATGTATACAATACATTTAAAACAAAACTGATTATTTGATTCAAATTGAACTAATAGATAATAAATAATTTCATACATTAAATTTCTGAAATCACATGAAGTCGAGAAACAAATTTCCGATTAAACTTCAAGGGTGTTGACGTCAGATTGTTTTGGTAATACTTTCATTTTATTTTTGTATTTTAGTACTCAGTACATATCACCACTACACCAAACACTTTATTTTTGCACTCGACGCGCGTTTCGCTAACCATGTTAGCTTCATCAGGAGCGATGATTGACTAAAGCTAAACTACAAATCTACCCTATTTATACTTAGCCTAACCCTTGAATTACTCAAGCGGAACTAATGACATAGGCAAGGCCCTCAGTTCCGGTCAAGTAACCAGTAGAGGGGACTATAAGGAATAGGCCCTCTGTCTTTATTTAAACTACTTTTACATATGCGTTCAACAATCTCCTATCAGATACATTTTTTATTAACCTTAGATTATCTAATGTTACAGTATGATCAGCTTCTAGGGCATGTTCGGCAATGCTAGACTTTTCTGTTCTATTGTATCTTAAGTGTGCTAAATGTTCTTTAAATCGTGTTTCAATTGACCTTTTAGTTTGCCCAACATACTTTTTGTCACAATCATTACAATTAATTTCATAAATTCCACTTTTCTCACAATTAGGAATCTTATCTTTGGGATTTCCTAAGATATTCCTCAGATTGTCTGATGACTTATAGACTAAGGTGAGGCCTACCTTATTGAGTCCCTTGCTATATTTCGGATTATATGGTATGGCGACATATTTGGTTTTATTTTCTTCGCGTGTAAAAAAGGTGGAATTCTAAATATTAAACCTAAATTTATGTCTATTTATTAGTTTATTTACTAAGTCATCGTCGTAACCATTAACTTTAGTTATATTTCTAATACGATTCCTTTCTTTATTGAAGTATACTCTGTTCAGAGGGAAAGTGACCAAACGATGAACTAAAAAATGTAATGAGGCTAATTTATGTTGTTTGCAATGAAATGAATCATTAGGAATATATCTATCTGTTACTGTGTCCTTCCTATAGATATCAAATTCTAATCTATTATTATTTTTAATAATTAAAATATCTAGAAAAGGCAATTGTCCTTTGGTCTCAACTTCGTAAGTGAATTTAATGGAATCATACCGGCTATTTAATTTAGAAACAAAATCATTAATATTTGCTCTCTTTGTATCAAAAATCGCGAAAATATCATCCACATACCTACACCATACCCTTGGGAAATATTCGAATTCTTGAGTGGCTTCGATTTCAAACTTACTCATGAATAAATTTGCTATGAAGGGTGACAAGCAATTATCCATAGCTGTTCCTTCTTTCTGAACATAAATTGATTGTTATATTGGAAATAATTTTGTTCCATACAAAGTTTAGATAATGTTAAGTATTCACGAATAATTTCGTCTTCAAAGTCATTCATTCTAAGTAATTCTTCGAGATATTGTAAAGTTTGTGGAATTGGCACACTTGGGAACAAAAAAACAACATCAAAAGAAATTAAGACTTCACCTTCATTAAGAACTAGATTTTTTGTTTTATTAATGAATTCTAACGAATTCTTCACTGCGAAAGTATTTAATGGTAACTTCTCAAGTTCTTTTGATAACCATTTGGATTTTGATTTTTTAAAAAAATTTTAACCTCTGATATCATTCTCGGTAATGGATTTCTTATTACCTTTTCATAAGGGCCAGATTCGATAAGATTATCTACGCGTTCAAAGTAATCTTTCTTATCCAATATAACAATCTTATTTCCTTTATTCGCTTTTAAGTAGAAGACATCTTTCTTTTTCAATCCTTTAACTACTTTTATGTTTTTTTCGTGAATTAGAATTTGTGTTGTTAACTATGTTTTTGATATTTGATAGCGACATGCTTCCCTAACAAAGGAAATAGGGTAGATTTGTAGTTTAGCTTTAGCCAATCATCGCTCCTGATGAAGCTAACATGGTTAGCGAAACGCGCGTCGAGCGCAAAAATAAAGTGTTTGGTGTAGTGGTGATATATACTGAGTAGTATCATTGTGCCAAAGATTCCACATTCCCAACTTAGTTTGTATTTTAGGACTGAAATAAATAGTTTGGGTATTACATAGTAAATTAGATGGTACCTCTACCCAGTTTGTACGGGAAAATAACATAAAACTTATTAAAAAATAAGTTTAAATAAGTCGAGATCCAAAAAAATTGAAGTTACATTTCCAAAAATATCCTTTTCAACATCATTAGCGGTTTCTACATATTATTTTTTAATTAATTAATATTAAGTAAAGCTGAATAGGGCTAGTATGTTTTCAAAAATATAAAAAATGTTAAAATTTTTTTTTTATTTAGTATATAGTTTCAATATGAAAAATAACAATATTAACTTTAGCATAAGTTTAGAAATCGCCAATCCTACTCAAACATACCGCTGAAATTACAATGTTATCGTTTACTCATCAAGAAGGACTGATAAAATTGACTAAGAAACAGAAATGTGGAGAAGAAGTCAAGATAGCTTGAGTGTTTCCTCAAGAAACTACTACGCATTCTGGCCAACATTAATAACTCTATATAATCAAGCAAATAAAATTTCCTGGGTTTATATTATAGGACTATAATACTAACAATTTGCATTTTCCAAGAAACCATAGAAGTTCTATTCAAAGATAAGGTCTCCAGGTGTCCTCGTGGATGGCATGCAAGTGGCGGATAAGGTAAAATATAATAACAATAAAGTTAACAGTAGATGTTTAAATCATTTTGCTATTCTGCTGCAAGCTGTACATTTAGATATCTTCTGGAACAATCCACTCTGTCGCGCAACTAAGTGGCGCCGCTGAATCGCGAGTAATAGCGACGCTATGGCGTTTCTAAGACGGGATCACTAAACGTAATATCGACGAAGAAAGAGTCTCTCATTCTTGCTCAGAACTCACCTTCATATTGTCAGCTGTCATTTAGGCTATTTTATATATTAACTAGCCATACCCGCGGCTCAGCCCGCGTGGACTTAATTAACTACTATCGTCACTGCTTATTCCTTATGTTACCTAACATAATAAAATATCTGCCATTATTTCCCCTTATCTTCCATTATTTCTCCTTATCTCCTATTATCTCTATATAATTTCCATTATCTAGGCTTATCTCTGCTCATCTCCCATTATTTCTCCTTATCTCCCATTATCTCACATTATCTCCTATTATCTAGGCTTATATCGAATTATATAGAACATATGTACAAATTTATAAAAACACGTAAATCGGATAAGTAGTTTTCAAGTGATAAGCGCACTAACGGACAGACAAACAGACAGAGACGTTGCATTTTATATATATTATATTCTTTGCAACATGATATGGTGCCATATTTAATGGTTTAGGCAGTGTATTGAAGAGAACGCATTAACGGTAAGCTTTTTTCCGACTTGATTCATTATTATCGTCACTGCTGTTACCTAACGTAATAAAATATGGCCTATAACCTGGCCAGAGAACATATGTATGTTTTAAAAAAAAAAGCACGTAAATCGGATAAGTGGTTCTCCAGTGATAAGCTCACTAACGGACAGACAGACAGAGAGAAGTTGCATTTTATATATATTAAAGATATAGGTTAATATTATTATATAACCTGGCCAAAGAATATATGTATGAATTTAAAAAAAAAAGACACGTAAATCGGATAAATGATAAACGCACTAATGGACAGGCAGACAGTCAGAGAGACATTGCATTTTATATATATTATAGATTATAGATATTCTTTGCTACATAATATTGTTCCATATTTAATGGTTTAGGCTGTGTATTGCAAGAGAACGCGGCAAATTTTTTTCCGACTTCATTCAATATTATCGTCACTGCTCATTCCTTATGCTACCTATCGTAATAAAATATAGTCTATAACCAGGCCAGAGAACATATGTATGTTCTAAAAAAAAGTATGTAAATCGGATAAGTGGTTTTCCAGTGATAAGTGCACTAACGGACAGACAGACAGACAGATAGAGAGAGAGAGAGAGACGTTGCATTTTATATATATTATAGATTATCGAATTAACGGCGGATACTGGGAATTTTCCGAACTATTTTTTTAATATCACAAGAAATCATATTATGCTACCAAAAAATAACATCAGTAAAAGTTGAAACTTGTAATTTTGGTAAATAGCTGATGGATAGGTACTTAGCAAGTGTGAAATTTGATTTTTTTTTTTTTAACTTGAAAAGTATTGACAAATGTACCTTTAGAGAAAGGTTGTTGATATTGCACACTATTATTTTTCACCAAACAGATTTGGGGTTATCGAAATTAAAATTAGTGTGAAGCTTACATACTTCATATAAAAAATACGACCTTTAATGGAAGTAAGAAAAGAAACAAATACAGAATCCGTAAACTCAATCAAATGGTTCTCCATTTAATGCCTTTTTACTACTAATACTTGTTACATCTTTAATTTCAAATAGTTTGTCGATTTCCAATTTTATATATTAACCTGTCGCAATAAGAAGCAATTATTTCCGAATCCAAGAACCTTGTATAGTACAGTGCAATACAACCTGAATTAACTACCTAAATAAAAAGAGGTCGGTGTAGAAGGGTATATACGACAAAGCAGAAACAATATAAAGCCGGCCACTCAATGCGACAGTCGATTACCACTGTAGGTTGTTTGAAAGGATTTCCTTTGAAATAATGATTTTAAATTGGAAGATAATCTCTAGCGACTATCTAGCGTCACTCAGTGGTGCATCAGGGTGGCTTGTGTGTAAACCCAGCTAATATGTGTTGGGTGTTTACTATATCAAATACAGTATAATAAGGTAATAATAAATAAATATAATCTAGCAAATAGAATTATTTGAGTTTATATTTTAGAACCATAATAATGTTAAAATTTTCATTTTCCGAAAAGAGTCAACGATTCTATCATTTTTCAAAATTCCTTGATTTCTTCAGGAAGATATAACTGCCGGGAGACTTCGCCGATAACATGCACGTGGCGGAAATTTTAATATATAACGAAATAAAACTGACAGTTTCTCAAGTGATTTTCATTTTCTGCTGCCAACAGTATGTTCAACGCCTGTCATTTGGCTTTAACTATTATTAATTTTATATAGTTCTTTTATTTATGGTTTAAATAAATATATATACCTTATCTAGAGAGGAGGTTGATATAAACTGGTATTTTTCGTTAACTAATAACAGATACATTATATATATATATATATATATATATATATATATATATATATATATATATATAATATATATATGTACATATATATATATATAATATATATATATATATATATATATATATATATATATATATATATGTTATGTACATATATATATATATATATATATATATATATATATATATATATATATATATATATATTATATATATATATACATATATATATATATATATATAT